>CM055073.1:2199897-2328718 GCA_029204045.2 Tillandsia leiboldiana
TTTTTCGCCATTGGATAAAAAAATGTGCGGTTAGGATGATAGTGGTCCCCCTAAGGTTTACTAGGTTGTTGGTGAAATAGTATAAATCCTAGGAACTTGGTCCCCCTAAGGTTTACTAGGTTGTTGGTGAAATAGTATAAATCCTAGGAACTTCTATAATCCTAACTGTACATTTCTTCATCCAAAGGATAAAAACTTATGAATACAAAAGAATTTTACTCGTAAGAGTATAATAGCCGAACTCTATATATAGAGAGAGAGAACTAGGCTGGATTACTATTAATAGTACCAAATCATTGGTGCTATTAAGTTTTTAATCTTTGGATTTAAAGATGTGTGGTTGAGATGATAGTGGCCCCTTCGGTTTAATAGGTGATTGAAAATATAATAAAATCTAACGGGTGAAAATAATCAAGGAATTGATCTAAATAGAAAAATTTGATAGCACTAATAATTTAGTACTATTAATAGTTTTTAATCTTTGAATTTAAAGATGTGTGGTTGAGATGATATATCCAAAATACCGTGCTTATATATATATATATATATATATATATATATATATATATATATATATATATATATCCAAAGTACCGTGCTTCCACAATCGTAGTTTATTTCTTTTTGCCTTTTTGAAAGGTCAACCCTTGTTTCCAACAGGGTACTCATCTACTTCGTCCTATTTCAGAGGTGGGTGTAATTAAAGATTATTCTTATCATGCTAATTTTTTTCTATAAGTAATTAATATGGCATTATTGTTAGATTATTCACATGTGTCCATCGTTAAGCGAGTTTAATTTCAATAGATTTTTATTTTCCTGCCCCTTCTGTCAATGCACGAGAATATGCTTCGCTTCGTTTTCATATATAATATATTATACATGAGAAATACTACTTTCTAATTCAAATAATTTACTTGTTTATTTATGAGATATTATCTTTTTGTTTTGAAGATTCATAACATATCATCAAAATGCATTAATTTTCTCAAGAGCAAGTATTCTAAAAAAAAAAAAAAAAAAAAAAAAAAAAAAAAAAAATCTCACTAAGAATTGCACAGTTCACAGTGCTAACCCTCATTTTCGAAAACACCGGCCCATTTAAAAGTTCACAAAGCTTTCATGGTCCAAAATGGGCCCATTAAGCAGAATTTGAATTCTAATTGCTTTGTAGCAAAATTTATTTCTAAACAAAATGAATAAAACAGTCGCGTACTATATTTATCTTAAATAATAATAATAATAATAATAATAATGTAGGTCATATATCTAAATACATCCATGAAACCCACTGAATTGGCTATACCACCCTAAGATTTGCTCAAGGTGAAATCCATATATGACATCATGCTCTTCCCATGCAATAACTCATCTAGCCCTAATGCCAACACTTGTTCACTTCCATATCTTTCTCCAGATATGCTCCCAATCCTTACATTTCCAAAATATGAAGTACATGAAGGGCCACTTTGCAAATTTGTCAAAAACTTGGGAGGATTTTCTCATGTTTCTCATTAACTCCCTTTCCATATTTGGACAATTCATGTCCATCCTCTAACCATGCACGCATTTACTATATATCTCCAACATGTTTCACCATTTTGCTCCACATCCATTTCCTCCTCCTCATCCATGTAAGTAAAAATATATATTCAATTAATCTTTTTTTTCTCATGTGTAGATTTTGTTGCACTTATTTTGGATATTCATAAACATTAATATTTGATTATTTGATTTCTTTGGTTAGAGCCACGCAGCTTCCGCCTTTAGCGGCGGTAGTAGGTTGGCCGCCCGTGCGCGAATTCCGGAGGAACTTAGTAAGCACAAACCTGCCAAAGTCTGTGATGGACGATCGCGAGGAGGACGCGACGAGGGCAAAGGCTGCAAAGGAGAACAACAACGACAGCAGCGCAATGAAACACAAGACGGAATCGAGGCCTACAATGTTTGTCAAGGTGAACATGGAAGGATACGTCGTCGGGAGGAAGATTAACCTGAGGGCCCACGATAGCTACGAGTCGCTCTCTCGCGCGGTGCAGAAGATGTTCAGCAACTTCCTCACTAGTGAGTGAGCTTTCATGCATGCATATTTGTGTATTTTATGTTATTTGTGAATTTTGTTAGTGTTGCTGCAAATTTCTCTCGCATTTTTTTTTGCAATTCACTACTGGTTTCTTATGCCTTTTGTTTTACTCTTTAATGTCTTCATGCAAAAGCTCGATAAGAAACCATAAAGATAACAAATATATATAATCATGCATGTTGGATCGACAAATTGCATATATATATATATATATATATATATATATATATATATATATATATATATATATATATATATATATATATATATATATATATATATATATATATATATATATATATATATATATATATATATATATATATATATATATATATATATATATATATATACACACACACACGAGCTATTATTCTAATGCATGCTTTTGAACATCCTAATTAGCTACTTACTTCAATAACTCGAGCGAAAAAGAAGACGACGATGCCGCTGATCCTGACTACATTCTTCTTTACGAAGACCATGAAGGCGATCGGATGCTGGTCGGCGACGTTCCGTGGGAGTAAGTATTGAACTACATTTTCTAATAATACCGACTATTATCGCTAACGCAAGTGACAAAGAGTTTGATAGTTACTATTTGAGATTCTAAATTTGAAGCGCTCAATTGCTTCACAATTTTCAACTAAATTTATTTTTTAAAAAAATAAACGAAACGAATAATATACTATTTCTCTCTCTCTCTCTCCAAAAAAAAAAAAGAAAAAAAAAAAGCATTTCCTAAAAATCAGGAAATGTTATATATGATTCAAACTTCACTTGCTTTCTTTTATGATACTGAAAAAAAAACTGAGGGCTGAATAATAAAGAATCCAATGCTAAAATATGTTTGCAGGCTGTTCATCACTTCAGTCAAAAGGTTATACCTTGCTCACAACCCCAAAATGCAAGAGAATGGTAAATTATTTTATTCCTTCACTCTATTTCTTTTTGTTTGCATGATTGGTTAGTATAAATTAAAACCTTTTACTAGCTTCGATCAATATAATTTATTTTTTTTTTTGATTTTTTGCAGGTAGTGGAAGTGTAGCAGATGATGATGATCAGCATATGAGGAAACAACAAAATGAAGTAGAAAAATAGAAAGGCTCATCATGCTTCAATCAAGCTTAATTACTTCATATTGTCATGCATGCATTTCTCTGTATAATTAGGTTTTAGTGTGAGACTGTGTTATGATGTTATGCACTAGTTTTAACTATGCATTTTGTTTGGCACTGGGCCATTCGGATCAAATTAAGGGTATTTAAAAATAAATGTACTGATTTACCTTTTTATATATATGAAATTAACTAGTAACTAATTATAAGTAGCCAGTGATCAATGCTTCGTGGAAATGTAGAATGATTAAATGGTAATCACATTTAGCACCTTCATCAGCAATCGTAAATCGTATAACTTATTTAAGTTTTTTTATTTGGTTTGTTCTCCTTGTATCTTGTAAATTAGTTCTAGTTCTTCACATTTGATTGTTCTAATTTCTCTCAAATTTATTTTGGGAGCACTAGGAGAAAAAATTGGAGAAAAAATTGTACATCATGATAATTTTTTTTAATATGTTTGGTTCAGAATAAAAATTAAATTCGATATAATTATTTTTTTTTAATATTTTAAAAAATTTAATTATCAGAAAATATTTAAAAAAATTAAAATTTTAAAAAATATAAAATAACTTAAAAAGAGTTTGAACCTCAAAATATAAAATTAAATTTATAATTTAAATTCAAACTAAAAATTAAATATTAAAAATTAATTCAAATTAGCTAAAAGTTACAAATTAAATTAGTTCTAGTTCTTGGCATTTGATATATTGTTTCAATTTCTCTTAAATTTCTTTTTTGGAGCATGAGAGGAAAAAGCATATAACCCCGCAAAATTTGTACAGTATACATTATTAGACAACTGGGTGCGGTTCAAAATAAAAAATAAAATAAGAATAAGAATCAAAATGAACAGAAATCAGAAACAGATCAACAATCTAAATCGGTATGATTAATTTCTTTTTTTAATATTAAAAAATATTTTATTATAAAAAATAATTAAAATAAAATAAAAATAAAAATATAAAATATAAAAATAATTTAAAAAGAGTTTGCACCTAAAAATATAAAATTAAATTTAAAATTTAAATTCAAACTAAAAGTTAAATATTAAAAATTTATATCAAAATATTAAAATATTAAAATAATAAGTCAAAATTTTAAATATAAATTTTTTAAAAATTTAAAATTTAAAATTAAATTGGTAATTCAAAATATATGTGACGCCCTAACTTCCTAGGGGTAGAGCATTTGAGTATCGATTACTGTGACGCCTCAACTTTCCAAGGGGTCTCTCATCCTATAACTACTCTAGCTCTAGTACGTTCAACCCTCTTAATCTTTTGGGCCTAATTATCCTTCAAAATACTATAGCCGGATTAAAAAATTTAATCCTATTATATCATTTATATATAGGACTAATTCAAATTGCGGAGGTGTCACATTCTTCTCCCTTTTAAGTCTTGATATCCACGTTAGGCTCAAGCGCACTTACAAATAATAGGTGATGTGAGATTCGTCTCGCTAGTGTTAGTCGAACTTGTGGGGAGCTGCACTCTGCGCACAACGGTCATTAGCCGGGGAGCCACGCTCTACCCGCTATATAACACTGACTCAACCGAGACTCATCTCACATTTCCGCCTGGTGATTGACTCCGATACCAACTGTGACGCCCAACTTCTCAGGAGTTTATCCATCCTAGAACTACTCTAACTCTAGCACGCTTAACCCTCTTAACCTCTTGGGTTTAACTACCACAAAATATGATATAACCGGGTTAAGATATTTAGTCCTATTATATCATTTATATATAGGACAAATCCAAATTCCGGAGGTGTCACAATATAAAACTAAATTTTAATTTAACTCAATTTCAAACTTACAATTAAATTTAAATTTAAATTTAAATGTATAGATCAAATTTATATTTTAATTTAATTTCTAACTCAAAATTTAGAATTAAAAATTTTTATTTCTAAATTTAAATTTATATTTTAATTAAATATTTTTTAAAAAATAGGTTAAATTTTAAATATAAAATATAAAATATAATTGAGATATTTTCGTAAATTATAATTTTTTTCTCTTGAATTTAAATTTCAATCCGGCATAGAAGACCGGATTGAAAAAATGGATGATGGGAGAATTCTCATTCACCCTAAAATTCAAAATAAAAATAGGACTACTCCGTATATCAAACATTCATAAACAGATTCATCCATTTCGATTACGAATTTTGGGTGAAAAATGAGCGAGTTCATCTTAACATTCTAAGAAAAGAGACAAACAATGAATTTTTAAGGGTCAAATGATTGCAATAAGCAATAATTAATTAGTGACAGGATTCACAAAATATGAGGTTAGATGGTTAATTGCAACAAATTAAAAGATCCTATAGCCTTTTCAGTGTTTATAAAATTTGCGTGGTTAAGTTATGATTCAAACCAAAGATGAGAGGATTTGACATAATTGGCTGAGAAATTTTAATTACAATTAATCAAATATAGTAAGATTTGAGAGGTCATGAGTTTGAGTTCCAAGTGGAGGGAAAATTGGTTTGTTATCAGCTCTACAAAGATTCCATATTGATTTTTAAAAAAAAAAACAATGTAAGATTTATTATTATTATTATTATTATTATTGAGTCTAAGTCTCTAAGTTCAAATTAAATTTGTGTTTCTATTTTTAAGTAATTTGCCTTTTCTATAGGACTTTGAAAAACAAATATATATAATGGTCCCTAAGTTGGTCTCATGCCCAAAGGGCCGGATCAGGTGAGCATTCTAAGTTGGGCCGTATTAGGCCTAGCCCAGTTTGTATTGTTTCTCTGTATTGAGCCCAAATCAAACCCTTCCTTGCTTTGAATTATAAAGGCCCTGGATCCATATTCATTGGGTCCACCATTGGCCCATTTATCGGATTGGTTTTGAAGAATTACACCTCTATAATAGTAAATCTTACATTTTACTATACAATCTCATGGTTCGAAATTTTTTTGTAATTTTTTTTTGTATTTTTAACAAAGTTGTTAAAAGTAGTGGGAGAATGTAGATATTTGGATGAAGAGCAACGCTACATGTACACCCCCAAAGGGGGTGTACATCTTACACCCACCCATCTAAGGGTGGGGGGGTCACTTCACAAATTGTGAAGTGACCCCTCACCACACCCCACCCATTGGATGGGTGGGGTGTGCGATGTACACCCCCAAATGGGGTGTACAAGTAGCATTTTCCTTGGATGAATAAGCTGTAAGATTTACACTTAGTTGATATTTACTTATCGATCAATTGTCAATAAAAACTAATTAAACTTACAATTAGGTGAATGGTTGAAATAAATTGAAGCTTCTTGTGCGCGCGCCCGTTTATAGAGAGAGAGAGAGAATCTGGCTACTATACTTATAAAAGCATCAAGAAAATGGTGCTTGTAAATTTTCTACCGTTAGATATACCCCTTTAACTAATTTCATCGCTTAGATCATTTTATTTCACCAACCACTCACTTAACCTGAGGGGCTCACTATCATCCTAACCACACATTTTTTCATTTAAGGATTAAAAACCTACAAATATCAATAACTTAATACTTTCAAAAGCATAGAATCTCAATTATATATATAAAGTTCGATTGGAATACTATTGATAGCACCAAACAATTAGAGCTACCAAATTTTCAGCCTTTAGATAAAAAAATGTGCGGTTGAAATTATATTGATCCCCAAAATTTTTACTATTCAACCAATCACCCACTAAACTCTAGGGGATCACTGTCATCCTAACCGCGCATCTCTTAATTCAATGGCTAAAAAATTGATAGTGCCAATGACTTGGTGCTATGGATAGTATTCCAACTTAGTTCTAATATATGAGTCCGTCTGGAATACTATCGATAGCACCAAGTAATTAGTGTTATCAAATATTTAGTCATTTGATGAAATAATGTGCGGTTGAGATTATAGTGGTTTTTAAAAATTTTACTATTTAACCAATCACCCACTAAATCCTAGGGGACCGCTATCATTCTAACCATATATCTTTTAATCCAATGTCTAAAAAATTGGTAACATAAATGACTTGGTGCTATCGATAGTATTACAGCTTAGTTCTAATATATGAGTCTGACTGAAATAATATCGATAGCACCAAACAATTGATACTATCAAGTTTTCAATCCTTGAACTCTGAATGTCTAAGTGCAATAAGATCAAAATTCCGGAGTAGTCCATTTGTTTTTTCAAAATTTAATGAAGTTTATGTTTGATCCCAATGGGTCAATTGTTTCCGGAAAATGCTATGTGTACACCCCATCCGGAGTATATATCCTACACTCTCATCCATCCAATGAATGAGGATGTGAGAAGGGGTCACATCAAGTGACTCCAAAGATACTCCACCTATTGGATGGATGGAGTGTAGGATATACACCCCTTTCGGGGTGTACATATGGCATTGTCCATTGTTTCCTACCTTAAGGACTCACTTGGGAGTGTACCCTAGTCCATGAATCCCTACCAAAGGACTAAAAGGAGGCCAAACATGGAAACATTTTTACCCTAGTCCATGAATCCCTACCAAAGGACTAAAAGGAGACCAAACATGGAAACATTATTTTTTGTGGTTTGACCAAAACTGGAATAAAATTTTAGTGGGAGCTCTTCAATTATGTTTTATTGAGGAGTTTTTTATTTGCCATGGACACTCTAAGTGTTTTTTAAAACTAATTGTGCTTAATAAATTATCAGTGTAGAGACTCATGTGTTGCCGATAAAATTTTTTTAATAAAAATTTATAAATTAAATAAATAAATAAAAATACATAAAAAATAATATAATATAATTATATTTGATTAAAATTAATAATATAAAAAATATATTAAAAATTTAATAAAATTACAGCTCAACGGAGAATAATGAAAGAAATAAAAAAAAAACTATTGGAGAAACAAATTTATTATACAAATTTTTTAAAAAAATATTTAAAATATTACAAAAAAATATAACAAATAATAAAAAATACATTGAAAAGACTTAAATTCACATACTAAAAATTGAAGGGAAGTCAAATTGTGAGTATTGTAGGTAAATATATTAAAACGAAATAAAATTTAAGATTGATATTTTGATAAACTAATTTAGTTTTCTTCAATTTTCTTAATTCGTAAAATTAAAAAGTTCTCGAAATCTGGGCACTTCGCGTCGATTTGTATAACTTTTTTTTTTTTTAGGTTAGTTATTAAGAAAGTTTCATTGTATATATAGTATTTAGGATTTAAACAAAACAAGATAATAATCTAAGAAAGAGAAATAAACGAAAAACATATAGTAACCCAAGAAAGAGGAAGAGATTGTGGTTTGGTTTAAATAAATAATGGAAGACGAAGAGGCGGTGGTTCGGTCCAAGCAAAAAAAAAAAGAAAAGATGAAAAATGATGGTTCAGTTCAAGAAAAAAAAGATGAAAACATATTGAGCTGTTGAGCCGGTTCGACTAAATGCAATAGATGTGATCCGATTCGGTTCAAATAAAGAAATATAAAAAAATGGTTCATAGATGTAACCTAATTCGATTCAAGTAAAGAAAAAAAATTACAGCAGGTGTGATTCGATTCGATTCAAATAAAAAAAAAAAAGTGAAACAAATAAAGAATTTGAGTTGATTTAGCGTGTAATTCGGTTTAGTTCAAGAGAAACACACATCAAATGATTCGGTTCAAATAATATATATATATATAAAGGATTGGAATCGATTTAATGAAAAATAAAAAAAATATGTGAAGAAATTAAACAGATTTATAATTCTAAATAAAAAAAAATATTACCCCATGGCACAAATATATATATATATATATATATATATATATATATATATATATATATATATATATATATATATATATATATATATATGAGTAATGTTAGTGATACACTCTATCTGGGGTGTAGGATGTATATCCCATTCATCTAAGAATGAAATTTTTTTTATCCGTCACTTTTTTAGGATAAGTTAAGTGTACATCCTACACACAAATAGGGTGTACAAAAAATATTTTTATATATATATAGTTTGGCTACTATGTTATCAATAGCACAAAACATTTAGCTAGTGCTACTAAGTTTTCTATCATTAGATCTACCCCTTGGATCATTCTCATCCTTTAGATCATACTATTTTTCCACTCACCTACTAAATCCAAGGGGCATACTATCATTCCAACCACACATTTCATCATCCAAAAATTAAAAACTTGATAGTACCAAAAACTTGGTACTATCCATATTATAGTAGGCTAGTTATATATATATATATATATATATATATATATATATATATATATATATATATATAGTAAAGCTTATATGTTTTCAAAAGCACAAGCAAAAATATGTTTGTGAATTTTTTATTATTGAATTTATATTGAGATTTGTATTTTGTAAAGTCAACTAAAAAAAGAGAAAGAAAAAGTAAATAACACAAATCTTAATCCAAATTCAATGGTTAAAAATTCAAAGCATATTTTTATTTGTACTTTTGAAAACATATAAACTCTATTATATATAGCGTAGGGCTATTATACTCTTATGAGTATAAACCCCTTTGTACTCATAATTTTTTCACCCTTGGATGAAGGAATGTGCGGTTAGAATGATAGTGGTCCTTCTAAAATTTACTAGGTTGTTGAGAAAATAATAAAAATATTATAAATTATTATAATTCTAACCGCACATTTCTTTATCTAAGAAATAAAAATTTATGACTACAAAAAAATTTTACTCATAAGAATATACTAGGCGACCCTCTATATATATATGAGAAGTGCTAGGTGTACACCCCCAAATGGGGTGTACATCCTACACCCACCCATCCTAGGGTGGGTATTCATTCACTCGTCACTCGATGTGACGAGTGGAATTCACCCACCCCTAGGATGGGGTGGGTGTAAGATGTACACCCCATTTGGGGTGTACATCTAGCATTTTCCTATATATATATATATATATATATATATATATATATATATATATATGTGGTGGGCCATATCCGCACTTAATACGCACTTAATAGCGCATTATCCTACGTGTGATGGGTGCTACACAGCTACTTTATGCCCTGATGCATTTAAATGACGCACTACGCGATGAGATCAACAAAGGAATTTTTTTCTACTTAATTAAAGCCAAGGTTCCTCCCAAGCTCTGTGAAAGGTGAGGAGGACTTGTGCGAAAGGTGAGGAGGACTTGTGCGTAACAAATAAATCCACGAGAATCCCCATTTTGAACAATAATATATAAATCCATGGGATCGAATGAGAATATATAAATCCACAGCAAGCATATTCAGAAAACTCGATATGACTAGAAAAAAAAATAACAAAATTTGCTAGAGTATTTATGACATATCAATTCACTTACATGCCAAAGAGCATATTCCATTTGTTGAATTATTATTATTATTATTATTTTTCTTTTTACTGAACATGACAGGAGATATTCCTTTATCAAATAAAATGTATAATTCTAATTATCTTGTCTCAATATTGTCGCTCAACGTGCGAAATTACTTTCCACTTAAAACTTTGGCAAAGTAATAGATTTATTCTTTTCCGATCTCCGATCTCCGATTTCCGATCTTGAAAATAATTTTCTTATTTCAGATAAAAGAATATCTTACAAGTAGGAAGATGTTTGAGTGGAAACTTCAGGTCATTACATTTTAGTCTTAACTTGTAATTTGCAAGCTTAATTTTGTTGCATTGCTACAAAAATGTGTCAGTGCATGTATCCACCAATTTCTTGAGTCTCCTTGGTCGCTGCCGTGTAGAACGGCGCAAAAGTTGGACACGAAAGATCAACCCCTTCAATTATACGAGAAAGAAAACAAAAGTGAAACCGAGTGCACAATAATTAATCAAAGAAAAAGATTAAAAGTTCTTTTTTGAGTAAAAGAACCACTTTGTAGTAGTGGGGGAAAAAAAAAAAAAAAAAAGAAAAAAAAAGAAAAAAAAAAAGGTTTTTTAATTAGATGTATCCAACGGAGAGTGCATAAACTGCACAAGTTGATAACAATGCTTCATCTTCAAGTGCCTTGCTGACTGTAGAAAACGCATTCATGTCTTTTCTCTCCTTTCCTGGATTCTTATCAACAAAGAACAATCAATCCAACTAAGATTCTTTTGGTTTATTTTGCGTGAAATGCACGTTTGGTTCTCAAACTATAAGAAGGATGATACTTTGGTCCTCTACCTTTAGGTACCGTTTGGATGTGGCTTATACCGGAATGAGTTATACCAGGTATAGGTATAAAGTAAGGGATAAACCTGGTTTAAACCTAAATTGTGTTTGGATGTGAATGAGGCTTAAACCTGGTTTAAACCTGGTATAAGAAAATAGGTGTTTGGATTGGTAATGATGAATAAGAGGTATAAAGTTGACTTTTATGTTTAATGACGATGTGACCTTTACTTTTATGTATATTATAAATTTGATAATTAAATAATGTGTTAAAATATTTTAAGTAGGAGTTAAAATTTTAATTTTAAAATTTATGTAAATTTTACAAAAATTATAAAAAAATTATATAAATTTTACAATTTTAAAATTAATATTATTTTTTAAAATTATAAATTTATAAATATATATAATATAATAAAATATAAATATATTTATAATTTTAATAAAATATAAATATATATAAATTTATAAAATATAAAAAAATAATTTTAAATAATTTATAAATTTATAATTTAAATATTTTTTAAAATTTAAATATTCTAATTAAAAAAATTAAGTAAAATTTAAATATTTTAATTAAAATTTAAATATTTTATGTAGGAGTAAAAATTTTAATTTATAAATGTATATAAATTTTAAAAAATTATAAAAATATTGTATAAATTTTAAAATTAATAATTTTTAAAAATAAAATAAAATTTTTAGATTTATTAAAATATAAAATTAAAAAAAATTAAAATTTATAAAATTTAAAATTTAAATATTTAAAATTTAAATATTTAAAATTTAAATATTTTTTATAATTAAATTTTTTTATTAAAAATAAAAAATAAAAAATCCTGAAGCTAAAAGAAAAAAAAAACGAAAAAAAAAAAAGAAAAAAAAAAGAAAAAAAAAAGGAAAAGCCCTTCCCAAGGCACTGCCAGTGCCTTGGGAAAGGAGAGAGAAAGAGAGAGAGAGAGAGGGGGAGGGGAGTAATACCAGGGTGAGAGAGAGGTTTTGGGATATCCCAAAGCCCAGATTTGGGATATTCCCGTTTGGGTGGGATATCCCAAATCGGGGATATCCCAAAACTGTTTGGGTATAAAGGGGGGATATCCCCCCTTTATACCCAATCCAAACAGAACCTTAATATATTGTAGTTTGAGATTTGAACTTTCAGAGTTATTATAATTAAATTTTAAAATTCAATCTCGTTAATTAAATATTGATGTCTCGCTAATATAAAAATAATATTTCAATACTATGGTCGATAATGCGCTAATAATTAAAATACCGCAACACTTTAATTAACATCAACGATACGTTAATATTTTATCAATTAAATTAGATTGTTAGACTTGATTGTAATAAATTTTAAAGTTCAAGTACGAAATTATAACAAAGTAAAATTTGAGAACCAAAATGTCAATCACCTTATAATTTGAAGAACCAAATATATAATTTATCTTTCTTATTAAAACAAGAGCAATGCTATGCATATAATGCTATGCATATACATATACATTAGAGTGAGTGTATGATAAATTATTTAGTAATAACTTATTCTCAATAGAAAAAAAAAATTGTGTAACTATAAGGAATTTAATTTTAGCTCGTCCTAAGATTTTTACCATCTAAATTTATTAAAATAATATATTTTATCTACAAAGTAATAACTTAACTATTTTCCGTGACTTGGAGACCATGATCATACTCCATATTGATCTACTATATATTACAAACTTTTTAAATAAACAATATATATATATACCTTCATAAATGTAAAATATATATTTTATATTTAATTTATTTATTTTAAAATAAATAAATTTTGCTAATCGTCTTGAAATGACAAGTAAAAGAGGAGGATGCATGGGTGGGTTGTGTACATTTGATCATGAAGCAGTTTTTAATTTCCAATTTTTTATACTAATAAAAAGACTCTTCTTTTATATATATATATATATATATATATATATATATATATATATATGAAGGGGACAAAGGTGTTATATGTTATATTTTTGAATTTATGTGAATCTGGACTAGGTCCAAAACTCCTTAACACACTATTTTTTTCTCTAACCATTTTCGAGAAAAATTGGGGAAATAATGGACAAATATACTAAGAATTTCTAACCTTTTTGCCTAGAAAAGGCCTTGAATCCATGTGAAATTTGGACACTGGCTAGTACTAGGACTTTAAAGGACACAAGATAACATTAATTAGCTTTGATTAAAACCTTAATTATGAAGTTCGCATTTTTTTCGAAAATTACTTTTATTGCCATCAATTCAAAACTATTTTGCATTATTTTCTTTTCTTTTTCTCTCTTTTATTAAAATAGATAAAGATACAACAAAGTAAACTTTATCTTGAGCAATAATTGATGACTTTCTTGGTGGGAAATGCATAAAGGATAAAAACAATATCTTGTTAAATACAAAAATATAAAATATCATTCTTTACTAATTTAAATTTTTAAAATATATCAATTATTTCATATAATTCAATATAGTATAAGAGTAGGAGGTCTTAAGTTTGAATTATATTTGGTTCTTAGCATAGTTGATTTTCTTTTATTTAATTAAAGTTTACGTTATGAATTTATTAAAAAAATTTAAGCTCAGACGTGAAGAAAAAATATTAAATATAAAAATATAAAAATATTATTTTTTATTAGTTTAATTTTTTTAGATTATAACAATTATTTTATATATTTTAATAATTTTGACGGATGATTGACATTCATTTCACAAAAAGAAAAAGAAAAAAAAGAAAAAAAAAGAAAAAAAAAACCAAAACAAAACACATAACAAATGCCAGTTTTCCTAGAAAGATTGGTCTTTTAAATATAATGCACGGATTTAATTCATTTGTTGTTGTAAATAGAGATCAAAACCTTACAAAAGGGAAAATTTTAAAATTAGCTCTAATAACATAATTAAATATTTTATAAAATAGCCTTAAATCATATTTAACAACCAAAAATAAATGACCAATGGTCGTTGATTTGTGGTCGCTTTAGTACGCGCACTTAATCATGAATGATTCTAATTTTCTAATACCTTAGTACTTGTATATACGTAAAGTAAAGTGAGTATACATATTACGCTTTCTCCGATATTATTTGTTTCCAACTTTTTAATGCTTACATGTCTAAAATTTACTAGCACCAATTATTTATATATTTTTAGAAGCATCAAAACAGACTCGTCTAGATATATATATTAATATATACATTTATGGACCCACTAATTATTTTTATTAAATTAAAATTTTTTTTATTACAGTTAAAAAGATCATCACGTGATAAGAAAGTCGGTCAATATGGTGATCCGACCCAAATGAATTAGAAGATAATATATAGTGAGGAAGTCGGTCAACTTGGTCAACTGATACAGTCGAATCGAAAGATAATACGTGGTACGCAAGGAGCTGAGAAAGTAACATTTGAATCAGAACGAAAAAATTATAAAACGAACTTCATATGAAAAATAGTTGAAACATATCATGAAAAGTGAATTTCGTGGCCAACATGACTCTGCCCTAAACACGCACCAAAAAATGTGCTAATGAAGGTGGAATGCGGCCGAATTACTTGTCGTTTTCTAAAATAATGAATAATTCCCTGAGAAATGTGTATTAATATAAATAAACGAATTTTACTGTGAAAAAAGAAGAAAGAGTTTTTCACACACATAACGAGGCGATCCTTGCGGTTCAATTTTTTTCTATTATCATCATTTACAATTTTTCTAGTATAATTTTATTATTTTTCTAGTATAATTGCTAAGCTTTTCTAGAAATATATTAATCTTGTAATCCGTTCTTTTTTATGTTAATACAAAAATAATTTTACTTTTTCAAGTCAAATATCCTTCGTTCGTAAGTTCAAAAGTTCGATTGAAAAAAAAATGGATTGAGTTAGAATTAATATCTTCGCAATCGGATCCTTTGATTCTAAGGTGCATTTTGAGAATTAACTCTAGAGCCAATCTTTGACCAGATGCAATTAGTGGTCGGACATTGGTTGGAACCCGACATACACGCTAACTTAATCCATTTTTAAGTTATTTCTCACTAATATTAAACCAATCATATATCACTACTATTTTATAGTGGAATAATTTATGTTCAATAGTTGATGAATATCTTCTCAAGCAAATCGTACGTGATAATAGCACGTCACAGTATATATAGGAAACTCATTTTACATGTATTCCCCCAAGGTCCCTACCCTTCTGTTTCTTTCTTTTCTTTCTCCTCCTCTATATAGAGTGCATGCATGGAAAAAGGAATAGTTAATAATGCTAAGGGAGGTGACCATGAGAGACAAGGTAAGTGTTGTTATTCATTACTCACTACTTTAACTTCATGACTAATTAGTAAATTAATTTTACTCTGCACTTTTATTTTTCATGATCAATCATCAAATAGTAAATTCTGGCCTTTTCGTTTACAGAAGGATCGAGTTTATGCGTTGTTTTGCTTTGCTTAAAGAGAGTATCGTAATTAAGAATCTATTTTGATGCATAAATATCTTATTCACTTTATATTTTTTGTTTAAGTGTATGACAAATTAGAAATATAATTATATGTTTAGAAAGGCATATCATAATTATAAGAATTCGAATTATTTTTTCAAATAATATATTAAGTCGATATTAATATTTTACCTGCTAAATAAATAAATAGTAAGTAACCTTTCTTTTGTAAATAAGAAAAAGACAAAAATATATAAACTACGTATTATGATTTTCTATTAATATACCCATTCTACTAAATTATAATATATTCTGTCAATAAAATTATTTGTTCTTATTAATTCTGTAACATATGATTCGAGTAAGTAAAACTAAAATATTTCTAGAAATAAATATAACTATTTAATTACATATGCATCGTTTATAATATTAAAGCATCCGAATCAACATTCAGTATCACTAAATAATTTTTTAAAATTGTTAGTATTATTTGTTAAAGTTTAAGTAGCTGTAAGATTGCAATTTTTATTCGCGAGTATAAGGTGTAGTTTAGACTCCCTATACACTATAGGGGCCTGTTTGGTAACGGAATAAGATAGAACTAGTTATTACAGGAATAAGTATAAAGTACGGAACTAGTGTAAAAAAATGTTTGGAATGATTCCAGGAATAAGAGATTTTGTATTTGGTATAAGAATGAGGAATAAGAGAAATAAAGAGTTTTAATTAAGATAAATTACTTTTTTACTCTCAAACTTTATTATGTAATAATGAGGTGAGAGATGGTGCCTCGTTATACGTGGGAGGGTATTTAAGGAAAAAATAAGACGGTGGTTGGGAAGAGTGAGAACAGTAATTCTCATTTATTCTAGTTGTACCGGAATAAGCTATACCGATTGATTCCTGATGCGTTTGAAAAAATAAAAAGAATATCCCTCCTATTCTCGATTCTATACCAAATCCAAACGGACCCCTAGATAAACAAATTGCAAAATTATAAAATTGTAAAAGTTGACGATCTACTGGATCATGTTAAACTGCTCTGATCGCAGATAGCTCGTCGGCAGAAATACTTGCTTGATTTTTAAAATTATTCGAGCCTTCTGAACTATTTAATCATCAAAATTGAAAGCTCTGGCTTTTTTTTGAAACTGAGCTAAAATTCAAGAGGTCTCCGTACATTTTTACTATGTTTTCGTTTTCAATGCTTTGTTTGCATGCAGGAACATTGTGGACGGCGACGGCCCATATCGCCGCGGCAGTGGTGGGGTCGGGGGTGCTAGCGCTTCCGTGGACCGTAGCCCAACTGGGCTGGGTCATGGGCCCACTTGTTATATTGGGCTTTCTCTGTATTACGTATTACACGTCCACTCTTCTCGCCGATTGTTACCGTTTCCCTGATCCCATCACCGGAACTCCTAATCGTGAATATATCGACGCAGTTAGATGCTATCTAGGTTTTTTTTATATATATTTTATTAATTTAATTGAGCTTGTGCAAAAATACTATTTGAGTAATTTTTTTTTTTAAGTACGATATATTCAATTTAGCCTTGTTACACAACTACTATATATATATATATATATATATATATATATATATATATATATATATATATATATATGAGCAATGCTACATGTACACCCCGAAGGGGTGTATATCATACATCTCCACCATTTTAATGATGGCGATATCTTTTACGGGTCACATCAAGTGACCCATCATCACACCCCCACCCTTAGATGGGTGAGGGTGTGAGATGTACACCCCTTACGGGTGTACACATAGCATTTTTCATATATATATATATATATGAGCAACGCTACATGTACACCCCCAAAGGGGGTGTACATCTTACACCCACCCATCTAAGGGTGGGAGGGTCACTTCACAAATTGTGAAGTGACCCCTCACCACACCCCACCCATTGGATGGGTGGGGTGTGCGATGTACACCCCCAAATGGGGTGTACAAATAGTATTTTCCTATATATATATATATATATATAAAAAAGCTTGAATGAAATTTTCCATCTGTCAAATTTTTTTCCCAATAATATACATTTACTTTTAAAATTTACCTGTATTTTAAATGCCTTTATAATTTTTTATTTAATTTTATTTTTTAATAATTTTTAACTCATCAAGTAACATGATTTAAGTTTTTTAATTAATTTATATTTAATAACTAAGACAAAATTAATTTAATCAACTATAATCTTTTTTTTTGTGATATTATATGCTTATAATTAACTAAAATTACTTAAGTAATTAAAATTTACCTATAAAATTATTTTGTAAAATTTTAATTTATGTTGTATAAAGCATGCTCTGTCAGGCGGATTGGATAAATTGCAGATGGTTATTATATTCGTGGATCATATAAATATAAATAAAATTTATTCCTAAATTTTTAAATAATCTATTTCTTTATTCATATATGTCGGCAAGGCAAGTTACTCTTAAGTTTTTTTTTTTTTTAACTCCTATATTTTTCAAATACAAAATACATGGACATAATTTTTAAAAAAGTATAGTATAAAATATAATTTATTATTTAAAACACCATTAATATAACATTTTGAAACATATAAACTACATGTAAAAATACATATAGATGGGACCCCCGAAGGATGATGGAGCAATAGCACAAGAAGAAATTAGATCTAAAATTTTTAAAAATAAATAGACAAAAAAAAGTTTTTTAATTATAAAAAATAATATATAGTTATTTATGGGCATTCGTGAGTTGTCTAAAATGTCTATAATTTAATCGGTATTCATTTATTTTATCTATATAGTTTTGAAAAAAAAATATAATATTTATACCTACAAATTATCAGGTTATACTATTAGAACAAATTAAATAGAAATTTATCAACATTCACTAAATTATTATTATTATTATTTTTTGAATTTTATTTTGGCATTTGTTTTAAGGTTCTAGGAATGTGTTCTTATGTGGTTGCG
Organism: Tillandsia leiboldiana; assembly: GCA_029204045.2. NCBI lineage: Eukaryota > Viridiplantae > Streptophyta > Magnoliopsida > Poales > Bromeliaceae > Tillandsia > Tillandsia leiboldiana. Next base: position 2,218,711 of record CM055073.1, read on the forward strand.
CTCAATACATCAATTTATGGGGCACTCTCGTGGGCTACACTATCACGGCTAGTACTAGCATGATGTGAGTAAGCACACCTAATCTTTCTATGATCTCTCTTAAATCATGCCCAAAATTAATGTAAACAATATTTTCCTGTTCATTTTTTTTTTTTAAAAAAAAAGCGCGGTGAAGCGCGCGAACTGCTTCCACCGCAACGGTCACGGTGCTCTGTGCGACGCCTCCGGAAGCACGTTCATGGTTGTGTTCGGGCTGTTCCAGCTGGTGCTTTCGCAACTCCCTGGTCTCGAAAATATAACGTGGCTCTCTGTCGTCGCCGTCGCTACCTCTTTCGGCTATTCCTTCGTAAGTCTCGGCCTCTGCGCCGGCAAATGGGCCTCTCACGGTGATTTTAGGGGCACGTTAGCAGGCGCGAACAACGGGTCGCCCGGCGACAAGACGTTCAATGTGCTTTTAGCCTTCGGCAACATTGCCTTCGCTTATACTTTTGCCGATATACTCATCGAGATCCAGGTAACGCTAATAGATCACTCATGTTCATAGCAAAATTTGATTTGCTAGAGAAAGCTAGGTGAAATTCACCTAAATATTTAATTTCGAAACGAGAATGTAACGTTAAGGTGGTCAGAATTTTGAAGTTTTTATTCTGCGTTAGTATGATATGTACTAGAAAGTTTACGTTTTTCGATCAATCTCAAGGATACAATAAAATCGCCTCCGCCGGAGAACAAGACGATGAAGAAGGCGACACTCTACGGGCTCGTGCTCACCACCATCTTCTACCTGCTACTCGGCAGCATAGGTTATGCCGCATTTGGTAACAATGCCCCGGGGAACGTCCTCACCGGCTTTGGATTCTATGAGCCGTTTTGGCTTGTCGACATTGCTAACATTTGCGTGATCGTCCATTTCATCGGTGCATATCAGGTGAGTGGCATTTCGACAAACACTTATATAAACCCTCGTTTACAAACCAAAGATCTCGAAATTACGTGTTTGATGAAATGCCCGGCCCTTCAGGTATTTGCTCAACCGATCTTCGCAAGGTTCGAGAGCTACATCGCAGGCCGGTTTCCAGAAACCAAGTTCATCCACAAAACCTACTGTGTTAAACTACCGTTCGCCAACTTTGGGTCCTTGAACTTCACGCTTTCGAAGCTCATCCTTCGAACCATTTTCATCATGTTTACTACTCTGGTCGCAACGCTGCTACCGTTCTTTAATGCGGTTCTCGGCCTCATCGGTGCATTAGGATTTTGGCCGTTGTCGGTTTATTTTCCGGTGAGCATGCACATTTCTCAGAGGAAGATCAAAAGGGGACAACCCAAATGGATTATGTTGCAGGGTATGAGTCTGCTTTGTCTATTAATTTCCCTTGCGGCTAGCATTGGCTCTGTGCAAGATATTGTGCATAATCTTAAAGTAGCTGCCCTTTTCAAAACTGTGTACTAAGGAGTGTTGGCGTAAAAAAAAAAAATTATAATAAAAAAAATAAGGAGAAAAATTATGGTTGTCCCGTAATATTAATTTATCTATATATTTCTAATAAGTCCCGTATAAGTCCAAAATTTTTAACATATTAATAATTTTGATCCAATAAATTTTTCTGCAAATTTCTCACCAGACGTTCAATGTGCTTTTAGCCTTCGGCAACATTGCCTTCGCTTATACTTTTGCCGATATACTCATCGAGATCCAGGTAATGCTAATAGATCACTCATGTTCATAGAAAAATTTGATTTGCTAGAGAAAGCTAGGTGAAATTCACCTAAATATTTAATTTCGAAACGAGAATGTAACGCTAAGGTGGTCAGGATTTTGAAGTTTCTATTTTGCGTTAGTATGATATGTACTAAAAAGTTTACGTTTTTCGATCAATCTCAAGGATACAATAAAATCGCCTCCGCCGGAGAACAAGACGATGAAGAAGGCGATATGGGCTCGTGCTCACCACCATCTTCTACCTGCTACTTTTTTTAGTCTACCAATTTTTGCGCAGCGAACCTTACATTATAATCAATTTTTTATTTAAAAATTTAATTTTAAAAATTATGTTCAAATTAAATTTTGAATTTTGAATTTCAAATTTCCAACCAAATTTCAAAATATCTCTCAAATGCCACATATACTCAAATTTAAAATTTGAATTCAACTGAAATCCCTCAATAATATTTTATCTCAAAATATCTCTCAAACGCCATCTATACTTTAATTGAATTTTGAATTCAGCCGAAATTCTTCATCCATCAATCACCTCAAAATATCTCTCAACCGACTTATCCAAACTCATATTCGAAATTCAAATCTCCAACCAAATTTCAAAATATCTCTCAGACTCCTATTTCATTCGAAATTCAAATTTCCAACCCACTTTCAAAATATCTTTCACCCGATTTATCCAAACTTATCCATATCCTATTTATTTGGAATTCAATTCTGAATTTTTGAATCCAAGCAAATTCTCTCGTTCGAAATTTAAACCCCTCAATTTTAAAATTTGAACATAACAACATATTCAATTTTGAAATTTAAAATTTAAAATTTAAAACCACACTTTCTCAAATTTGAATATAACCGTTCGATTTTTGAACATATTTTCCTAACGTATTGAAATTTGAACATAACTGTTCGATTTTGAAATTTGACCATATTTAATTTAAAATTTAAATACAAATATATTTTCCCGACGTACTGAAATTTGAACATAACTATTCAATTTTGAAATTTGAACATATTCAATTTTAAAATTTAAATTTTAAAATTTGAACATATCTTTTCAATTTTAAAATTTAATTTTAAAATTTAAAATTTGAAATTTGAATATAATAATTTTCTCAACGTATTTAAATTTTAACCTCGTCTTTTCCTCAACGAACCCATATTACCACGCACGTCTTTCCTTAACAAATCCCAACAAACCCCACGTGACGTATCTCTCACACTCTCCATTATAAATAGAAAAAATAGAAAGAAGAAAAAGGAAAAAAAATAAATCCCAACAAACCCCACGCGACGTATCTTCACACTCCCCATTATAAATAAATCCCAACAAACCCCACGCGACGTCTCTCTCACAGAAAAAGGAACATAATTTTTTTTTTCTGTTCTGAAGGAAAGCAACGCAATCCCACCACAAAAAACACCACCACCTCCTCCTAGATTCCACCACATATCCAAGAACGCAATATCCCACAAACCACATAGCAATATCCCGCAATATCCCACAAACCACATAGCAATATCCCACAAACCACATATCCAAGAACGCAATATCCAAGAACGCAATATCCCACAAACCACGCAATATCCCACAAACAAAAAAAACCTCCCCAATTACATCTTCGACTTCCTCACCACATCGTACAGCCTCAATTCTCATACCTTCGACTTCCTCACCACCTCACGATTTCCGACCGTATCGTATCTTCTCAGGCGTAATCTCTCAAGTAATAATAATAAAAAAAAGGGATAATTGCCTGTGTATCCCTGAAATATGAAGAAATATCTGATTTACCCTTCTTATTTTTTTCTTTCCAATATACCCTTCATACGTTCCGCCGTTATTAAAAATACCCCTACCGTTTCCCTTTGTTAAGTTAACTAGGGTTAAACTAGAGTTAAATAATAATCGGAGTTGAAAACTATCAGATATACCTATTTTGCCCGGGTTTAGGGTTTAGGGTTTAGGGTTTAGAATTTTTTAGGGTTTTAGGGTTTAGGGTTTAGGGTTTAGGGTTTTAGGATTTAGGGTTTAGGATTTTTTAGGGTTCTAGGGTTTAGGGTTTAGGGTTTTAGGGTTTAGGGTTTTTTAGGGTTTTAGGGTTTAGGGTTTAGGGTTTAGAGTTTAGGGTTTAGGGTTTTAGGGTTTAGGGGTTTAGGGTTTTAGGGTTTAGGCTATATTTGAAAGGGCAAAATAGTAATTACACACAGATAACGGCAGTTCCAAACGGTACAATAACAGAGTTTAACTTCAGGGGTATTTTGGAAAGAAGTTGGAACGTAAGAAGGGTAGGTTTAATATTAGCCTTCTAAGAGGGGTAAATTTGAAAACAGGAAAATTTTTAGGGGTATGTAGGAAATTGCCCCTAAAAAAAATTATTTTACCAAAGACCTTCTCGGGTGGTACTCAAAGATGGAAGGAGAAGTCAACGCCTAGTCTTCTCGGGTGGGAGTTAAAGATTTTCGGGTGGGAGTTAAAGATGGAAGGAGAAGTCAAGTCCCACTAGGCGTTGACTTCTCCTTCCATCTTTGAGTCTCCTTCCATCTTTGAGTACCACCCGAGAAGGTATTTGGTACGCCTGAAAAAATACGATACGGTAGGAAATGGTGAGGTGATGAGGAAGTCGAAGGTATGAGAATTGAGGCCGTAAGATGTGGTGAGGAAGTCGGTAGGAAATGGTGAGGTGGTGAGGAAGTCGAAGGTATGAGAATTGAGGCCGTAAGATGTGGTGAGGAAGTCGAAGGTATGAGAATTGAGGCCGTAAGATGTGGTGAGGAATGGTGAGGAAGTCGAAGGTATGAATTGAGGCCGTAAGATGTGGTGAGGAACTCGGTAGGAAATGGTGAGGTGGTGAGGAAGTCGAAAGTATGAGAATTGAGGCCGTAAGATGCGGTGAGGAAGTCGAAGATGTAATTTGGGAGGTTATTTTTTTTGTTCGTGGGATATTGCGTTCGTTGGATATGTGGTGAAATCTGGGAGGAGGTGGTATTTTTTGTGGTGGGATTACGTTGTTTTCCTTCAGACCAGAAAAAAAAAATCATCTTCCTTTTTCTTCTTTCTATTTTTCTCTATTTATAATGGGGAGCTGGAGAGACGTCGCGTGGGATTTGTTACGGAATTGGTGAGGAAGTGTGGGTTTGTTGAGGGAAAGACGTGCGTGGGAGGTAAAATTTAAATACGTTGAGGAAATTATTATATTCAAATTTTAAATTTCAAAATTAAATTTTAAAATTGAAAGGATAAAATTTAAATACGTTGAGGAAATTATTATATTCAAATTTCAAATTTCAAAATTAAATTTTAAAATTGAAAGGATATGTTCAAATTTAAAAATTCAAATTTTAAAATTTAATATGTTCAAATTTCAAAATTGAGCGGTTATATTCAAATTTCAATATGTTGAGGGAGTATGATTATATATATTTAAATTTTAAATTTTAAATTCAAAATTGAATATGTTCAAATTTCAAAATTTAATAGTTATGTTCAAATTTTAATACGTCGGGAAAATATGTTTGTATTTAAATTTTAAATTAAATATATTCAAATTTCAAAATCGAACAGTTATGTTCAAATTTCAATACGTCAGGAAAATATGTTAAAAAATTAAACGGTTATGTGCAAATTTGAGAAAGTGCGGTTTTAAATTTTAAATTTTAAATTTTAAAATTGAATATGTTGTTTTGTTCAAATTTCAAAATTGAATATGTTGTTATGTTCAAATTTCAAAATCGAAAAGTTATGTTCAAATTTCAATACGTCGGGAAAATATATTTGTATTTAAATTTTAAATTAAATATGTTCAAATTTCAAAATCGAACAGTTATATTCAAATTTCAATGCGTTAGGAAAATATATTCAAAAATCGAACGGTTATGTTCAAATTTGAGAAAGTGTGATTTTAAATTTTAAATTTCAAATTTCAAAATTGAATATGTTGTTATTTTCAAATTTCAAAATTGAGGGGTTCAAATTTCGAACGGGAGAATTTGCTTGGATTCAAAAATTCAGAATTGAATTCTAAATAAATAGGATATGAATAAGTTTGGATAAATCGGTTGAAAGATATTTTGAAATTGGGTTGGAAATTTGAATTTCGAATGAAATAGGAGTCTGAGAGATATTTTGAAATTTGGTTGGAGATTTGAATTTCGAATATGAGTTTGGATAAGTCGGTTGAGAGATATTTTCAGCTGATTGATGGATGAAGTATTTCGGCTGAATTCAAAATTCAATTAAAGTATAGGTGGTGTTTGAGAGATATTTTGAGATAAAATATTATTGAGGGATTTGAGTTGAATTCAAATTTTAAATTTGAGTATATGTGGCATTTGAGAAATATTTTAAAATTTGATTGGAAATTTGAAATTCAAAATTCAAAATTTAATTTGAACATAATTTTTGAAATTGAATTTTTAAACAATAAGTTGACTATAATGTAAGACTCGCTGGGCAGAAATAAAATAGGATCCGACTGATTTGGTAGACTAAAAAAATTGACGGAGCTTTTGATGAGACCCATAAGCTTGTGTTCATAAATGACCTATTAAGAAATTGAATTTACAGTAAAATTTGTTGAACTCAAATTATTAATATGTTAAAAATTTTAGGCTTATACGGAGCTTATTAGAAATATATAGACAAATCAATATTACTGACCAATCATAATTTTTCCTCCTATTTTTTTTATTATATATATATATATTTTTTTACGCCATCCAGGAGGTTCTAGCCTTTGTTTTAATTTGAGTTAATAAAGAAAATAATATTTTAAAATTTTAAATTTTGCCCTAACTTTAAAATATCTCATCTCTTGAAGGATGTTTTTGGCTCTGCCGCTGAATGGCGCAGTATATGTGACGGAGTGCTATCTAAATTATAATTTTAGAAAAAGTTGTACATTAAAACAGATTCTGACTGTTATTTTTTGCTTCCTTCTATAGCATTAGATCTAGATAATAATTTTGCTAAAGAGAAGTGCTAGGTGTACATCCCAAATGGGGTGTACATTCTACTCCCACCCATCCTAGAGTGGGTATTTATCCACTCGTCACTCGATGTGACGAGTGGAATTCACCCACCCCTAGAATGGGGTGGGTGTAAGATGTACACCCCATTTGGGGTGTACATCTAGCATTTTCCTTTGCTAAATGCTGCTCTACTGAAAATTGATAATGATAACTTAAGCCGAAACCAAAATGTCCAAAGCCTAGATCTAAAACGGCCCGTAACGTACAAATCATGCGTCTCAGCCCAGGCTCTACTTTGAGCCCAAAATTCACAAACTTAATAGTTTAGTTTTTTTTTGGTTTTTTTTTTTTTTTTTTTTTTTTTTTGGAGAGCATGAAATCTATTTTAATTGATGCATGGATCAAAGTAAGGTGTCAATTTCATGGTTTGATTTGGTTGGTGCAATATATTTATGCATTGGTTGACTTGTCCAAGATGATATATATTTAATAGCTACGAGATTAATTAGTACGCTTAGACGTGGACAATGATCTACGACCATTGAATTCCATTGAATTCACACCGCGTCTACGTTGTGAGAGCTTGTTCATACGGTGTTGTTAGATACTATTAATTATATAATCACAGTGCTAATATATAAACTAGCCACATATATATACAGTTCCTCACTATTCTATAATATTCAATATAAAATTATTTAGATATCAATAGCTCCTATAGTTTCCCCATGTTTAGTGTATTAATTGCATTTCGTCTGGTATAACATTTAGTGACCAATTTTTAACTAGTAACCTATTTAAAATCATTCAAAACATACAATATTGATAATTTAGACTTAAATAAGGCCAACAAATTATTTATTTGAAAAATTAAGTAATGATATCAATATGAAACAGCAGTACTAGCTAGCAACCCACATCAAATTATTTAGGCGATTCAGAGTAGAAATAATTGAATTGAATATCATAATATCTAATGTAATATTTCACTAGCTATATGGTGTGGCCCATTTCTCGTACAATTCTATTGACATATTAGGTTGGGAGTAGTTGTTGTTTCATTTCTTTGACTATATATGTAAGCTACTACTAACTTGGTATTTAATTCAATTCCATCTTCTACTTGGCTTCCTGTGTGGTGGCGTCTCACTCTTTTTTTTGATATGCAGGTCACAATTACCTTTATTGAATATGGGCCTGTTTGGTATAAATTTTTTTAAAAATAATTTATACAAAATTAATTTTGATTAAAAATGGTAATATATTTGACTGATTTTAAATAGAAATGCGAGTTTTCTAAAATGATTTTATAAAGTTGTTTGGCAATTTTTTTTTTTTTTTTTACTGTTTGTAAATAATAACTTTTTTACTGAATTTTATTTTAAATTAATTTAAAATTTGAGTTTAATTTTAAAATTTGCATAAAATTTTAAAATTTTCTATTTAAATTTAAAATTTAAAAATTAAAAATTGTTAAATTAAAACTTATAATTTTAAATTTTGGATTTTCAAAATTTAAATTTTAAAATTTGAGATTTAAAATTTAAAATCTAAATTTAAAATTTAAAGTTTAAAATTTTAAAATTCAAATATAAAATAAAAATAAAAATTTAAAATCTGAGTTCAAAATCAGATCGAATTAAATATCAATTAGAAAGAGATTTTAACTGTTTCAAAATTTAGGCCTCAAAAATCAAAACCAAACTTTAAAAACAAAATTGCCAAACACGCTATATACCTCTACAAAATGTCAAAGGGAGGAATCACAAAATTAAATTCTAAAGCATGAGGACAAAATTAACAGGGCAAGTGAATGCACCACCTTGATGTATATATATATATATATATATATATATATATATATATATATATGTATAAGCATTGATTCATCTCCTAACGAGCCCTTGAGCAATTGTGAGTCAAAGATAACTCTTTGCTTGAGCGGTTAGTATTGGATAGCTCCATTTTACTTAACACACTGTGATGTTCCACCCCAACATTAAATGAATAATATTATTTGGTACCAACACTACATATAATCCAAGATTCCTGAAATAGATAGAAAAGTACTTTTACACTAACATTGGATGAGATTCTGTAGCCAATGTAGTCAATGATAAGAAATATTGATTGCTACTCTCCAACTTAAAATATGAATGGAGGACAGCAGAGTTGGGCTGTTCTTATTCTTAAGAGGTTGGTATAAGAATTAGGATAAGCGCGAGGCGAAATGATTAGCTTAGACGGAGGAAGGTTTGGTCTAGGCGCGCTTGTATCGCAGCAGCTCCAAGGAGTATTTCGATCGCCCAAAAATAGTTTTGATACCTCCGCTAACATGTACGAAAAAAAAATCATCGAATCTTGCTAAATAGAAAATAAAAATCTACGTCATTGAACTGTAAGTATGAAGGGAACATAGCTAGGAAATCGAAAATCATGCATGTTAGTCAAAAATATCGATTTGATTGAAAACTAACTCAAAAATAGTATGAATTTATATATATATATGTGTCCAGAGAGTAGAAACTTTTGCTTGCTAAGTTGAGAAGCAATTGGAAACTGAAGGTTTGGAGGGTACAAAACATCCTATTGGGGTCAAGTAAGTTAGGTAGCAATGAGACCAATTGGCATGGCATGTATCAAACATTTCGACTGCTCAATGTACTAAAAATGAATCGGAACTTATTAATTTGCAAATATGGTTTTCCTTCTTTTTCTCTTTTTGTGACAAATTAAACCCTCTCCTTCTTCGAAAGAGAGAGAAATTAAGTAGGTTACTTAATTTTATATACATGTGAATGAACGATAAAGAGTAGATAGATAAGATAAGGCATTAAATGATGTATATATGTTGTTCATAATTGTTAATGGTTGGCATAAACTTTATATTGGGTTTCCTTTCTTAGGAGAAAAACAGGTTATGGCTCTACGTATAATTATGTACCATTTGGGTCTTTATGTAGACCAATTGTACCTACACTTTAACACAGAAAAAATGATCATGCCATTGAAAACGAGAGAGTCTAGAAGGATGGCGAAATTTCTTTTCTTTGTTTTTCTATAGATATATAAAAGGATTTTGTTGTTGGTGAAATTTCGTCCCTTTCCTCCTCTCCTTGTGTTTTCCAGCTTGGCTTGGATTTTGTATGGTTCTCCTGATGTGAGCGCTAATCCGAGCTCTAATTTGGACCTCGAGAAAAAGAAAACTCACTACAAGCCAGTTACTGTTGATTAACGTCGAAGCTTGGCGCGTCACGTTATCGACGTCTAGTTTATCAAATATTTCTGGAATTATTTTGTGATAATTAATATTTTTGATTTAGTCACCGCACAAATATTACTGTTTTATAATTTAAGAGTAAAAAATTATAGTTGGTGTAATTAATTTCTGATAGGTGTGAATCAGTCTCAGTCGCAGTCGCAGTTAATTGCATATTGAAAAAAAAAAGAAGGTTTTTTTTTTTTTCTTAAAATCTCTTGACATTGATAGATAGTTTGACGAATTTAACCCTTGAAAGAAATTAAGGAATATGCTGTAATTTTTTCTTTCATTGAACAGCACATAAATGTTCAATAGGATGATATTGACCAAATTTTAAAATAATAATAATAATAATTAATGTGGTAATGAATTGATTAAGAAGCGAAATGGACTAGTACTATCAACTATATATATACTTGGCATGCAATTACATCAAGGAGAAAAAATCAGGCTGGCGCATGCGTACCAAGTTCTAATACCATATTAACTAACTTGGACTCACTCAAAAGCTGAGATTGATAGATGAAAAATCATCTCACACAACAATAATACATGCTAAAATATTTAATATATGCTCACCAATATAAAACTAAGGAAAATGCTATGTGTACACCCGTAAGGGGTGTACATCTCACACCCCCATCCATCTAAGGGTGGGGTGTGATGATAGGTCACTTGATGTGACTCGTAAAAGATATCACCACTATTAAAATGGTGGAGATGTATGATATACACCCCTTCGGGGTGTACATATAGCATTGCTCTAAAACTAATGTATCTAACAAAGTACAAAAAGATGATCTCATCCCATGATTATTTTCTTGCTTTTTCTTCTTTGGATGTCAGCTTCAAAACTATGCATGAGAATTAATGAGCAAATTTTTAGACAGTGAGATAGGCCTTATGATATAGTGAAGGAAAATAATTTTATGGGGGACGATGCGTGTAGAATACATTTCTTAAGAATCATCATGCATTTTGTCACTATAAGTAATATATATTATGTTATATTCAAATTCTATAGAATGCATCTTACTAATATGAGATAATGAATTAATTTTATAAATCCAATCACACGAAATATTGAGCGAGTTTTGGCTTATTAATCTTAATGATAACTCCTTTCATTTGTGCAGTCATGTGAAAGAGAAAGTCTTTAGTGTGGTTCGTATGACGATTGATCACAAAATAATCATTTGTACCAATTGCATAAAAAATACGTTAACTCTACTTTTGAAGAGATTTTATTCATAAAAGTATAATAGTCGAACCATATATATATATATATATATATATATATATATAGTAGGGTTTATATATTTTCAAAAGTATAAAGCCAAATTAATATGCTTGTGAAATTTTTATTATTGAATTTGTATTGAGATTTGTGCTATTTATTATTATTTTTTTATCTTTTTAGTTGACTTTACAATAGTACAAATCTCAATACTAATTCAATGATAAAAAATTTACAAATATAGTTGGATTTGTACTTTTAAAAGCATATATATATATATATATATATATATATATATATATATATATATATATATATATATATATATATATATATAGTTGTGATTTTTTTACAATTGAATTTGTATTGGCTTTTGTACTTTTTACTTTTTTTTTCTCTCTCTTTAGTTGATTTTATAATAGCACAAATCCCAATACAAATTTAATGGTAAAAAATTCACAACCATAAATTAGCGTGTACTTTTAAAAGTATATAAGCTCTTGTTGGGGCCAAAATGTGGCTTGCGCGCGATCAGCCCCTGGGTGACCCTCTAGAGGTGTCGAAGTGCGTCGCGTGCCAACAATTAAGGGATCGGGCCGAGGAGGGATCCGCTATGCCGGGTTCTCCTATGGTAATTTCTCACGACCGCTCGACTAAGGATAGCCGAAGTGGGTTTACGGAGGTACAGAGTGATCGCAGGTTTCGACTTAGGATAGCCGAACCGGGTGTAGATAAATGTACGACTGATGAGTCGATTGTAATGTTTAAAGCACACAAAAAATCACCAATAAGGACACGGCTGATTGGTTAGTTTACACTATAAAGGCGAGAAAGGCAAATAAAAACACGACTGAGCCGGTTTACACTATAAATGCAAAAATAAAGACACGACCGAATAATCGATTTACACTTTATATTGATAAAGAAAAAGGAGATACAAGTGGAGAAAAGTGGTAGAAAGATTTCAATTAAGCCTGTTCCTAGAAAAACAGTAAAAAAGAAGAAAAAATAGTTAAGTTAATGTACTCATAGATAAATGAAGAAGTTTGAGTGGTACCGGGCTTAGGAGGTTGCTGGACCCCGTTTCCTTCGATGCTTCGCCTATTTATACAGTTTCGAACCAAAATTATTGAGCGTCGATTTTGAATTTTGAATGATCAGCGTAATTTAGGAAGAATCAATGTGAAGTTCTCAACGACTTCCTTTTGAGTCGATAGGATAGGGTCATTTTCCGTCTAGGTTCGTTCCCTGATTGCTGCCCGGGACGTAACTCTCAGCGCTTTCCGGCGCTGGGCGTTGCTTGCCCTTCTGAGTCAACCCCTTAATTGTCGTACTGAAGCGTGATCTTTGGCGCTTCCCTTTGCTGGATGCCGAATGCCGCTTCGAGGTCTGTTACGAGATTCGCGCCCAAACCTCGTATTCTTCCCTTTTGAAGTCTTTCCTTCATCGGTTTGAATCCCCGCACGCTGACTCCAATTCTTGCCCCTTCCGTCGATTTGCCGAAGAGGTTTAGTAGACGCCGTCAGCCGAAGTTGGTCTTGAGTGATTCGTGACTCCTTTCGTCAACATATTCTTACGTCGGCTGTTTCTCCAATCGGCTGGTACCCTAAGCCGATGGTGGGTGTAGCATGCTGTACTTCTACGTGATTGAAACCGAACCAGATTAGTATGCGGGCCCTTCTTCAGTTGGCCATTTCTTCCATCGGCTGATGATTTTAGTCGATGGTGTACGCCACGTAGCGTTTTCTTGTGTGACGAAAAATTTGATCTAAACAGCTCTACTATATATATATATATATATATATACTATTGAGCTCGTATACTTTAAAAAGTATCAAGTCATTGATACTTGTAGGTTTTGAACTCTGTGATGAAATGATATGTGGTTAAGATAATAGTGGATCATTTGAATTTAGTGAGTGCGGTTGGTAGAATAACATGATTTAAAAAATAAAATTAGTTAAAAAAATTGATCTAACGATAAAAAATTTACAAGCATCAATTATTTAGTATTTTTATAAATATAATAACGAATTCTCAATATATATATATATATATATATATAGGGTCAGGCTACTATACTCTTATGAGTAAAATTCTTTTGTACTCATAAGTTTTCATCAATTGGATGAAGAAATATGCGGTTAGGATTATAGTAGTCCCTATAATTTATACTATTTTTCCAACAACCTGATAATCCCTAGGGGGACCACTATCATCCTAACCATACATTCCTTCATCCAAAAATAAAAAAGTTATGAGTATAAAAAAATGTATACTCATAAAAATATAATAACCCTACGCTATATATATATATATATATATATATATATATATATATATATATATATATAGTTGAAGACATGAACAGAAAAGCACCATAAATGTTATGGTAGTGAATATTCCTAATGTTTGAAAGGTGCTCCCTTCTTTCAAACAATAAATGATTGATTTGTCCATACATTTTCCTTGCCCGCTAGGGTAGTCTCCACAAATTTAAATGTCCATCCTATCTATTGCCTCCTTTTCTGTTATAGTTTGTTAGGAGCTCCATAAAAAATAAAAAATAAAAAAATATATTTTATATTTTTGTAAAATAGATATTTTTGAACTTTAGCAAAAAAAAAAAAAAACAGTTTTTTTATAAAATAATAGTTTCATCTTTTCATAGTAAATGATTTGTTTATTGTACAATTGAACGACATCTTACAATTAGAGTATATATTTTTTACAAAAAAAATAAAATTCAAAATAATATAATAATTTAGACATTAATAAAATAGTTGTGATATGAGAACAGTAATAGAACATGGACTATCCATACAATTTATCCAAATAAAAAAGAGAAATACAAGACGTACGTGTCAGTGTCACACCATGTGAGCTCATCCCACTCTCCGTAACTCGCGTTGGTTCGGTGCGTCCGAACGAGAAAAAAATTAGAAAAAAAAAAAAAAAAAAAAACAAAAACAGGAGTTGGTAGGACTCCATTACGACATGTTCTCACTGTTCGCAGACGAAACGTAGATAGCAAAACCTAAGCCACCGAGAGAGAAAATTATTTTTTATTATTTTTTTTCTCTTTTCTTTATTCCCACCACTTTGTCATAAATTTTTGTACCTTTCAATCTTCATTAATGAATGTGATTACAACCGAATCAATCAACCCAAAAAAAATATCAGGCAACAAAATAAAACTAAATATGACAATTAAAAAAAAAAACGAAAAACGAAAAAATTATGTCAGTAAACAATGTTGTTTGGTGCTATGGCACGTGTTAACCGGACCGTTCCGTGCCAGAACGTGAGAGATTAGGCGTTCCACAAGCGGCCACGGCCCGCTCGAGCCCATTTACGATCTCCGACATAGTGGGCCGGTTGCGGCCCACCGGGCTAACGCAGTCGGCCGCCAGGTAGCCGACGTAGGCCACAGCCTCGATCTCGTTCGGAGTCGGCGGCGGCAGCCGCTGGTCGAGTATGCGGTGGACGTCGTCGGCGACGATGTACGGCACCGTGAATTCGACGACATTCCTGGGCGTCCCGCTCTCGTCGTACTTCTGAATCACTTTGCAGCCCGAAAGCAGCTCCAGCAGGACGACTCCGAAGCTATACACATCGCTCGTCGCGGTTAAGTGCTGCAGCCTGTAGTACTCCGGGTCCATGTACCCGACGGTGCCCGCGGCGCGCGGGGTGTCGTGCGCGTCGTCGCCTTCCTCGCCGGTGCTTAATAAGGACAAGCCGAAGTCGGAGACTTTGGCGGCCCAAGAGTCGTCGAGGAGGATGTTCGAGGACTTGATGTCGCGGTGGATGATCGGCGGGACGGCGTAGGCGTGCAGGTACTCGAGGCCCCGCGCGGCGTCGAGCGCGAGCTTCAGGCGCGCGTTCCAGGAGGCGAGGGGAGGGGCGATGGGGGCGCGCTTGTGGAGGTGGTCGTGGAGATTGCCGTTCGACACGAACTCGTAGACGAGGACGTGCTCGGCGCGGTCGGTGCAGAAGCCGAGGAGCCGGACGAGGTTCTTGTGGTTCACGCGCGAGAGGAGCGCCAGCTCCGAGAGGAACGCCGACTCGCGGTCGCGGCGCTTCGCGGGGCCGGCCGAGGTGGACGCGGACGAGGACGCGGACGCGGACGCGCCAGCGGCGGCTGCGGCGGCGGCGTAGGGGCAGGGGGGCTCGGCGCGCTTGATGGCGACGACGCGCCCGTCGGGGAGCGCGGCGCGGTAGACGGAGCCGAAGCTGCCCGACCCGATCTTGTGGCGCTCCGAGAAGGCGTCGGTGGCGGCGAGGAGCGTCGCGAGCGGGAACTGTTCGATGGTGCTGCTGGGGCCCTTCCCGATCAGCGCCGAGAGCCGCCGCTCCATCGTCGTCGGTGAGTCCACGCCGCCCAGAGCCCGGGAGCGCGCGCTGGGGACTCCCCGCGGCAGCTGGCGCTGCGACTGCAGCTGCGGCGGCGCTGGCTCCGCGTGGATCCGCCCCGAGTCCTGGAGCACTCTGCACGAATTCCGGCGGTGCGCGACGAAGAAGAACGCCGCCGCCGCCGACGCCGCCAGCACGATCGCGAGACCGATGGCACCGACCACGATAAAAATCGTTCTCCTTCTGCCCTTCTTCGACCCGTTCGAAGGGCTCGGCGGAGGTACCTGGAACTCGCAGCGCTGGCAAATCCCGCCGTCGTCAGGGCAGAGGTTTCCCGACCCGGCCAAGATCCCGCATATGCACGACGCGATCGGCGCGCAGGTGCCCGGCAGCACGCGGTCGAACACGAGGCTGTTCGACGCGAAGGCCTTGCTCCCCCAGCAAACCAGCGAGTAGTTGGCCATCAGCACCCCGCACAGCGCGTCGCCCCGCGCCTGGATCGCCACGAACTGCGCTTCCGCCAGCTCCTTCGGGAGCCCCGCGTTCGGGCCCCAGCACAGCACTGTCCCATTTCTACGCAGCCCGCACGTGCGGTTCGTCCCCAGCGCCAGCGAGCTGATCCCCGTAACCGGCGCCTCTCCCAACGGCGGCGCCGTCGCTCCCCAGCAGACCAGCTCGCCGCTGCTCGCGGCGACGGCGCACGCGTGCGACGTCCCCGCTCCGATCGCCGCGTGCGCCCCGGTAGGCTCCCGCCCCACAACGCCCGCACCGCCGCAGCCGAAGCACCTGATCTCCCCCGACTCGCGCAGAAGCCCGCAGACGAAGTTCCCGCCCACGCCGATCTCGAAGAACTCTAAACCTGGCGGCACCGACAGCTCCGACCAGCGCCAGCAGGTGAGATTTCCGAATCCGCCGACGCCCTGCAGCCCGCACACGTGCGAGTCCCCGGCTGACAGAGCGGCGAGCGCCGGGCCCCGGTAGACGCGCTTGGATTCGGGCTCGGATCCGTTCTTGGTCTTCTGGGTGAAATCCCACCACCGCATCGTCGACAGGGCGGGCGGTGTCTCGGCGGTGAGCGCGGGGCCGAGCGCGCAGAGGAAGCCATCGCCCGCGGCGATGGCGGCGAAGCCGGAGCGTCCGGCCGGGTAGTTGCGCTGGGCCCTCTTCGGCAGGCTGGTGCAGTTGAGGTGGTAGGTCTGATTGCCGGCAAGTAGGAAGGCGCAAACCAGCGTGATGTTGGAGATGTGGGAGATTGCCACTGTGGAGAGCGAGGACGAGGTGGCGGTGGGTGCAAAGATCAGTACCAGGATGATCAATATAACAGCTACAATTGGGAGTGGAAAGTGTTGGTTTCGAGACATTGGTTGAGGAGAGTTGGGGTGATTGTTGGGATGAAGTATATCATTGTAGCACCCCAAGAGGTACGAGAGAGAGAGAGAGAGAGAGAGAGAGAGAGAGAGAGATACGGGGAGAGAAGGAGAACGGAAAAGTATGAAGGATGAAACTATTTGTTCTCTGATTTTTGAAGAATATAATATAATATAATATAATATGAGGAGGTTTGCGGGGGGAGTAGATGATATTATTATATGTATTATTATATGAGGTGTGAAAGAAGGATGAGATATTGTTGTCTAGACAAGCCGCACCACTTTATTTTGTGCGCCACAACTTTTCATTTATCCATCCTATGTCGTACAATTTATAGACTTTGTATGTCTTCCATCAAGGGCTCATTTCATATTGCGTGCTACCTAGCTAGCTAGTACTACAGCCCCCAAAATAAAAAAAAAAAAAATTATGTAAAAAGCATGTAAGATATACGTTTTTAAATGGATAACATGATCGAACATAATATATATTTTTTTACATAAAAATAAATATAATATTATTCTATTAATATTTTTATCATATTATGCACAATTTATACTTCGAATCAAGTCAAAGTAGCTAGTTATTTTTACACGATGATCACTACATAAAGTAATTTATTATTTTTTAGAACATTATTTAAAAGGTTAGGAAACATGAAGGACTGCATTATGACTCAAAGGAAAAACTTTAAGTCATTCAATTTTTTGAGGATATATATATATATATATATATATATATATATATATATATATATATATATATATATATATATATATATATATATATATATATATAGTTTAAAAATTGATCGGCGACTTTAGAAAGAAAAAAAAAATTAGATTAAAATTAATGCAGGTTGCCTTATCAAATATAATTACAGAATAGAACTGATGGTTAGGAGGATGCATGCAGTATATAGAATGATCTGATGTGCCAAATTCATACTTAAATTTAGAAGAGAGAGAGAGAGAGAGAGAGTGTGTGTTTGGGTCATGAGGAGTGCGGGGCCAAACGCGGTTATGGAAAGATTGCAAAGACCAAAGACCAAGTCTTTGGATTTCTATACACCAGAAACTTTGGTTAGGAGTCTTTGAGGTGGACTGCTCGTTTTAAACCACTTTTCTCATTTCCATGAATATTCCTTCATAAACTCTGACTATTCTTTCCTTTTTTTTCTTACTTTTTTCTTTTTTAGCAAATTGGTCTGAATCAATTCTACCTGCTTTAATCAGTTGATTAGGAAGCTGAGCTCATCCCTTTCCTATGGCTAATAAATATATATATATATTTTATTTTATTTTATTAGTGAGTGTTACGATATTAGTATTATTAATTATATACGTACTGATCATTTTGTTGTGAGGCAAAATTTGTTTATTAGATAATAAGATCAAATAAGAGATGATTATTTTCAGTAACTCAATTTTTCTTCATGCTTTTTTATTACATGCTTAATTATGTTAATGAAGAGTTTGAAAATGAATAACCTCGGGATGATTTACAGCCCCGCTGCGCAAGCCAAATTCAAAACATTCTCAATCACTTTTTTATTGCAGTTTTCTGATCCTCTCTTTTATTAGTTGCAATCTACAGGATGTTTTACACTTTCTGGAACTTACCTGTTGAAAAGTTGGCTTACATTTATTTTCTTCGGAAGGAATTGCGGGACACGGCCAAGCCCGAATCAAATAGAAGACCTTTAAAATCTCGTGCAAAAATGATGTGTATGAAAAGTTCTTGAGTTAGACAACCAAATTGAATTTGGTTGACTTTCCTCTTGGGAGAGAATGAGTGGGAAAGCATTGACTAATTAAAATGTGTAAGTTACGCGCTATCTCTTTTTCCCTTTTTCTTTTTTTTTTTTTTTTGTGTACAAGTATGAAATCCAACCATAATAGAATTCAAATCTCAGCGGTTGAATGCCATCTTTATATTAAATAATAAAATTATTATTATTTTTCAAAAGTTTTAGTCAACTAAAATTTAATATCATCAACTAATCATTGCTTACAAGATTTAAACCTTTAGATTTTATATAAACTGATTTTGATGAAAAATGTGTATATATATATATATATATATATATATATATATTGTCAGATCGTTAACACTAATTAACTATTAATTCTCTTGATGAAAAGTGTATATATTATATGTGGTTTATTGGCGCTAACTATTAATTGTAAAAATTTATTAGATGTGTTGTTATAAATACGCAATCAATTAACTTAAAATGTACAAATACAATGCTTACAAGTCTCGATTTTGATTCAGACCAATCCACCTCACGCAATTTCGAATGTGATTCAACTCAATCTACATAAATTGGCAGCATACAGGAATCGAACTCGCGATTTCTGGTTATGATACTACTTGTCAGAACGTCGGTGCTAACTATTTTTTTGAGAGAAAGGTAGCATGCTACCGCTTCATTCATGTCGGTGCTAACTATTAATCTTAAAAGTTTGAGCTTTTAAAAATGCGTAATCAATTCATTTAAAACGTACAGATACAGTGTCTGTGAATCTCGATCATATATATATATATATATATATATATATATATATATATATATATATATATATATATATATATATATATAATGTTAAATAAACCCTTTATAGTAGAAAAACTATTTTTTTTTTAAGAAAAATGCAGCATGCTACCGCTTTATTCATAGAGAAATAAACTTGGCTACATAGGGGAGGCAACTGGGCCTCGACACCAAAAGCAGAAGGCAAAAACAAAAAAAAAACGTGGTAGCCCACCCACAAGGTTACACACAGAAAGCGCTCCAGTCTGACCGAACCGTGCGAATGTCCACAAACAGTTGCCCCAAAGTACGTTTTTTGTTATCGAAGTATCTTCTATTTCGTTATAGCCATAAGATCCACCACGTGGCGGTGATGGTTGCTAGTTCCTTTTTCCCAAGAGCCCATTTTTTGTGCTCAATCACTTCCCACAGTTTGTCAACCTCTGTGCAGGTACGGACTTCAACCTTATTTAGGAGCAATCCCTCCAGCAATAATCTCGAAAAATTACAACCTACAAAAAGGTGATCCGCTGGCTCTGTAGCCTCAAGACATAAAACACAACTACCGGGACGTCCCCATTCTCTTCGCAGGAGTTTGTCTGTAGTAAACACCCTATGTTTCAGTACTAGCCGCTCGAAAATCTTCACTTTCAAAGGGATTTTGATTTTCCACAAGTTCCCGAAGCGTTTGTCAGATACCCCACTATCTTGCAGAAACAGATACATAGATTTGACAGAGAACTCTTCCGATTGCGACCAACGCCAAATAAAAGCATCTATTCTGTGGAATCCTAGAAAGCGAATCTTTTAAGTTTCCAATTATCTCTTCATCTAGAGCTGAGTAAAGAACAAAGCCTGAAAGGATTTTTCTCCATCTCCATCCATTACCACCAAAGCAATCGTTCACCCGGCAATTTTTGTTACGAACTGCGTTGAAGATTCGGGGGAATTGGGTTAGGAGAGAAGAGTGTCCTAGCCAAATATTCGACCAAAAACTAATCTTCACCCCATCTCCAATCGAGTAGGTGCATGGTACCGCACTTAAATAGGTCCCTGGTCTCTAGAACGCTCCGCCACCACTGGGAATAAGGTTGGATAGAAGCCCCTTCCAAAAACGGTCTTCTATAGGTGTAATAGATTCCATTCATCAAAGGGCTCCATAAATTGTGCATTGGAGAGAAAAAACCTCCACCACCACTTCACCAGCAGCGCTAAGTTCTTCTTTTCTAAATCCTTGACTCCTAAACCTCCGTCATTCCTCTCTCTGCAAACCGTCCTCCAACTGACCAAGCAGTGGCCCCCTGTAATGATAGTCCCTCATTTCCAAAAAAAACGCCCTTTGAAGCGACTCGATGCGACTAATGACCTATTTAGGCGCTCTAAAGACTGAGAAGAAATAGAGAGGCAGGTTCGAGAGTACCACATTGACTAAGGTAAGTTTCCCTCCCAGTGAGAGCAGTTTGGCTTGCCATCCTTCGATTCTTTTCTCTATTCTACTTATGATACCCCATCAATCCTCTTTCCAAATGCGTCCTTTCATCAGTGGTAGCCCTAGATACTTGATCGGGAACGTGCCCAGCTAACATTCGATGATGTCTGCAAGTTTCTTTCCCATTTGCTCGCTACTACCTAGGTAAAATAACTTAGACTTGAACTTGTTGATCTTGAGTCCAGAAGCTCACTCAAATGGTTGCTACACGAATCTTAAATTACGCACTTGCCTTTCTTTTGCTTCGCAGAAAAATATCGTATCATCCGCATACTGGACAATCGCAATTCTTGCCTCCTCTGCAGGTCCTACCTCTTTAAAAAGATTATTTTCAACTGCTCTATTCACCATCCAAGCCAGTCATTCCGCCACTAACAAATAGAGGAAAGGGGACAGTGGGTCACCTTGCCGAAGACCCCTCTTCGTTTTGATCCATTTCGATGGTACCCTGTTAACCAAAATTGCAACCTTGGCATTAGCGAAGCACTGATCCATCCAACCATTCCATTTCTGGTTGGCCCCGAGCCATTTTAGAATATTTCTGACGAAATCCCAGTTCACGCTTTCAAAGGCTTTTTCAAAATCAGCTTTAATCCCTACAACTTCTATATGTACTTTCGAGCACCAAGAAATTAATGACCTCGCTTGCGGTGGCAAAAGATTCCAGAATCAGTCTTTAAGGAAAGCTGTCTAACAGGGAGATATGATCTTGTGCATTACTTTTCCTAATCTGTTTGCGAGGATTTTGGAGATGATCTTTTGAACACTGTTGACAAGACAGATTGGCCTAAAGTCATTGGCAGTTTTAGCTTCTTCTTTTTTGGGGACAAGACATATATGCGAGTAATCAATAAATCTACTATCGAAAGAACCCTCGAACAAGTCACCAAAAATATTCATTAAGTCAATTTTAATCACCTCCCAGAACTTCTGAAAGAAGAGCAAGCTAAATCCATCTAATCCCAGGGCTTTATCCCCGCCTAACTGGAAAGTGATTTTTTTGACTTCTTTTGCCGAAAAGAGAGTAGTAAGATTTTACGAGCTTAAAAAGGGGGTATCACTGAAGATGTCACTCCAATCTCCAAAAGTCAAATCAGTGTGGATATCCGATTCAAATCATTCCTTGAACTTGTTGTAAAAATACTTACTCTTTTCCTTCTTCCTAGTCAATCTGTTCCCGTCCCCTTTTTTTAACCAATGCTGCTTGGCTCTAGTTTTCCACGGAATCTCCTCATCGCCTATGATACTCTTCAACTGTGCCTTCAGTTAACTCCGGGTCTCCTATTGTGCATTGGTCAAGTTTTGGTGTTCCTCTAGTAGGTCCAGTTTTTGTACGTCCTCGAATAGAGCTCTCTTAGTTTTCAAAATGCTATAGAAGTTATCAGTGCACCATTCCTTGATCCTTTTGCGGCAATGGCGTAATTTCGATGCAAAAGTGAGAACATTAGAGCTTCTACTCGCAATTTCTTTCCACCATACTGGCACCAGCTTGTTAAGGTCTTCTCTGGTAAACCAAACCTTCTCAAATTTGAACATTCTGTATATCATTTTCCTTTGCGTCACTAGGAGGGGAGAGTAGAAAAACTGTTAATCCTTTGAATAATTAGATTGGTTCATATCTTTATTATTGGAAAAATGCTACTTGTAATCCCAAATAGGGTGTATATCTTACAGCTCACCCATTATGGAGTGGGATGAATTTAATTAGTTATTTCGTGGCTAATAAAAAAAATTCTCATTCTGAGATGAATAAGGAATACATCTTACACTTTATTTTAAGTGTACATGTGACATTGCTCTTATTATTTAATTTCTAAACTATATGGACTTGGTATTTGTGCTTTATTTGGTAGAAATCATAGGTGTAAAATAATGAAGATGAATATTATAATTTGATTAGTATCTGATTTATTTGTTCTCTGCGCAGCTCAACAAGGAATAAAGAATATATCTGTAACATATACAAAATTAGGTTAAATTAAGGGTTACGTAGAGAGTGTAGATCAACTACTACAATCACATTTCGACCAACCATTCATGTTAATTTGAATAATTAGCTAACATCAATAAATTATATATTAGAAGAAAATATAGAGCCAACTCTACTTAATTTAATTTGTGGTTATCCTGTGTTTGTTTTCAAATGAAACAAGTTGATGGTCTCAGCAAAAAAAAATAACAATTGTGAAACATATATACGCATGTTTTGGTAGGTTGATTTTTAGTCAATTTATCAAGTCAACTTAAGTTAGGTATGTAATTGATACAAGGTCCTAAGTTATTTTGTTGTGGTACAACACCATTAAAACTATTCATATTCTATGCTTTTATCTACAGGTTGGAAAAGATGTCACGCATTGCATGCTCCCCTTTATGACTAGTTGCCAATGTCAATTACATAACATTAGTAATTGTTACCAATCGTAACTTGACCAAGAATAAAGAACATTTAGAACCTTCTTTGGTACAGATAATAAATCAGAAATAATGCTCCATAAGAAAATGAAATTTTAGTGTACCAATTAAGCGATTACTTGTGTATTTGACCCTTAAGAATGCTAATAAATTGATAGTTAAATAGAATGGCATTAGTTTCATGTACAGAAAAGAAGCAAACCTGCAGATTACTCGCAATATATTAGCTAAAGATAAAATAAACAAGCACAATACAAAATACTTACAGTTATGCTTATGCGATTATGTTACAAGAAAGAAATGATGTTTCTTCTACTAGTTCAAGAGTCTTATGGTTATATTTCTAATTATACAGATACAAATGTCTTGCAGAGCCAATAGCGCGAAGAAACTACGCTAGACTAAAGTGCATATCTAAATTACAAAAGCAAGTTACTATGGTCTAAAGGGCCTGATTAACATAACCACCAATAAGTTCTCTGCAAATTACCTGCTCACAAAAAATGCCAGTTCTTATTGCAGTTCTTTGCAGTTCCTCAACCTAACAACATTGCAAGGATCAGAATCAGTGAGCATATTCACCACCTCTCTCATCGTGGGGCGCGCGGTCGGTAACTTGCTAGTGCAAAGGACGGCAATTTTTACCACTTTGATCATGTCATCTTTGGCAGAGATCGGAACTCTCGGGTCAAGAACCTGTGAAGAATTTTGGGAGTTGAGATGCGCCGAGACCCAACAGACAATGTCGTTCCCTTCACCAAACTGCGGCTCGAAAGGGCTAAGGCCGGTTAGCAATTCTAGCAGGACTACTCCAAAGCTGTAGACATCGGTCTTTTCTGTCGCCTTGAGAGAATATGCAAGTTCTGAAAAGAAAATTAGAGGGGAAAAAACATATTAGCAAGTGCAAATAAGTATTTCTTTGAAGAGACAAGAAGGTGCTTCAAAGCAATTCAAGTACATGTAAGAATATTCAGAAGAGATGTCATAGATATTGGGTACTGAAAGGTGTCTGAGGAACCATTTAATTTGTTCTTTTGAGTGGAGAATCATTTGACTTACCAACAGTAAATTAAAGCAGATGCAAATGCTTTTTCAACAAAAACGAGAAGTAAACTTAAATGATAAACATGATGATGAATTGATATGTCAAAGAAAAAAAAAGATGAATTTCTTAAGTTTTAAGAACACCAACAGAGTAAACTCTGAATTCGTATGTAAACATGCATAGTTTATTATGATCTAGACTCAGTAGTACTCTCACCGAGAATTCACAACCTACATAAATATGTTCTTTAGTTGAGGCAGAAGAAAATAGAAAAGAATTACGAGAAAGAAAACTTTGTTCTCGATGAGAAATGACATTGCAGTTTATAGTCAACATTCTCCAAAAAAGAAAAAGAAAAAAAAAAGATCAATTATAGTTGGGAGTGAACAGTTAACAAGGCAATGCTCACTATGGTGGAAGAACTGCTTACCAGGCGCAATGTAGCCAGGAGTGCCAGCAAAACAACTGAATTCAGATGCTTCTGCTATCTTCGCAATCCCAAAATCGGCAATCTTTGCTTCGTATTGCTCATCGAGCAATATATTTGTCGATTTAATGTCTCTGTGTATAATCGCAGGCGAACAATCGTGGTGAAGATACATGATTCCCTTTGCTGCACCCAAAGCAATTTTATACCTCTTATTCCAGTCCAACTCCGTCCGACCGCCTTTAATTTCACGACGGAGAGCATGATAAAGGTTCCCATTAGGCATGTACTCATACACAATGTAGTTCAGCTCCCCTTTAGTCAAGCAGGCGTAAAGCTTTACGATATACCGATGCCGAATCTTTCCCAGTATATCCATCTCAGCCATCATAATTTTTTCTCCACTACCTTTCGACAATTGTTTCACCGCGACTGTTCCTCTATTCTTTAATTCGAGTCGGTAAACTTTACTGGTTCCGCCGCTTCCAATTACTTTCTCTTCATCCAAATTACAAATTTCTTCTGCATCAATCTCCGGCGGATGGAAAGATTCGAGTTTCCAGTTATTACCATCCTTTCCCTCCTCCATTCTAAGTGATTCTTCGAGCTTGAAGCTCCGATAGCTTATGAATACTAGTCCAGCCAACAGGAACAACAAAGCTGATAAAATTGCTGGCACAATAAGCAGCTTATTTGCAAATATATCTTTGTGTGTATTATCCGTTTTGCACATACCCAACTCAGGATCCCATCTGCTGCCCGATTTTCCCTCGATACATAGCCCCAGATTCCCGTCAAATGCTTCCTCTCCAGCTATCATGAGAAGGCCCAGCGGGACCTGCCCTGTCAACCGATTTCTCGAGAAATCTACTGAGCTTAGTTTCAGTGCTTGTAGGCCGTCCGGGATCGAACCAGAGATCAAATTCTGTGAGAGATTAATCGAGTTGAGAGACGCCAAGAGCGACAGTGAATTTGGTATTGTGCCGGTCAATGAATTCTGCGAAAGATCGATCTCGACTAATCTACTACACAAACCAAGCTCAGATGGCAAAGATCCAGACAGAGAATTGTCCTCTAAATGCAAAGATGTTAACTGTTTCAGGTTGCCAATCTCACACGGTATGCTACCGGAAAAGGAATTGTTTGATGCATATAGCTTCTGTAACTGCATGAGATTTCCAATTTCCGCGGGAATTTCACCGGAGAGCTTGTTGTTTTGTACACAGAGCTGACTCAAGCTAACTGATTTCCCGATCTCCGACGAAATCCCTCCGAGGAAATTATTATATGAAATGTCGATAATGGTTGCAATTGGTAATGCCCACAGCCCATCTGGAAGTTGTCCCGTGAACTGATTTTGGCTTATCCTGAACCTGATAAGAGACTTGCAGTTCGCATAGGATTCGGGAAATTCACCTGAGAAATTATTGTCTAGCGCAAGAAGATAATTCAGGTTCTTTTTTCGGCATAAGAACCTCGGAAACTCGCCCGAGAAATTGTTCTCTGATATGTCCAGACTGTTGAGAGGCGCGAACCGGCCGAAATTGGGCGGGAATTCTCCAGAGAAACTATTCTCGTAGATTGAAAACCCAATTAGATATTCCAAGTCCCCCCACTCTTTCGGGATCTCACCGTGAAATTTATTTCTGTACAATTGGATCACTGTCAGGTTCTTCAGAGTACCCAGTTCGGCAGGAATTTCCCCACTCATATTATTACCGGATACATCGAACTCACGCAAATTTGTGAGATTGGCCAGCTCGTGCGGGATCTCTCCCATCAAGTTATTTTGGTACAGCTCGATCTTGTATAGATTGCGCAAATTGGAAATGGCTTTCGGGAAAACCCCAGAAATTTGGTTATTGGAAAGATCCAAAGTCTGCAATGATGTCAATTCGAATACCGACGCCGGGATCTCCCCTATCAGATTACAGTTTGCCCAGTAAAGCAATGTCAAGTTTTTCAAATTCCCTATGTTCGGCGGGATCTCTCCTTCGTCGAAGTCATTTCCAGCAAGGCCTAATGAAATCAGAGCAGACAAATTTCCGATCCATTCAGGGAAATGACCGGAAAATCCATTGGTGGAAAGATCCAGAACTTCTAAGTTGTTCAAGGGCGAAAGATCCGGCACCGGGCCAGTTAAACTGTTTGCTGATAGATTGAGGACTTTAAGACTAGTGCAGCTACAGAGCTGAGAAGGGATGGTGCCGGAGATCGCATTGGTGTCAAGCACAAGATAGGTTAGGCTCCGGAGTGCGGAGATGGAAGGCGATATCTCGCCGGAGAGGTTTCGGTTCGAAAGCCAAATTCCGACCACTTCGCCGGAAGTGAAATCACAACTTACCCCCAGGAAGTGGCAGGGAGAATTGGACTCTATCCAGCTATCAAGATGATGTAGTGGATCATTCAAGTTGCTCTTGAACTGGAGGAGAGCATGAACTTCCACCTTTTGGGAGTTTGAGGTAGGGAGAGAACAGAGGAGGAGAGAGATGAGTAACAAATGAAGGCAAAAGGAGTGATCTATCATTGTTGAGGCCAATTTTCTGAGTCTCGTAAAGGATTAAACTTCCATGAATCTCCTGTAGTGTGGTTTTAGAAGGCCTATAAGAACAAAATACAGCAGAAAATAAAAAAAATAAATAAATAAAACCTGAGAGCATAGATTATAAAAAGATTCCAAAAGTTAGTTGAGTAATAAGATTCTCCCAAGCATGCAACACAAAATATGCTCCGTGACACATAACTAATCTCTAGTGTGGTTTTTTTCTTTTTTTTCCTTTTTCTTTTTTTTTTAAGAATTTGCCGTTTTACTCATGCTAAATTCAGTTTTCAATTGAATAAAATAAATAATATACTATCTTTTTTTCTCTCAAAAAAAAAAAAAATACTAACGAAAAAAAATTACAATCTAATTAAATAC
Organism: Tillandsia leiboldiana; assembly: GCA_029204045.2. NCBI lineage: Eukaryota > Viridiplantae > Streptophyta > Magnoliopsida > Poales > Bromeliaceae > Tillandsia > Tillandsia leiboldiana. Next base: position 2,246,457 of record CM055073.1, read on the forward strand.
TGTCACTTGGGGCTATTAAGGTTGGGCAAAAATTTTGTCGGCATCGTCCATCCCCTAATTTTACGGAATTAGAAAGAGAGAGGCTGAGAGAGAGAGAAAGCAGTGGGCGCGGACATGAATGAATATCGTTTTGTCTCCAAAATGATTAGCTTAGGCTGATGCATATAAAATTTTTTTTCACGGTCATAATTATATACAAATTTAAATATATTATTTGATCTCACATATTGAATTCAACTACTGTAAAAATTAATTATATTATTTTATATAAAAAAAATAAAATTTTATTATTATAATCAATCGAATAAAATTTATATAATTATAATTATTATATTTTTAACTATATATATATATATATATATATATATATTTTTAATTCTAGTGTATTTATATTTAAAATTAAGCAAATATAGCATAAAGCCTGTTAAGTATTAACACTTTATTAGTGTGGTGCGTGAACTCACTGTTTTGGATTGAGACACCCAAACGCTAAATGCGTCGCACTCGTTCACAGTGGCATAATTAGTGACGTGTCATGATGACACGTCAGCATCAAACAGACACATGCGTTTTAGCTTCTTTTTCCCCGCACTCAACTGTGGGCCCCACCACCCACATTAACTCGTGACACCGAAACAGTCGTTGACCCCTTTTTTGGACCCGAGTCCGTGAGATTAGACTTGTTAGCGGTTCACGCTCGACACGATTAAGACCCGAAGCAACGAATTAATCCGTTATCAAAGCTAAATTACTTTGCGGTAAAAATAGAGATAAAGAGCCCTCAACTCTAGGATATTGTTGAAATGGCCCCTCGACTTCTTTTGTTTTTTTGTTAATAATTTTAAAATTTTGTTTTTTGTTTTTTTGTTTTGAATTGACAGATTTCAGTAAATTAAAGTAAAGCCCACGGCTATAGTAGATTTTCATATGATAAGAAAAATATAATTAGTAAAAAAAAGGAGCGGTTGATAATATATAAGCACACTAATAAGGTTTTAGTTGGATGCTCTGTAATTTAATAGTGTCAAAATATTTATTAGTTGGATGCTCTGTAATTTAATAGTGTCAAAATATTTACGTTACAATATTTCTTTTTTTTTTTACGTTAAAATCTACGCCATATCAGTAATGGCAACACTATACAATAGGAGTATTGAGTATCCGAACCAGCTGTAACCATTAGTGCTAATTTGTATGCGAGATCGCTCTTAAATTTTCTTTTTATTTTCACACGCACGAGCGCAAATATATATAAAAGCTTTAATATTTTTAAAATTATCAAGTTATTATTCGCTCGTAAATTTTTTTAGTCATTCGATAAAAAGATGTATGGCTAGGATAATAGTGGGTCCATTGGATTAAGTGAGTGATTGATGAAATAGAATGATCGAAAAAATAAAATTAGTCAAAGAAATAAATCTGACGGTAAATAATTTATATGCACCAATTGTTTAATAGTTGTACAAACATAATAAGCTGGACTATATATATATATATATATATATATATATATATATATATATATAGCATAGGGCTAATATACTCTTATGAATATAAACACCTTTCTACTCATAACTTTTTCACCATTTGATGAATTAATGTGCGGTTAGGATGATAGTGGTCCCCCTAAGATTTACTAGGTTGTTGGAAAAATAGTAAAAATCTTAGAAACTACTATAATCCTAACCTCGCATTTCTTCATCCAAAGGATGAAAATTTATAAGTACAAAAAAATTTTACTCATAAGGGTATAGTAGCCGAACCCTATATATATATATATATATATATATATATATATATATATATATATATATATATATATATATATATATATATATATATATATATATATATATATATAGAACTAGACTAGTATGCTATTAATAGTGGTAAGTTATTAGTGCTATTAAATTTCTAACCGTTAGGTTAAAAATGTGTGGTTAGGAAGGTAACGGTCTCTTAAAATTTAGTAGGTGATTGGTTAAGTACTATAATCTAAGAATTGTAAATGATCAAAGAAATTGATTTAACGATGAAAAACTTGGTAGTCCAAATACTTAGTTCTATCGATAGCATAATTTCCGAACTCATATAGAACTAGGTTATTATGCTATTAATAGCAATTCAGATGCTATTAAGTTATATATATATAGTCCGACTACTATACTATCAATAGCACCAAACTCTTGGTGCTATCAAGGTTTACCCTTTTTGATCATTTTCATCCCTTAAATTATACTATTTTTCCAACCATCCACTAAATTCAATGGGTCTACTATCATCCTAACCGCACATCCATTCATTCAAGGGTCAAAAACCTAATAACACTAATGATTTTGTGCTATTAATAGTATAGTAGCCTAGCGCTCTCTCTCTCTCTCTCTCTCTCTCTCTCTCTCTCTCTATATATATATATATATATATATATATATATATATATATATATATATATAGTCTGACAATTATGTTTGTAAAAGCACCAAGCAATTGGTATTTCTAAGTTTTCTACCGTTAGATCTATCCTTTTCACTAATTTCACCCCTTAATCCATACTATTCCGCCAACCACCCACTAAACCCAAAAGACCCCCTATCAACCTAACCACACATCCTTTCATCCAAAGATTAAAAACTTACAAACACCAATAACTTAATACTTTTAAAAGTATAGAAACAGCTTAATTATATATATATATAGAGAGAGAGAGGTGCTGAAATACTATCAGTAGTAAAACTCCATTGTTACTACCAATTTTTTTTTTTATGATGGAGCCTCCTAATCAATGATCGACACCGTTGAACATGATCTAGATTACTGGAACTATCTATAAATCAAATTTCAAATCTAAATCCTAAACCCTAAACCATATATATATATATATATATATATATATAGAGAGAGAGAGAGAGAGAGAGAGAGAGTAGAGCTTATATACTTTCAAAGGCACAAATTTTTTTATGCTTGTAAATTTTTTACTATTGAATTTGTATTGAGATTTGTGCAATTATAAAGTCAATTAAAGAGAGAGAAATAAAAAGTACAATTACATAAATTTTAATGCAAATTTAATGATAAAAGATCCACAAGCATGACTAGACTTGTACTTTTAAAAGCATATAAGCTCTACTCTCTCTCTCTCTCTCTCTCTATATATATATATATATATATATATATATATATATATATATAAAGAGAGAGAGAGAGAGAGAGCACAACTTCTGTGCTATTAAGAGCATGGAAGCTTCCGTACTCCTAAGTCGTTTTTTTCGTAAACAGTCAACAATTGGCTAAGATCTTCCGAACAAAAAGCAGGTGTGTTCATTCTTACTATGATGAAACTTTTGAATCAATGATTGGCTCCATTAAACTTAATCTAATATATTTAAAGTATCTAAAAGATAAATTTTGTAGTTTTTTATTATCATTTACCTAGTAATCAAAAAGGGTTCAAAATCGAAAAATTTTAATAGTTAATGTGTATCGTTTCATATTTAACGGTGTAGAAGCATTTAAATCAGATAAAATTTTGATAGAAAATTTCTTATACCATAAACAGCAAGATCAATATCTTTGATCGAAAATTTTAATGTTACAACATAATTTTTTGTAAGATTTTTGTTTTTAGCTATCATTTTTTGGTACTTTCAATAACTATATAAATGATAACCAAAAACCTCAAAATTAATTTTATAGATATTTTTAATATGTTATATCTAGTCTAATGGAGCCGATCGTCAATTGAAAATTCCAGTATCAAAAATGACTTAAAAGCACGGAAGCCTTCGTGCTTCTACTAGTATACCAGTCCTACTATATATAGCAGCGGGGGTGGGGGAGGTGGTGTGGCGGTGGCTAAGCATATGGGATTGGGGAAATGGTGTTGACGGTGGAAAATGGGTTGGGGTGGAGGTGATGGTGGTGGAAAGGATAAGAGAGAGAAGATAAATAAGAGAGAAATTGAAAGAAAAGAATATTAAAAGAGTTTAATTTTAGTCGTCCATCAAAATTGATGAATGGCTAGAAGTTTAGGAGTACAAGACCGCTATTAATAGTATGAAATTAGTATGCAAACATTGGTGAAGCTAGAATACTAATGATAATATAAAAATAATATTTACTATCAATTTTTTTACCTCTAGGATTTAATGAGAGTTGGTAGAATAATAATAATCCAATAATTAAACAAAACTAATAGTAATACTATTCACATACTATCGATAGTATTGTTCAGACAGAAATCGAACTAAGAAAAATCTTGACTAGATCAAGTCATTGATCAGGTCAAGTGCGTCTCCTGGATGTGAATCGGTCTTTGAATTGACCATCGGATGCATCACATTAGATCAAGCGATTCGGTTGGAGAGAGATCGGCTTAATCGGATTCTATCTCAATAAGCAAACGAAAACCGAAAAGAATAAATTTGGCTGGTCAAAAATTCAGCTGAATAAGCCGAATTGTTGGTATTAATTAAGAGAGAAATTTAGGTTACAAATTTATAGGAAAAAATATAAATGTAGGAAAGAAAGGCTACACGCTAGACTATTCTTAGAAAAAGTTATAAATTATAGAGAATTAGTAAAAATAATCATATCTGAGTGTGTGTAAAATTTTTATTACAAACTTTAAAAATATCATTTATAGTATTTCTCTATCAACTTACATTATCGATGGACTTGTGTACAGGGGAAATGTTATAGCCACGATCGCAAAAATCACGTCTCACATTTTCAACTGTTCCCGCGTAAAACCTATTCAGTTTCAGACGTTATGTTTACGGCTCCTAGTGCACCACGTGTTCTTATCTTTTTTGCCTATGTAGGCTAGGCGTGTGGGCCGCGTCTACCACCTAATGCGACTTTTCTTACGCCAATAACTATACTATATGAATTATATATATATATATATATATATATATATATATATAAAGTAGAACTTGTATACATTTAAAAGCACAAGCCAAACTATACTCGCGAATTTTTTACTATTAAATTTGCATTGAGATTTGTGTAATTATAAAGTCAACTAAAAAGAGAGAAAGTATAATTGCACAAATCTCAATGCAAATTTAATAGTAAAAACTTCACAAGCATTGTTGGATATATATATATATATATATAGTAGAGCTTATATGCTTTTAAAAGCACAAGCCCAAACATATTTATGAATTTTTAACTATTGAATTTATATTGGGATTTGTATTTTTTACTTTTTCTTTCTCTCTCTTTAGTTGATTTTACAATAGTACAAATCTCAATATAAATCTAATGGTAAAAAATTTACAAACATAAATTAGCTTGTACTTTTAAAAATATATAAGCTCTACTCTATATAAATATATATCAAATTATGCTCAGATATAACTTTCTAACAATGATAACTTAATAAAGTTCGAGGGGTTATTTACAATTTAGCAAATGTTTAGGAACATCTTGGCATATTATTTTTAAGAACAAAAACAAAGAGTAGCTGAGAAGTAACAGATCCTATATAACAACAGGTTAAGTGAACATGAGCATATCGTGCTTACAGTCTCTTGCGCAAATAATAAAAAAATTAATTGTTAATATATGAGATCTCAAATTCGAATATACTTATTTTATTTTTTTAACTAAATTTATTTTTAAAAAAATTGAACGGAACGAGCAATATTTTTAACTAAATTTATTTTTAAGAAAATTCGAACGAAGTGAGCAACATGGCATATCCTACGCCATGCAGTTAGATCAGCATAGCCGTTGGATCAAAAATTGATCTTTTAAATATAAGTTTTTCAAAGTATAAAAAAAACTAGGTAATTAATGAGATCATGTGGTGATTCAAAACGAAACGAAGTTCAAAACAATTTTTTCACTTGGAACATACTTGGGAAAACAAACATGGCTTAGCCGAACAAAAATATCCCCAACGTATAACCCAAATCCAAATCAAATTTGAATTTAAATTTTCGAAGGCCAATTCGAACTCTAGAGAAGTAAAAGAAGTTGCCTGGAGAAGAAGCTCAATACTCAACAAGCTCTTTAATTACGTTGCGCAATCATCTAAACAAGCAATCTAAGCCTAAAACAATCGAAAGATCATGGGAAAACCTAAATCTTTTTGTTCAAAAATTAAATTCGAAACTAAATTAATAAGGGGAAGCAAATGCATAAACGAATGTTTAATTTACAACTAATAAATAATTGAATAATTACCTGTGAGAATTCCTTCTCTTCTCCTCAGCTCATCTTCGCGTTGCTTCAAATCGGGAATTAGAGAAAAAAAATTTAATAAAATTATTAAATATTTGATTTAATTTGATTTTTTTTTAAAAAAAAATGAGATTTTCTCCTCGTGCTTCGTTGCGAGTAAAGGAGACGAGGAAAAAGAATGGAACCTTAAAAAAAGGGTTCGTGAAAGATTAATTGTCGCTATTTTAAAGGCCGTTTGTGGGACTTGTAAATTTACTATAATGCCCCTTATCTTTTTAGATTATGGGTAAATTATTGCATGCACCCGGTACACCATGTACTACACACTCTTCTATTAATTTTATAATATAAAGATATTTTATATTAAGAATTTAATTTATTGATAAATTTTATAATATTTAAAAAGTTAACGGCCGTAAATATATATGAACACTTATTTTTATAAGTTAAATGATGTCTTATTTTATTTACTCAATAACTCATGCCTAATTAACAAAATTTTAAAATAAATTATATATATACATAAATTCTTTGAACTTTGTAATATATTTAGTATTATAAATTATCGTACTCCAATATATAGTAAAGCCTCTGTGAGTGCGGTGTGGGTTTCATGAGAGATTTTAGTAGGAAATTTTTTATTTTTTGTTATGGGCTAAATAGATATCTCTACATTATATAAAAATATAAAAATTTTAAAACATAATTTTAATGCATAATTATCATATTATTTTTTATTTTATTGGTTTTCATTTTTTTTTTTTATAATACGACAGGTTTGAGATAAATCTCATGTGGCATATGGATTGTAACTGTGGGGATCGAAACAATATGTGTAGCATTGTAGAGAGCCAAAATTTTATTTTTATTTTTTGTTTTGTAAATTATCATTGTCGTTTTGATATTAGGATGTTAATTTCAAAATATACAGCGTAGCGCATGGTTTCCAGTTACGTACACAAGGTGCATGAACATAGAGACAGTAATCAATTTTACCAGAGCTCGTGCGTCGGTGGCGGGTGACGATCCACCGTTCAACTCTCAAGTTGTTTCTCAGCCGTTCGTTAGAGAACGGCGGAGATTGAATAGGAAACAGATGGACGTACGGTGATCGGGTTCTCCGTACTCGTCACATGAATCGCCGTATTTTTGGGATGCTGTTCTTTAAAACCGTGGCATTGGACCACTCTCAGTTGGCAAGAAGATGATGTGAAAAAAAAAAATTGTTTTTGTGTACATCTCGTGCGCTTTTAATTGAACAATCACTTTTTTTCGTAAGTGAACATCTTATAATTAACGGTTAAGTTTTTTTTTATTATTTACAAAATTAAGTATCTAATTATTTTTCAAATTAAAATCTTAGCATTCACAGTTTTTAAATATATAATGTTATCTTGAGGAAAAAATAACGAGCAATTTGCTTTATTTAATTTTTTAAGTGCATGTGAGGTGATTGGACTTCTAAAATAGCGAACTGAGTTCAAAAAAAAAAAAGAAAAAAAAGAAAAAAAAAAGAGGTTAGCTATACTTTTTCATTGTATAGTACATAGTTAATTAATACGAAGGCGACATGCGATGAGAACACAATTAAGCAAGATCCTTGCTTCAACTTTCCAATGGTGATATATATATATATATATATATATATATATATATATATATATATATATATATATATATATATATATATATATATATATATATATTTCTTTATGTGTTACTTTAGACTTAGGCTTGGCTATAAACTGGGAGAAGTAATTGACCGCGATAACCAGCTAATTAGGTTGTAAAGTGATGGTGTTTAATTGCTTCTAAATAATAATAATAATTTATAATTGAATGTCTAAGATATTTAACTCTTTAAAAAACAATCAGAGACACACAAATTAAACCCCAAATTCAAACTCACATAATGGGTATCTAGATACTTATTTAACCACTTGGGACTATTCGATCCAATTATTGGAACCGGGTAGGTTTTAATTAATAGTTAATTAAGAGGTAACGTATCCATTGTGTTCATTGTGATAAGGTGTGTAGCTTTATGAGCAATAAAGTCACATCAAATTGTGGTCTCAAAGCGGTGGGTGCCACCACATTCGAGTCATATCAAGCTCAAAGTGTCATGAAGATCATGTAGATTGGACGCCACCAATTAAAACCTGACACGTCAGCAAATCATACTATTCATTCGCCTGGTGGAGTTCTATAATTGCGATCAATGTTGACCAACATACGAATACATCTTTTACCCCATAAAAATTACGTTTATGAGGTAATTTAATTTTGGGAATAAATTTGTTATATTATTTTATTTAAAAAACATTAATTGTTTTAATTTGTACGTTATCTTTTGTCGCAGTATATATAATCTGAGTTAACACTTTGTTAACCCATTTCACAAAAAAAAAAAAAAAAAAAAAAAAAAAGAGAGGACACATTTTTAACTTGCAGTTTTTTAAAAATTTGGATTTCCATTTCAAAATTTACAATGATTTAGACAAAATCTAAACATTTATATGTAAACCATATTTTCCTGCTAAAAAGAACGATTATGATCACTAAGAAAATTAAACAACCTCAAAATAATATTGTGAACCCCACAAACGAGAATGAAAGAATTAAGTGAATTACAAATTAAGAAAGCAAAAAGATGTTAACTACGTACCATCCTCATTTAAATGTTTGGAATTTTCGAAGAGCTCCAAAGACAATGAAATGATCTCAAATTTAGGGCGGCAAGCGAACTACGTAATGAAAGCTTTATATGATACATTTCTTTGTCATATCTACTGCTTTTTATTCCATAATTGTAGTTAAGATATTCCAATTTCCGTGATGGACTCCTTTCATTCTCAAGTCCCAGAAAATTAGTCTTTTATGTATGAATATTAACAACACATTTTATTGTCAAGAAATCTTCAAACAGTATGCATGCCAAATTTTGTTAGGTTTGTAATTAATTGTCTAAAATGATGGTATGAATCCAGCCTACTGCAGCATATTCGATTTTGATTTAGAGTATATTAATTAAGACATAAGTAAAGAAAAAAAATTAGTTGTGCGTACGCTCCAATAAAAATGTACGTACATCTTACATTTCATTTATTTAATGAATAAGAGTTATTCACTAATTACTTAATGTGATTAGTAAAAATATCTCACCTATCAGATGGATAGAATAAATTAATACTCATAAGTAAAACGATCGTCAACATGTATAATTAATTATTCGGCATTGTCGATATTATTTTTGAATGAATTTTTAATTTTGACAATTTAATTTTTTAAACTATGTCAAATAATTCAATAGATTATATTCTTTAATTAAATTTAGTAATTAATTACACTGTTATTTTAGTCTTATATATATCTAGCCTATAATCTTATAAAGCTTTCAAACATTAAGAAAATATTTTTTTCAATTTTAACATATAAAAGAAATGCCTCGTACGCTCAAAAGTTAGATGTAAATCTTATTTCCTACCAATCCAAATGTTTAGAGTGCTCTTTTAAATTTTGATTATTAAAAAAATAAGAGTGTGATTAAACTAGTGTAGTAAAATAGCTCATTGGATGGAAATTAAATAGTATAATATTTGCACCTAATTTTGATTGTATACATAGAAAAGTCAAAAGCAAATTCATCCTATTAATTCTTCAATATTCATATGTAATTATCAAAATTGAAAAAAAAAAATAGATTTCGTTACATTTGTGATCAAAACAACTACACAATTAGTCAACTATATATCTGATAAATTTTGAAAAATATAATTGCTAAAATTAATAACTCAGGCGTCTATTTGTAAAAAGAAAAAGAAAATTTAAAAAGTTTTTACACATCTCGATCTCTTACATAATTATTATTCCAGTTGGAGCTCAATTGTTACAAGCACATGAAAATTCTCTTTATCTGTATCTCTCTCTCTAGGCACCATGAAAACTCTGTCTCTCTCTCTCTCTCAGCACCATGAAAATTCTCTCTCCTATATGATTGGAAAGTGTAAGCAACGAGCGCACAAACCCAACCGGATCAATTGGCGATCACGATAAAGAAGTAAATCCAAAATGCACGACAGAAAAATAACACACAGATTTATGTGAAAAATTCTTTACGGGGAAAAAATCACGGGCGAAAGAAAAGAGATTTCACTATGTTGAAAAAGAGGAAAATACAAGAGTACTTCTTCGTACAATCGTTCGATCTCTCTAGGGCAAACAAAAGAGAAATTATGATTTTTCCTTAGCGGATTGGATCCGTACCGCGGGGGCAGAGCCCCCCGCACCCCCCGTCCGATGTCAGTGGTGGGCTTCGGGCTCGGGCATAGCGGCCCGAGCCCTTCGCTTTCACCACAGACATCCACAAAATTTCTCATCGCACCGCGAAGCCGTCGACGAATCTGAATCATAATATCGAAGCGATTCTGATTTTGAGTGAGATCTAACAGAAAGTTGAACAAGGAAGCAATATAAAGTAGACAAATACAATGGGTGCATGTTGTAACGCATACCAATTTAGCACCGTGAAAACTATTGGGTAGGAAAGATGATGCTTTAATTGTTGTGTTGTGTTAAGAGTGGAGACAAAAGTTGGCCCATGCACTATTGATCTGTCTAATCGCACCGCCCAAACGATCGTAGCCGTCCGCCCAAAATGTGTTGATAATCACTGTTCTATCACGAATTAATTGCAAGTTGGCTTTTGTCCCATAGTTTTCAAGCATTTTTTTTTTTGATTTTTTAGTTTATATATATATATATATATATATATATATATATATATATATATATATATATATATATATATATATATATATAATTGAAGTAAAGAAATTAATTAATCCACAAACATTTGAATCCGTTAAGTGCTCTCTCATTTATGTATAAACCAATTTAATCTCCATATGATTAGTGGACCCATATTAATGGACCTTATCATTTTTGCTAATTGATGGATATATGCGTTTATTTAAATTTCTACTTATATAATAAGAGAATGAAATTGACACATTACCATGCACTATGGACCTCTGGTTTATCATTTTTTCTTTTTTGTAAACACCTCATTTCTCACCTTTTTGTTTACATTTTTTTACTTCACTTAATTTTCCATTATATATATATATATATATATATATATATTTGTTCGACTCTTCCTTCTCTTCCCATTTTAAGTGGGAGTCGACTCATACGCCTTTGCCAAAAGGTGCAGGGCTTTAATTTTGTTTATGCTAGCATGTGTTAAATTATGATTAATTTGTAGTAATTAATTTGGAATGGGTGTATAATTCTTTGTATTAGTCCTTAATTACATTAATTAGAGAGCAATCATACTCGGGCGAAGATGCCTAATTCTTTTTGGTAAAAAAATTATAAATCACTACAATAAAATTATGCTATAACGGCACCTTTAAGTATTTCTAAAATCTAAAAAAAGTGTCTCTGTCAAAAATACCAACATGTAATTATACAAAATGTGTCCCTATAACTTAATTTTGGATATAGATGAAATATATATAGATAGGACACTTATACAGAAGTGTCATAAATATGTGTCACTATAACCTAATTTTGTTGTAGTAAATATAAATGAACTATATATATAGTGTATCCTAAAATGACGTTGAATATATACTTCAAAATTTTCTTAATTAATGAGCTTTGATCATTTTGGTTTTCAATAATATCCGAACTAGTGAAACCCAATTCAAAATCTTATGGAGACATTTTGTCACATGCAAAAAATAATCATGATCCATGGTTTACATAAACATATGCATATCCTTCGATCTACACAACAAAAAGCTACCCAGTATATATGGGATTATCCAAGATACTCACATCTTTGTTTTTTTTTTTTTTTTGGGAGAGACTAGCTAGAATACATAGACATGATCATTTGTAGAAATTAAAAGGTCACTATCATATAACATATATGACACATGTGGCACACTTTGTGTTACATAATTGATGTAATGAAATGGTATGTGGAACTTTCTTAAAGCTTAATTCTATGGTCTCTTCACCAATTTTTTTTTTTTTTTTTTTTTTAAAAAAAAACTTCTATGGTGAGACAATAATAAATACAACACAATCCTTTGGGGACCCCCGTAATCAAGTAACGAGAGGGAGAGCAAAAATTAACCATTGGATGGTTTACTTGGAACGTAGTGAGAGTAGTATTTAATTTGATGTATCTAGGAATTTAGATAGAGATCACAAAATATATCTACAGTGATATATAACACCTCAAGCAACTTAGATGAAGATGCTTCAAAGAAGGTATATATTTTGTCCACTTCAAAACAAATTTTTTTTTTTCTTTTATTTTGTCTATTTTGCGTGACATGACATCGATCGATATCCACATTCGGTTAATAGCCCCACATTGCGTATCAATTATGCTTTGCTAATATTTATATGAACCTGTCAATTATTGCCTCATGGATTAAAAAGTAGCATGAGTAAAACTTATGCATAAATGTACATTATTACAAAATTAGCAATGCTAGATTAATGTTCAAAAAAGATTGTATAATTTCTAGCAATACGATTTAAACTCTTGGATTGAGATTTGTAATCTTATAATTCTTTTTGGGTTACAGATTTAGTAGTTTTTTTACTCAAGTATTCTGCTAATGAAAAGAAAAAAAAATGCATAAAAGAATTGATTTGCACAACCATTAATCAACTTGATCAGGGACATATATATGCATTATGAGATACATTTGTGCCTTAATTTGTAAATTATTGAAGGTGGCACAAAACTTCAAGTTATAATCTTTTATTTGGAGTTGTAGACTGAGTGCATTACACGTGGCAAGAATATATGTAAGGTGAATTTGTTTTTTTATTTTTTTCCCTGTAAATAATGATATGGTGTGGCGATTATATTAATCAACTATATTAAAACGTAATTTCTAAGATTCGTGTTACTAGAAAACTAGATAAGTGCATACCTATCTATGTGCTTCTGAGTTATGATCTAATTTTTTGTGACTTAATAATATTTGCTTGACTCTCAAATCCTTAGCCATTTTATCAAATAAAAGATGTGGAGAAGTGGATGAGGAACCATAAGAAGGATTGCCCATTCTTGAATTTGTAGAGCTACAACAAACATGTGAAGCAACAACTTAATTACTTCCTTTCACAGAACATGTATGTTGCTAAAAATCAAATTATATTGTGCCCTTTATTGGAAAAACGCCTTACATAAATGCTTTTCTTCGCTAGTGAATATACTTGAACAGTGTAAATCATCTTGTAGTTTCATTTTTTTTTTTTTTCTTTTCTTTTTATGCTCTGCTTGGTTTTTGCATTAAGACATTCTTAATCAAATTGGCTATAAGTTTATGGACAAATTGACATTTGTCAATCAAATCGAATCATTTGGACCAGGTCAAATGGGGTCGAATTGTGCCAAAGTGACCCAGCTCGAGTTCACTTTAGAATAGCCTCTACTTCTATATGGGCTGGTTCGGACCATTTAGGCCCCATTATATGTTGTGGGTCAAATTAGTTCAATGGGCCAAACAATGATTCGGGTCTCGTTCGATTTGGAGGAGCATCTCGTTCTACCTGGGCCGGGTCGGCCCATTTTAACTCAATAGCTCTCATTCTCTAATAAATCGCCCTTTCCCGCTCCCCTCTTCTTCAATTCCCTCTCCGGCCTCCTCCGCATGGCGGCGGAGGCGGCGGCGGAGGAGGAGGAGAGAGAAGAACCCTAGGGCGCGGCATTGGAGACATGGGAGAGGGCTCAAGGACCTTACGGTGGCGATGGACGTCGCCATAAACCCTCGATCCCTGTTCGCCACCCCACTACGAGGTTCGTAGTCCCCTGTCTTTCCCCTCTCCTTTTTGGATCCAGTGCGTTAGATAAACTTCTTCGATCTTACGCTCAACTTCTGATTCGGTAGTTTCGTCCAATTGTGGTAAAATTTTCGGTTCTTACTGATTAATTGGAAGATTTTGCTGGTTAAAATGATAATCTGTGTTAATATGTTGATGGCATTTGATGTTGGTGGCTCAACTTGTGATCGAATGATTTGATCGGATGATCAAATCATCTTGTGTGTTGTTCTAATCTGGCGAATTTTCTGTAGTAATTTGTACTTATTTCCATTTTGTAGTGTTTCTACACCTTGTGACTGAACTTAGTCGTTCGGAGAGCAAGGATTTTTCAATTTTTGGGCTTCGATATATCTAGCCACGGAATGTAGGATTAGAGAAACCTCTACAATATGAGTGATATATATGTAATATATATAGTGCATATCGGTTCATATTTGGATTAGTACTTTTTCAACAAGTGTGTAGAAGGATACTTATGTGCATGCCATGTTCATATATGTACGTGCAGCGTGTAAGCTAGGGCTGTATAGAAGCTGAATTCAATACTTGTTATCAAGTGTTATACACCATCATTAGTCTTTTATTGATTTTGACGGTCAAGCTATTGATCATCTTTATCTATAAAATTCATACTATGGTTGTAAAGCAGCACTTTGGATTCCCACAATGCATGAAACCAACATCTTGGTTCACTCTGTTGCTCTGTGTGTTAAAACCTGCCCTGCCATTGCATTTGCAGATAATCGTGTAGTAAGAGAGGATGTTGAGATCATATTTTATTTTGCCTTTAAATAACTGTACCTTATGGCTTAAAAGGGAGCTAGACTTTCGTTGCTGACCCCTTTAGCAGTAAAGTCATGTGCTAGATAACCATCTTGCACTTGTTTGCTTTGCCTTTTTGTTTGGTAGATTTTATCTATATTTTGCATGATAGACTGGTGTTTAGGCACTCTTCTGCTCATTTTCGAGCATCTTAAGATATTTCAAGTGGGATCTTTTGCCAAAGCTGGTTGCTAAGCCTTTTAGGTAAATGCTGGTTCATGTCTTTTAGTGCTTTCATTTCTTTTGGATAGCAAACAGATTTAAGACAACTTGCTAGAAGGAGCAACATGTGTAACAGGAAGAAGGGAGGGGAGAGGAGAGCTAGGGCAGGGATGGCGAAGTGGTGGAGAAGTGGACGACAGCAAGGGGGAGGATCTAAAGCTGAAGCATAAGGAATAGGTGGTCGGTCCTCGAGATCCAATAGGGGGAAAGCCTCAGTGGGCCACAGGTTGCTCATTCCGAGCCCGCCAGTGTGGCCCACTGAGGTAGCCCAATAAGAGATAGGAGGCCCAACTAATTCATTATAGAATTTAGTTATTTTACCTTTTACATTGTAGTAATTATAGTTTAGTCCTCAGGAAATGGAGAACAAATAGTAAGAGAATTAGGATGTAACACATGCATGGAAAAATATACTATCTTCTTCCCCAATTCTCCTCAGTAGTCCCACATCATCGCCCAGCACGAGCGGATCAGGATTGTAATAGTTTGCCATCATCTCCACCCGTGAGGGCTCAGCAAATCCACAGCATCGCCCAACACGAGCGGATCAGGATTGTAACAACATGAATCTGTGATACAGACATTATCAACTCTTTAAGGTTAATTGCAGAATTTAGATGTAATCAATATTAGTCTTTCCAATGTTCATGCATATTTATACAATCGATAATTGTTCAAATCAATCTAATAAATCTTCTCAAGATTAGCCTTGTAAAAGAAGAAAGAACTGCGATGTGAAAGAATTTTTTAAGAAATTAAAGGGAAAAAAAGAAAAAAAAAGGAGAAGAATGTTTAACCAGTCCTACTTGCACTCTTAATCAGGAATAATTTGTTGGGAGAATATAACTATTAACTATTTATAGAGGATCTGATGGAGAACTGTAAAAATTATAAGCTTGTCATCTATAAACCGCAGGCTCACTATCAATCTCCCTTTCTATCTACTGTCTTGTGGCGCACAACTAGCTGTAACTGGTTGAACATAATTTAGTTCTCACTTCTCAAGTAGCTCTACTTTTTATAGTTATTTTTCTGCCGCTCAGTCGGCTTTTAGCTCTTTATGCAAAGAACATTAACTTTTTCTAGGTTTTAGTTTATTGAGGACGCATTATTATGTTATTGATTTACAATAAGATGGATGAATATGTTCCTTAGTATGCTATTGATGTATTTAGTTATACATCAGTGTTTTTTTTTACTGTCAGAAGACTGAAATGACTTATATCGAATTGTGTCGGGCATACATAAAAATGCTTACTGATAGTTTATACCAATGAAGATGATTCTTTTGCTGTAATGGTAACTGATTGATTTATAACTGTTCAGTAGTAGTTATGAGGCTAACATTTGATAGGTGGGCACCGTGGTGCTATTGTTGGACAATCTCATACAAGAAAGCAGATCAACTGTTTGAGTGTGCTTAAAATCATAGATACTAAGGCTAGCCCATGTTCCTAAGGCTTATCAAAATCAATCTTTAGTAGCACAACCTGAATGGCACTTGCCTTGGTAGATGGGGTTCTGTTGATCCTAAGTCTTCTAATTCAAATTGAACGTTTCCTGTTGTTAGTAATTAGTCCGATTTGCATATGCCGTTTGAGAAACATTAAGATTTGCTAATATAAAGGTTGATGATTTGAGCAAAGTTAGAAAGCTTTGGCTTTGATACTGAAATCATAAAATATTTTGTTGTTGTAAAATATGATAATCAATTCCCCCTTCTCAATCACATCACTCATATGGAAAAACTCTCTTTTATTTAACATTCGCAAAGAATTATTTTCTATTGCATTGATAATCACAGGACAACAAATAAAGACATCCGTACAGGCCCTACGAGTAGTTTGGCCGGATTGGTATTACCATCTCTCGGAAGTTAGCAATTATATGCAAATAACGATTAATTGCTATTTCAGATACGTAGATGAGATCAGACTTGCCCCTTCATACATCATTTTCTTTTTTTGCTCTTACCTCGTTATAGTTACTGGTGACAACAAAAGGTTTACTTGGTATATAGATTGTGGGGAAAAGGAATAGCATAAAGAATTTTCTAGGAGTGAGGCAGAGTGTGATCTAGTCTCTCTGCAATCTTGTGGCACATAATATGGCAGCATAACATGTGGTCTGATAGTTTCTGCTTCCTGAGATTTCGGCTAAGGATTTATCCTCTTCCTTTTTGTTCTGCCGTGAAATCCTCTTGGCGATTCGTTCTTGAATCTACTTTCTTCATAAAAATCTCTTTACATGCCCATTTTCGGTGTAAGAATGTCATAATCAATAGAAATAATTCCTTAGCAGGAAAAAGTTAGAGACTATAATATTTTAGAAAACCTATATGAAACTAAAGGTATATCTCTGAAGGATTAATTGGATAATACTATTTTAAGGTTAGATCTGGGAATCCAAGCTAATCTTTATCATTTAGCTGCATAGAAGAGCATCTACAAATTTATATATTGATAAAGGAAGTTGGATGGTTGTCTTGCACAAAGATGATCTATCATCACCTAAACTTTATCATCATATCGTCTCCCTTCGTCCTTCCTCTGCTTTTTCATGATGTTTTCCTTGACCTCTTGCTCATTCTTTCATAAATTCAAACTCTCACATTAAGCACCACGTCCCACATTTGTTATTCTTGACATGAAATATTTGAGTAATCAAGTCATGGGCTCCCTTCAGTCTAATCTTAATTATGCTTTGATTTGAAGATTTAGAAAATGAAAGTGTTGGGGCCAATTGATAGTCTCACATAATAAGTAATAGCATGTACCACCTACTTAAAGGCACAGTTATTTTATTAATATGAGCCTAATATTACATATTCCTATCTTCAAGTGTCACTAATCTGAGGTTCCTACCAAATAAACAAATTGCATTATAGAGCGAATCTGCGTTCCACTAATCTTGTTGAAAGCTAACAAAATAGTACTTTGGATGCCTACACACTTTGAAGCTGATAACCCCTTTGTTTGTTGTAATAAAAGAAATGCTTGGACTTCAGTGCCTAGGTTCTGGGAATATCACTTTTTCTGATCAAGCTGTAGTAGGCTGTTCTATGGATCGTAGTATGTGATGGAGATCTTTTAAGGCCAAAATTATTTCTTAGGTGAATTTTCAAATACCTTACTTGCAGCAGAATCTAGATAAAATAGGCATGGATTTCAAGCATAACTAGCTATACCTTGACACTTAAATTTTCATTTTTTTTGTTTTATTGGATTGACACTCCAAATTACTATGGCATATTTCTCATAGCTTTTTTTTTTGTAGTTTATACAATTTCAATTTTTTGTGTTCCCTTCTTGTAATTAGATAACTTGAGAAGATTTTTTACTTATAAAATCATAATATCTACATAAATATCCTCTTATCCTCTTAATTTAGTTTTATACTTCTTTTTTTAAAACTCTCTTACTATCACATTTTCCAAGTTCAATTTTCAAAGTTTTTTTTTTTTTTTTTTTTGAGAGAAAGGCAGCATGCTGCCGCTTCATTCAAGGCGGAATTTTCAAAGTTTTAAAACTACATGGATGGTATCTGCTCCGGTAGATAAAATATGCCTGCCACGCATGCACTATTCTATATTTTAGATCATTGATGCTTGGAATAAAACTATTCTTTTTTTTGTTTTCTTTTTCATTTTGAAAGGCTTGTTAAGCAAAACTATTTAGGAATGTCAACTATAAATCATTTGGCATACCGATTCTGATTCCAATTCCAAGTTTAATTTCCATGTGAATCAAACAAACCCTTAGTGATAGTCTTCTCTACTGTACCTTGAAAATTTACTAGGTCTCAGGCACAGCGATTTTGATTTGCAGGAATACTATTACCTTCAAGATTTGCTGGAATACTATTAATTAGAGAGTAATTTGGAAAAAATGTATCTTGTTTTTGCCTGACTTTTTCTTTTGTATCATATAAGTTGCTTCTGTGTCACTATTTTTATAAGAAAAAAAAAGTAGTTATACTACATCTTATAAATAAATGGGGAATATCCTTAATAACCTAATGGGGAGAACATGATTTTGGCAAAATGATAAAATGGGGTGTGTTGTTGATGAAATCATTGCATTAGCTTATTTCCAACCCCGTTTATTCTAGAGTTTCTTCCGCTGCTTCTTTGTCTTTGTATTCCAAAGGGTCTGAAGTTGGGCTTTTGAGATGTTCTTCCCATGCATATAAAAGAAAAGTACAAAGCACAAGTGTATTATATAATGCAAAAGAAAGCCAAGTGAGTGGGCATGCAAAAGGCTTTATGGCATTCAAACAAGGAAACCTCTCTGCCATCATACTAGGGGGGTGTGCATTCACCCTCCTGTGAATAGTTTAAAGGGGGAGCAATAGCTTTATCACTACCCTGTGTTGGCACACTTGGATCCTTTTCTCCTCTCATGTCATTCGCTGCTAAGGCAAATAGAGAGAGAGAGAGAGCCATGGCACCTTCCAAAGATACTCTCTTGTCCTAGAAGCCAGGGTGATCTCTCTTTTTAAAGGGTTCTAGGTCTTAAAGGAATGGAGGAAAATTGCTGTGTTTTTGCTTTATTTTTCTCCTTTAAATCCTTCCTTTCTCTTTTTGTCTTTTTCTTTTCTTTGCATGCCCTTCCCTTATTTCATATCATGGCATAAGGAAATGAGATTTAAGTACACCACCGTTCAGAAAAAGAAAAAGAGCCCTGGCATAGTTTGCATTTTAAGAAGCAGCAAGATGTTGGCTTCATAGCAAGGCTTAGCTCTTATATTTCTACTCTGCCAGAGTCTAGAGCACTACATTATTGTTAGTCTAGCATTATATTGTTCAAAATTGGCCTAGTATGAAGATTACTTGTGGGTTGCCTTGAAAGAAGATTACTTGTGTTCATTGTCATGAAATTGAAGTTTCTGTAAGGAATTGATGCTGTGCATGTGCATGTGCATGCTTATATGAAATTTATGCCTAAAGTAAGCAAAGAACCTTATTTATGGGTAAAGATGCCTTCAAAAATGATTGAGTTGCCTTTAGTAGCCTTCCAAGTAAAAGAGCCACTGAGTTGTGGAGGCCACTCGAGATCTTACAATTACCACTACCCTTTAACTCAAGATTGCAGCAGGTTTTTTGCATTCTCTTATTAAACCATACATTTCTTATCAACTTGGCTTTTGCCATTTATTGGTGGTAACCCTGTGAAACAGACCACTTGCTTCTAATATTCTAATAATGCCGTAAAAAGGCTTTGATAGTGACCTCTCACAGCTGAGACTCTTCTCCTCACCCTTATTAATATCTGTGTAGCGACCACAACCCCCTTAGAAAGGGTGATCTAAGATGCCATTGATATAACCAAAGCAAACCTCTGCAAAGTGGGTTAGCCAGGGTGGAACCATGAAAACGCACTAAAACAGAGTGAAGAAGCACTAGGA
This sequence comes from Tillandsia leiboldiana, assembly GCA_029204045.2. Taxonomy (NCBI): domain Eukaryota; kingdom Viridiplantae; phylum Streptophyta; class Magnoliopsida; order Poales; family Bromeliaceae; genus Tillandsia; species Tillandsia leiboldiana. The sequence continues at coordinate 2,266,953 of CM055073.1, forward strand.
AGCAAAGAGGACCACTTTGGGAGTAGGAGAGAGAGAGAGAGAGAGGGGTTCCATTTCAAGTCTATATGATACAAGAGCACTCTTTCCCATGCGAAGGGGCCCATGCTGATTTCTTTATTTTCGTTTGTAGTGGAGGGATCATCCTCTCTCTCTCTCTCTCTCTCTCTCTCTCTCTCTCTCTCTCTCTCTCTCTCTCTCTCTCTCTCTCTCACTCTCACTCTCCACATATCTCTTTCGTAAATACGCATCTCCTTTACTTTTCTATCTTTTTTCTGTGAGAACATATCCAAAGGGCCGAGCTAAGGGGGGCAAGGAATAAAGCAGAGAAAAGCTTAATGATTCCTTTACAGACAACAAATCCACACTTCAATATTATTATACTCATCATTGTTCTCAATAATCATATCATTCTTCTATAATCTAATTGCGTCTCATCTATAGTTATCTGGACATCATGATTCTGCTATAATCTCATTTTTCACTTTACTACGTAGTGTGAGTACATGCATTGGGATTAGTTATATCATTGGCCACATTGCACCCATTTCACATGCTGTTTTATTCTGGGATTAAAATCATAGATGTCATCACTATGAGGTTGGTGAAATCTTGTGCTGGTTGAGCCAACTTGGACATTCGAGTTTGCCTTTTTGTTGCAGAGTAGGGTTCTGCTATCTGACCCAATACCGGTTGTGCTGTTTTTCCTTGCATAGGATGTTTAGAAGATTGTTCACAAGGTCCAGTAATTTAAAACCTACTTAGAAAATGGTATAATATATTTTATGAGTAATTTTAGCTGTAATAAAGAATCAAAACTTAATGTTGATTGTGATCAATTTCTCTGGTTTCAAATTTTGATTAGACCTATTAACCCACTTTTAGTTTTGGGTTCAGCCCATCTACTTTTGATATAGGATGGTATAGGCATATAGCATAGCATTGTTTAGTACTCGTTCGATTTTAAATTTGTAGTTGATAGTATTTCTTCAAATCTATTTAGTTACAATTTCAGGAAAAGAAAATACTGAGCATCTAAAACCTAGTTTCTCATTGGCTAATTTAGCAATGACTAATTGTTACATTTTTTATTTTTTTTTAGTAACTCGTTATAACATCTTCATCTTAAATGTCATTGTGAAACAAGTTACATCAGAGGGAGAAAAATCTTTAGCACGATGTTTACTGGATTTGATTAGAAAAAAAAAAATGGCTTAATTGAATCCGGACCAAATCTGAGTAGTGGATTGGAATCCTTGGGCTGAGGGAGTCAAGCCCAATCTTTTTGAACAGTTGCTTTAACCTTTTTTATTTTCCCAACCTCTAAGCACTTTAATAGAACTCTGTACCCAGACTCTACTCACGCTTTCTCCACCCCGAGCTTCTACAATTTTAAAACACCCCTCCCTCTCTCCCCCCTCTCTTCTCTTCCTCCCCCGTTGTTTCCTTTCCTTTGTCGCACAGTTCCAAGCTCCACAGTTCTCTTTCTAGAGAGAGAGTGTGTGGAACGCAAGAGAGAGGAACGCAGACAACACTGAGGGGATAAAGGAGGCACTTTTATTCTCTCCCTCTACCTTCTTTATGAAGCCTCTCTTCCAAAGATGCCTCTGTTTCCTGAACCACTCCCCTCTGAAGCTTCCCAGATTCTCCAACTCCCTTTCCCCTTTCTTCTTTACCCTTAAAACCTTCCCTTCTCACCCTCTAAACTGCAATTTCTCCCCTCACCCCTCCTCTCAGCCCAATTTCCAAACCCCCATGCCTAACTAAAAAAAAAAAAAAAAAACCCAACAAATGATGCCTCCTCTTCCTCCTCCTCCTCTTCTTCTTCTTCTTCTTCTTCTTCTTCTTACCTTCTCTCTTTCAAGCCCTACTAGTTCCAATTCCCTTCAGGGAGATGCTCTTATCTTGGCAAGTCTGAAACAAGGCATTGATTCGTCCAACCTAGTATTGGATAGCTGGAACACTTCCAATCCAAGCTCGGTGTGCTCATGGTTCGGAGTACAATGCGAACAAGGCCGCGTTGTTGCCATCGATCTTTCCTATCTAAACATCTCTTCCTCCTCCTCGATTGACATCTCCGGCCTCAACTTCCTCGTCAACCTCTCCATCGCCGTGAACAATCTAACAGGAGAGATCAAGTTCTCCAACTTGCCCAGTCTTCGCTTTCTCAACATATCGACCAATCAATTGAATGGCGGCCTCAATTGGGACTGCTCAACCCTGCCCAACTTGGAGGTGTTCGATGCCTATGACAACAACTTCACGGCCCCCCTCCCTCTCGGCGTCACAAAATTGAAGAATATTAAATACTTGGACCTCGGCGGCAACTTCTTCTACGGGGAAATACCGGCCATATATGGTGGCATGATCTCACTGGAGTACCTCTCACTAAACGGCAACGACCTCCACGGCCGAATCCCCAGGGAGCTGGGCAATCTAACAAGCTTAAAGGAGCTCTACTTGGGCTACTTCAATTCCTTCAATGGCGGCATCCCAGCTGAGCTTGGCGGGTTAGCCAACTTAGTCCACCTCGACCTCTCCAGCTGCAGCCTCGACGGCGAAATCCCATGGCAGATTGGGAATTTGCTCTCCCTCGACACGCTCTTCCTTCACACTAACCAGCTCTCCGGCCCGATCCCCCCGGAATTGGGCAACCTCTCGCGGCTGGTCACGCTCGACCTCTCCAACAATGCTCTAACTGGCGAGGTCCCTGCCGAGCTTGCTGCGCTCATGCAGCTGCAGCTGCTGAACCTGTTCATGAACCGGCTTCACGGCTCTGTACCAGGATTCATTTCAGAGCTTTCAAATTTGAATACTCTCCAACTGTTCACGAACAACTTCACTGGCTCTGTCCCAGTCCGGCTTGGTGTGAACGGGCAGCTCCAGGTGCTCGATCTCTCATCAAACAAGCTCACTGGTACCATTCCTGATAGCCTCTGCTCCTCAAATCAGCTCAAAGTGCTCATCCTCTCGAAGAATTTCTTGTTCGGCCCGATTCCGGAGAGCTTGGGGAATTGCTCGAGCCTGATCCGAGTTAGACTAGGGCAAAATTATCTCAATGGTACCGTCCCCTCAGGGTTCCTTTACTTACCCCAGTTGAACCTTTTGGAGCTCCAAAACAATTACCTCACCGGACCCCTGTCAGAGAACCCTAGTACGAGACGACACCGGACCAAATTGGCTCAGTTGAACTTGTCCAACAATTTGCTCTCTGGGCCAATTCCGGTCTCTATTTCAGACCTATCTTCACTCGAAACACTGTTATTGAGTGGCAACCGGCTCAGCGGCGCAATCCCCGCCTCGATCAGCTGGCTCGGACAGGTGGTTAAGATCGATTTCAGCGGCAACGAGCTATCCGGTCCGATCCCGCCGGAGATCAGGTACTGCTTCCAGCTAACGTACCTTGACCTTAGCCAGAACAACCTCTCCGGCCCAATTCCGGCGGAGATTGCCAAAATTGGGATCCTGAACTACCTCAACCTATCAAGGAATCATCTAACTCAATGCATTCCGCAGTCGATCGGCGGAATGAGGAGCCTCACTGTGGCCGACTTCTCATTCAACGACTTGTCGGGCTGGTTGCCGAGCACGGGCCAATTGGCCTACCTGAATGCGTCAGCATTCGCCGGCAACCCCCAGCTCTGCGGTCCGGTGTTGGACAACCCGTGCAACTATTCGACCGGTCCGACACGGCTGCGGCGTGTGCCGGGGGAGTTCAAGCTCGTGCTCGCGCTCGGCCTATTGGTCTGCTCCCTCATATTCGCCGCCGCGGCAGCAGTACGGTCCTACAAGCGCGGGTCCGACAGCAGCGGTGGCGGGGCGTGGCGGCTCACCACATTCCAGAAGGCCAACTTTGGCGTCTCAGAGGTGCTCGAGTGCATGAAGGAGGGCAACGTGGTGGGGCGCGGCGGCGCGGGGGTGGTGTACGCGGGGCGGACGCGGAGCGGCGGCGCGATCGCCGTGAAGCGTCTGCTTGGGCTCGGCAGCGGAGCCGGAGCCGGCGGGCACGACCACGGGTTCGCGGCGGAGGTCCGGACGCTGGGGAACATCCGGCACCGGAACATCGTGCGGCTCCTGGCCTTCTGCACGAATCACGAGGCGAACGTGCTGGTGTACGAGTACATGAGCAACGGGAGCCTCGGGGAGTTGCTGCATGGGAAGGGGGGTGGGTTCTTGGGGTGGGAGAGGAGGTACAGGATCGCGGTGGAGGCGGCGAGGGGCCTGTGCTACCTCCACCACGACTGCTCCCCCATGATCGTACACAGAGACGTGAAGTCCAACAACATCTTGCTCGGCGACAACTTTGAGGCGCACGTGGCAGATTTCGGGCTCGCCAAGTTCCTCCTCGATGGGGGCGCCTCCGAGTGCATGTCCGCGGTGGCCGGGTCCTACGGTTACATCGCTCCAGGTGCGCTCCATGCTCTCTCTCTCTCTCTCTCTCTCTCTCTCTCTCTCTCTCTCTCTCTCTCTTTTCTTTGCTAGTTTTTTCCAACAATTGGATGGTCTTTGAAGAGCCGGCAATGTATTTTTAATATTTATTTTTTTTATTATTTGACCATATATAAGAAAAAAATGGAGTTAAGAGTTAGGTTTTTGGTGTTAATAACTGGCCAATTAGTTACGAGCACCCACCGAGAGATCATCATTCCGAAACAACTGGGTTGAAGTACAAGTTATATCGCTTCGGACATTTTTGACTCAGAATTAGGCTTCCCCCCTATGCCACGTGGAGACAACTGGGTTGACTACACGCAGCTGGTTAGATAGGGTCTGAGCAATCCTTTTGGGGAAACCAAGGTGTTTAGTTGACTTGTTGAATGATGAAGATCATTCGCGGCTCCCGAGTCCCAACAAGAAGCAAAATATCCGAAGGCTCGCACAGCAGCAAGCAGCAGCAGCAGTAGGAGTAGTACTCTTTGATGTGGAGAAAATTTTTTCTCATCCTGAAACAAAACGCAGGGCTATAATCGTAAACTCCATCTTATGTGGGGCCCGCCGAAGACAAGGACTAGACGCCTGCGACTGCTGAGGTGGGGCCCATGCCAATCCCCCACCCGTTACCCCGCACCCTTGGATGGTGGAAGTGGGGCGTGCAAAAGTGGGGAGGGAATGGTCAGTCCGTCGTACATCGGAAATGGAAATCCGAGTCACGGCTGGGCTGGGGCGCGCGGCATCAGAGCCGACCCTCTGACACGTCTTCGGCAAAACCCTAACCCCCACCCCCGACCACAGCATGAGAGACCCATCATCATCGACTTTAGCGAAAGCGACCCCCCCCCCCCCTCCCCCGTCCCTCTCTCCCGAATCTCAAAGCAGACCCTCCCACTCTTCCACATCTCTTCGGTTTCTGGCTTATTTGTATTTATTATATTATTATATTATATTATTTATTAATTAAGCACTAAACACTATAGACACTGATCTCTGCTTCCTTTTTTCTTTTTTTTTTTGACCACCACCGCGCACACGCGCCTAGCACTCGCTGTTGGAGCAGTGCGTGATATCTTTCGATTCTTTTGGGGCAATTGATTTATTTTTAGGGGTTTGCCAACACTAGTAAATAACTAAATATAAACAATTCTGAGAGCCGAGGTTACCGAAGATTTGACAGGGGATATAACTTGCCTCGGGATTTGGGTGGAACGTTGCCTCCACCTCCGCTTATAGGCTGAGCCTAGAAAAACTAACAATTTTCCCCATACTTTTTTTTTTTTTTTGCTGTTGATATTGGTAGATTGATTTATTCTTTCTAATGATTATTTACTGTCTAAATTTGATCGGCATTTCATTCTACTGGAGATAAATTTGACTGATTCAATTTGATTAGATGCAGCTAGCAAATGATGATCAGATTTAATAAATTTATTAGTCTCAGGCAATGCAGCGACATCATCTTAGTTCTCTTCCTATTATTTTGTCATGCAGAATTTATTATACTTAGTTTGTGTATTTTATTTATAATAAAATTTATTGTTTCTATCCTCTTACAATTAAATCTTAACACTCCTTGTATTTGATTGGTGGCAGAATATGCCTATACCCTCAAGGTGGATGAGAAGAGTGATGTCTACAGCTTCGGAGTGGTACTTCTCGAGCTCATCACGGGCCGTCGCCCGGTCGGGGAGTTCGGGGACGGAGTGGATATTGTTCAATGGGCTAAGAGGATGACAAACTGCAGCCGAGAAAACATCGGTAGGATTGCGGACCCGAGGCTAAGCACGCTGCCTATCGACGAAGCAATGCACGTCTTTTTCATATCGATGTTATGTGTTCAAGAGAACAGCATCGAGCGGCCGACGATGAGGGAGGTGGTCCAAATGCTCTGCGAACTCCCACACTGTGTTACGGAGGATCAATCTCCTTCGTCATCTGTGCCACGGCAAGAAGAGAGCAGCAGCCCCAGCAAGGAGACCAACTGTTACAAGCTCTTTCCAGATCTACTGACCTAGATAATGAGATGTGGGGTGGTTACATTAATCACACTAATGATGCTCAAGCAACCTTTATTCTCTAGCTTTTGAAGCATGCATTAGTTAGTCCCCTCCTTTTATTCCCAAAATACTTTGAAAGCAAAGGTGGTGTGGTGGGGGAAAACAAGGAATAACAAGGGAATTCTTTGTTCTTGTTAAAGGTGTATAGGGTAATTATGGAGAGACTTGATCTACGGTTAGCTTGGCTTCTGTATTGCCATGTTGCTGCTCTATGGGTGTGGTCCATGTACAATATAGCCTGCTATCATAACCCCCTTTTTTTTTCTTTTTTCTTTTTTTTTTTTCTTTTTTTCGGGTGCTTTAGTAGTAATCTTTAGCTACAATATGTTGTATCTTAGTCAAAAAATTCCTTGTGAAGTTGCTTCGTGGTCTAATATTTCGTGAGTCATCTAAGCGTCCTACGTTTTGGATGTGACTTGTCTTGTCATTATTTGGAGTAAGTGCTAACTACGCCTTTTTGGTGTTGTCCTATGGACCTTTGATGAGTGTGCTCTTTTGTAGCTTTTCTTTTCTCCAATTTATTTCTTCTGTCATATCAATTCAACTTTCCTTTCGGGGTAAATGGATGCCAATCAAATCTCTTAGCTTTGAAGAGTATGTGCCCAATACCTTACGACGTACCTTCAAATATAATAAATAAATAATAATATTAATCATACATTCAAAAATAAATGCACATTTTATATTTCATTCATATCAAATATTTGAGTAAAAAACATACCACCTGTTAACTGTATTTTCAAACTACTTTTTGAGACATTTTAGCAAAATAGCTTTATCAAACTCAGTGATAAGTTTGATGCCTATCTAAAATGGCGAAATCCAAAATTAATTCATCAATGCATCTGTGGGCGATTCTGGGCCACCCGTTGCACAAAGAAGCCTTGCCCCGTGTTGCTGCTGCGATAGTTACTGAGCGCTCAGAATCCTCTGTTCTACATAGACCAAACATGGCAAACATGTCTCTCAAAACCAATCATGCGGAGTTTTATTAAACTTCAAATTATAGTTTATTGAGCTCAAAATCACATACTTTCTACAACTCTGGCACATCTGTCCTTCAGGAAGGGCTTTACACACAAATTTGAACAAAGACAGCAACAAGAAAAGGAGCATGGACTGAAGAGCTAAAAAGGTGTACATCAAGAAGAGAGCTTTTTGTTACGTTTTTTGGCCGTCTTGGCGAGAGCATCACATATCTCTTTCTTGCGCTTTGAGTTCTCGTCGGGCTTGGTTGCACCATTTTTCGCTTGCTGTTCCAATGCTTCTTTCACAAAAAATTTGAGTCTCCACAATGTGCTCTCACTCTAGAACAACAACACAGAATAAAAGCGATCAATCGGCAATTACCGAAACGAGACGAAATATCAAGAAGAATTTAATTATTCACAAAAAAATTATTCCGCATTAGGATAAGTTCAGAAATGCACCAAAATGTCAAAAAGTAAACGACAAGAGTGTGAAAATAAGCTCCGGTTTGTTAACTAAAAAATATATATATTGAGTAATAACATGAGCGCATCATTTTATCTGCTTAAAATACACACAAATATGTACGCTTATGTGCTAAAAGTCATAACTATAATCTGTAGAGAAATGACCTGAGCATCCATATCAACATCCACCTCTTCTGCCGTATATTGGAAGTTCGGATTGTCTTGACCAATAATCTTTAGTGCCTTGTCAAGATCTTCAGGAGATAAATTGCTTAAACCCACACTCAGTTTTCTTTTCTCCTGTGTGGACATTTTCCTTGCAAAGTTCTCCAAAAGTTAGTGTGTCCATATTGTATGTCATTCTTCTCATGTTAAAAGAAGATGCAATAAGCCAACATCACTAACAACAAGAAAGAAAATATGACAAGGCAACTAGTCATGATTTGGCACATTAGATGTCCATTTAGAATTTCAGCGGTTCAATTTAATGAAAAAAAAAGGACAGGTAGAAAGAAAATCAAATGCCCTCTAAATTCGAACACCCGTAACAAAGAAATTTGCATGGATGAAATATGATGAGAACAGGTGCACTGAAATAAAGCCAAAACAAAAAGTCCAGGACAATTTAATTTAGTAATGGCATCTGCTATTGCGTGGCAGCAAAAAGTACCAAATGCAGCGCTAGCTTCTCAGCATCTAATATTATTCTTAATCATTGATAATAGTCCTGTCCAAATCAACTAAACAATGCCCCTAGAATCCATATAAATGCTGTACCATAAAACTCGACACATATGTGAAGATCAAAGATATGGGAAATACCTGCATCTCTGGACTACTGATTTTCGAAGATCCTCCAAAAGCAAATTTAGTTCATTGAGCTGAAACTCAGCAAATTAGAAAAAGAGAAATAATAAAGAAATAAATGGAACTGTTGAGATATTATTTGGACACTCTAAGAAGAAAGCAAGAGGTTGAAGCTACTACTTATGCATGGTTTCCATCTGATCCGAAGGTTTAAAGTACCATCAACTGTCACAGGTAGCCACCTATGTGTACAAAAAAACTGACCTATCAGGCCTATATTAGTGGGTACCTTTTCAACAATTCCACGATCACCAAAATGCCTGTCTAGGTGACTAGCTAACAGTCAGACCATCGAACCACCTGCTTAAGTGATTGGGCCTCTCATAGCTGTGGTCCTTTTGCCCCTTTCAGTAATACAAAAAATTGTAGCTGCTTCAGCTTTTATTTCTGATCAGTGATTGTTTATTTGTAACGGATATTTTGGAGATCTCAAGTTGGTAAATTGATAGATGTACAGATAAAAGAATTCACACATAATTTTACATAGCTTACTAATCCGATGCTTTACATTTATTGATGATGTGACCTATCGATTATTTTGATCATATATTCATCTATCCTTGTATTAGAAATAAAAGATAACTATTTTGATGATGCAACCTCTTAACCCACTTCCAAAAATGTCTACCTCGTTATCAGTATCTCCAGCTAATCTCGCAATAGCAGCCTCTTGAACGCTCTGCATATTAGCAATTGCTTGTGCTTCCTCCTCTTTTTGTCTTGTTTCCTGACCACATAGAGCACCAATTGCGAAGTAAGCAGACCAGCAGGTAACCCAAGCCCTCGAGAAAAATTTAAACTTGCAATGACAAGCAGGTTTCTCTAGAAGAAGATCAGCAGAAACCTGTATAATTCAAATTTCTAGAAGAAAATTAAACAAAACAACAATTTAGAAACCTTTTACCTCCTCAACAACTTTAGGCAGCAATTGCAACCACTTCTCTTCAAATTTCTCCAGCAATGATTTCGCCATTTGGTGAAAATCATTTTTCTCATCATTGTACGTCATCGCATTTGTGAAAATCAGTCTGACATCTGCATATATTTCTCGGACATTCTTATATCTATAGTCGTCCCTTGCTTCCATCCGATTTTGAATAGTATGGAAGTCCATGGGCTTCTTAATAATCTGAGATACACCAAAACTAAAAAAATCAAATCCAGAAACATGCTAGAATTATACCCTGATATCATAGCAGTTTAGCAAAGACAAGCAACCAAATTCCTAATAAGATATAGCGGATTAAATATAAGTCAAACAACAGAGATGCACAATAAATTGCAAATTAGGCTTATGGGATAATAGTAATCATATGTATACAATTCTGTAGTTCTATAGTTCTCAAAGATAATTCCCAAAGAGAGATTATTTTATAGTTGAAGCAAGAAATGGAAATTAACAAGAAATAAAACATTACCTCATAATAATCATGAAGTTTAAGGCCTTTAACATCTACAGGGTCCATGAATGGCCATGCCCACTTGTGATTAGTGATCTGGAAAGATGGATATTTTCCAAACAATAATTAAATCAAAAGTAAATGCAAAAAGAAAAAAAAAAATTGCTACAAGAGGGTATTAGTTTAACCATTCTCTATGCCTCAAAATATCTTGTTCAGATAGCATTATAATACTCAGATGATTTTATAGGCCCTTGGTTCTCTAAGGCCTTTCTCTTTTTGTAGGTATGGAGGCTGTCTCTTTTTTAATGAACTTAACTCCTCTGTCTATATCCAGGATTTGTTTACCTCCCGTTGTCAGTTCAATATTATCAATTATTTATTATCTATCTTTTAACATCCATAATTGTCCTGGTTGAAGTTCTTCCCTGAATTCTAGAACTCAGTGGACTACCACTATACTTATTCTAGTGTCATTATAAAAGTACAGCACGAAACACAAGGTCATATATTCTGTATCATTTTGCCTCCAATGAATTCACATTCACCATAGTTACAAAATGTTCAGATACAACATAATAAGCCATGTCATCAATAATCCAACATACATTTCATACAAATGAAAATATCAAACCATCAACTACACTATAGACATTAAATTCTAAATAAAAAAATTCTTAATAATGAAAGTAGTTAGCCTTTCGTCACACTATATAGCGTAAAAATACTGTTAGTCGTGAAGATAAACAATGTGCGGTTGAAACTGTCAATACGGTTGTAATCAATTATAGAAAATATCTAACAAAAAGAATATATATGACCATAATTTGCAATATATAGAAGTTATATAAAATTTAGTGCCTTACTCTAGCACTAACCATAATTCTAATACATTATAATCAGAAAGCATAAGGACAACTACACCGAAGAAAACTTTTAACAGAGGAGGAAATTCCCGACTCACCTGGCGCAGAATCGTGCCAAATTGCCGCATGAGCTCCTGCATTCTCTTCGAGCAAATAGCTTCCTTTCGACCCGCATCCCCCAGGGTCTTACCATTACTGTTGATTCCACTATTATTAACACAATTACTGCTACTCCCGTTCCCGATCGGCCTCTCTTTCTCCTTATCCCTAACTACTGAGCTACCCTTTGAATTATTCGTTTGTTTCTTGTTTGAGTAGAACTCCACAACCTCACTAACCCTTTTCTCTATCTGCATAACCAATTAAACCCATAAATACAGCACCAAAAAAAAAAAAAAAAAAAAAAAAAGAAGCCTTTTTGCTCGTTTCTCGATTAAAACCCTGGTTATAGTTTTGGTACGTATCAAAGATTTCAAATTTAGGTTAAAATTATAGATCGCAACGTGAAGAAGCAACATAAGAGCGGAACAAAGAGAGATCACAAAACCTCATCGGCCTTGGAGATGAGGCCATCGATGCGGCGCCGGAAACCGTCGACCTCCGTCTCCGGATTCCCGGATTCCACCGCCACCGCCGCCGTGGGCGGAGGAGGCGGAGGTGGTGCGGTGGCTTCGTCCTCCCCCGTAATCAACGATTCCGCCATCAAATGTACTCTCCCCTACAAATTGAGTGTTAAAAAAATCTAAGAAGAACCATATGCGAGAGTTCAAATACAGGAAACGAGGGGATATTTAGGGTTTTTCTTCGAAGAGACACCTCACAAAATCTCTCCCTCCCCCACAAAAACCCCGCAATTTAACCTTTTTCCCCCAAATTTCCAGCATGGGACGAAAGAGGGACGGGGACAGAGAGAAAGAGGAGAGAGAGAGAGAGAGAGGAAGATGATTTAATGACTAAAGTAAATTATTTTAAAAAAAAAATTCCCTTTATGCCCTCCATTTAAAAATATTTCTAATTTAATTTCAGATGATTAGAAAATAATAATAATAATAACATTTTACTGCTGACCAAAAGAGAGAAATTAAAAAAAATTATTTAATACTAATAATAATATTTTATTATTATAATAATTAATTTTATGGTTAATTGCATACCGCTCCATGTAAACATATCGAATAGCAGATATATTTCTACAAAGTTTAACTTTTCATATTTATTCTTTCAAAAGTCCAACGTTATTCATATATATTCCTACCGTCTATCTCTGTTAGAAAAATTTAGTTAATCATAAGTTAAATACTTAATCTTGGTTAGTTAGTGAGGTAAATTTACTTTTTTACCCTTTCAGATATTTTGGAGGAATATTTTTGAAAGAGCAAAACTATCATTTCACATATAATCTGTTAAAAAATAAACAGTGAACTAACAATAATAAATCGGATGAATATATATGAATAACGTTGAGCTTTTGAATGAATAAATATGAAAAGTTGAACTTTATAGGAATATATATGTTATTCGATATGTTTACAGGGGGCCGTATGCAATTAATCCTTATTTTTATTATGACAAAAGACTGAAGATGACAGTTGATATAAGTAAAAAAATATATAATATAAAGATGATATAATTATACATTATTTATAAATAAAAATAATAGAATAATAATCAAAAATACAAGTAATATTAAATTTATCCATATTATTTTATTTATTATTTAAAAATATTATTCATAATATATAATTTTTATATACATGTTTTACAATAATTTAAAATACTTTTTTATAATATTATTGTTCACAATAATATTGTTCATCTGAACAAAAAATGACGTAGAAATTATAAAAATAATAAAAAAAAGTAATTCTTTTTTTAATAAAAAAATAAAAAAATAAAAAAAGAGAGAGAAAAAAATAATTTTTTAATTAAGATATAAATTTATATAAATATTATTAAATTATTATTTTTAAAATTTGATTAGATTGAAAAAAAAAATTAAAAAGAAGATTAAATTGATTTTTTTTTTAATAGGATTAGATAGTACATTATTTGAAGATGAAGAATTGGAAAAACGAATCCGGCCCAATTATCGAAAGTCGAATATCCAAAGTCCATTGGACCGGACATGGGCCAAAAAAAACTATTGCGTGCACCACCAGAAATATAATTTTTGAATAATCCACTTATAAAAATAATAATAATTAATCTAGTTGTAAATACAAACTGACTTAATAAAAATCATTAGTCTGATCCAATTAATATAGATAAATAATGCTCTAATTTGCCCAAGAATTTTAAGCAAACATAACCAACTACCTGAAATTGGAAACCATGTTCAGGAATGAAACACACAACTTCAGTTTTAGACATACCTAATGAATTGCCCCTGAAGAGGAGTGGTGGTGGTCAGTTAAGATCAACTCAGACATCAAAAGCCTCAACTCGAAATCCAGCTGAATCCGACCGCCTTCTTCACCCCCATATCCTTCATTAGCATCCTCACTTTAGTCTTGTTTTCTCGGTCGCCAATCGAGCCATATGTATCAGAAAGTAGGATGTATGAGGCGGAATCTCGCGGGTCTAATTGCATAATTCTTTTTGCAGCAACCTCGCCGAGGTTGAGATTTCCATTGACTTTACAAGCATTTAGCAGAATCAGCCAAACTAATGAACATTGATCGTAAGGCATGCTGTCGATTAGATCTTTTGCTTCTTCTAGCTTCCCAGCCCGACACAGTATGTCAACCATGCAAGAATAGTGCTCTTCGAGAGGAGCCATGCCGTAGTTTTCATGCATGGAATTAAAATAATACCAGGCTTCTGATACTAAACCAGCATTGCAGCAAGCTGAGAGAACACCAACAAATGTCACACCATTAGGCTCCATTCCTGAAAGCTTCATTTCCTCAAAGACGTTAATCGCATTGCTCGCAAGCCCATTGTGAGCATATGCGCAAATTAAAGAGTTCCATGTGATAACATCTTTGGATTCAGTACCCTGAAATATCTTGACTGAGTCGTCAATTCGACCGCACTTACCATACATTGCGATGAGCGAGTTGGAAAGTGGCACATCCAACTCACATCCACTTTTGATGGCATGAACATGAAATTGCGAACCCAACTTGAGCTCTGAGAGTGTCGCACAAGCCATGCAAATGCTTGCATAGGTCAAGTAATTAGCTTTTGCACCATTCCTATTCATTATTATGTAAAATTTCACAGATTCTTCAGCAAGCCCATTTTGTGCATATCCTGAAACCATGGCATTCCATGATATATTATCGGCTAGAGAGATTTCCTTAAATACAGCGAGAGCTTCCTTCATTGTATGACAATTAGAGTACATCGTGGTTAGAGAATTCATCAAAGCAACATCAAACAATAGCCCCCTTTTCAGGATACTAGCATGGATTTGCCCACCGATAAGTAATGTAGCAGCACTACTACATGTAGCAAGTAAAGCTGAGTATGAGAATTCATTGGGCTTAACTCCTAACTCTTCCATTTTCTGCCAAATTTCACGTACTTTGTTAATTAATCCAAAATTAGAATAACACATAAACAGTGTGTTCCATGAGAAAATATCTGGTTTTGCCATTTCATAAAATATTTGTTCCATCTCATCAATTCTACCATCTTGAGAGTACATCTCTAGAATAGAGTTTGCCACAAAAGGGAAGTTCACAAAACCTGCTTTTGTAATGGACCCATGAGCTTGTTCTCCTAAATCGAGAAGATTAAGTATTGAACAACTACAAATGACAACCGATAGCATTACTTCGTTTAGCCAATGACCTTCATTATGGGCCAAGAGAAATAGCTCGACAGACTCATTATAATAGCCACAGCTCCGATAAAAATTCATCATCAGATTAAATGACACATTATCCTGTCTTTCCATGCTTTGGAAGACATTCTTGGCACACTTTAATCCATTGCTTTTACAATACATTGTCAGTATGATATTATCCGTGCCTTGATCTACTAGTCCTCTCAGTTTCAACACTTGAACATGAGCTCTCCACGCATTCTCAAGATTAGTGATAGATGCACAGCAGGAAAGAAAGCTCCGAAAGGATGATTCAGTCATTTGCATTCCGGATAATAACATCCTTTGAACAAGAGCAATACCAGCATCTCCCCTGCTATTGTAAGCGAACCCACTAATCAAAGAGTTCCATGTGACAATATCCCGCGAATTACACCAATTAAATAATTGCTCTGCATCCTCGAGATTATACGATCTTGAATACATTGTGATAAGTGAATTAACCACAGAAACATCCATGTCCAAACCAACTTTAACAAGATTGGCATGGAATTGAAATGCACAATCAACCAAATCTGAGCAGGCACAAAGACTTAATAAGCTCGAAAACGCATAGCTGCTAAATGTTACGCGATCTCGAACACACAATTTAAATAGCTTCAAAGCATCATTAAATTCTCCATGTTGAGCATAGCCTCTCAGCAAGATCTCAACGGAAATCTCATCCAGAACACTCGTCTCTTCCGACAACTTGCTCAAGTCAACCACTCCTCCGAAGTTGGCATAGCCTTTCAATAGTGCATTCCCAACACAACAATCCGATAAAAATCCAAACTTTAAACTGAAGGAATGAACTTGCCACAGACAATTGGAGCTGGCCATCCCAGCCGAAGCAACGAGCGCAGACACGAAACTCGATTGGGTCGGGTGCATTCCAGCACGCGTCATCTCACAGAAGAAGCCGAACCCATCTGAGTAAAGTCTCGACCCGACAAAGCCGGAAACCATGGTGTTCCAAGAAACTACATCCCTCGCAGGCATTGTATCGAACAAGTGTTGTGCATACCGCCGAGAACCGCAGATCCAGTACAAGTGGAGGAGATTGTTGAGAAGAAGAAGATTGCATTCCGACCCGGATCGTAGAATCAAGGCGTGAGCAAGCTTTCCTGCGCATAAAGATCTGCGAGCTTTTGTATTCCGTAGGAGGCTGAGGAGATGGGAGTAGGCGGTGAGAGCAGTATAGATGGAACCACGGCTTGGAGAAGCCATGGGGACGAAGAATGCGCTTTTGGATGGGAATTTTCCATTTATTAGGGAAATTAAATTGGGTGGAAATATTTCAACGTTTGGGCGCGGAATCATATATATATATATATATATATATATATATATATATATATGAGTGGAAGTGGGAGGAGCAACTTGTGTTACAGTTTATTTATTAATTGCATCGAGCTTATACAAACTAAACAAAATTTGATGCAACTGTTATTTGTTTAGCAAAAATCTGATTTAATCATCAAGAAGTAGACGCAAGCAAACAACAGCCACTGCCCGAATTAAGGAATAACACACAAAAACAAACACAACAAGATGGAAGTTCTTCAAAATAACAGCACTTTAGACAGACGCAAACATCACTTGTTTTGTACAGAATACACATCATTAACGAAACAAACCCCATCATAAACCAAAATCTCACAGAGATGAAGGTTCCTCTGGGGAGCCATATAGAAACAACTCTAAATGCGTCGGCCATCCATTCATCCGACAGCAAACCAAGAACCCAATCGGATTTCGGCACAAATACTACTACTAAACTAACTTTTATTTACTTGACAAAGATGGTTCATAGCTACATTGGCCGGTAGGCGTGAGCCAGAGATGAGAGCTAAGTCCCTCCAGCTAAAGGTACTTGTAACTTACCTTTAACCCCTCAAAGCCCCTCAAAATAGCCAACTAGTCTTCGGAATATGTATGAGAATTGCCTCGAAGCTTCAATGCCGAAATATTTTTCGCCTCTCCGATAGAGTCAACTGTAGCAGTGCACTAGATACACCCATTCAGAACCATTTACCTGAAGAAATATATAATTTGACCTGAGAAACCCATTCACTCATTCAACTTGTCAACCAGATGCATCTCATTAGTATAGCTCTTCATTCAACTGTAGCTGTTAAGTCCGAACTGGTTATTCTAGAATGACATCCCTGAACCTCATGAAGGCACCACGTTTTCCTTTATGCTACTTCATGGAATCACAAGTTAATAGAGAGAAGAGTGAGCCGCAAAATCAACTTCACCACAGTATCAAAAAAGCTGCAGACGGGAAAGAAGAAAGAAAAAAAGGGGAAAAAAAAAAAGGACCCAATTAGTTTTGGCTTAACAAAGGATGCCGCCGAGGAGAATGGGAGGAGGAAAAAATAAATAAATAAATGAGAGGACGACGTTTATCTATATCAATGCGAAAGTATAAACTTCTTTCTGGATCACAAAATTTAAAAGCCTTTACCTAAAAAGCTAAAATATTATTTCTTATTTACTTCCATGCCTATGATGCAAATTATAATGTAGATTATGAACACTGCTCAATCCAGAGCAAATCCATATAGTAATTATAAAACTTGCTTTTTTTCCTACTCTTTTTATTGACATTACCACCTTGTTCTTTGTATAAATCTGAAGCTCATATGTTCTTTGAAATTCAAAGTTATAAAAAGATGGCATGAGAAGTGTACAGTTTAATATGGAGAGCCATCTACTAAATAGGTTTGAGTTACTGCTGTGCTAGTGATGTCATTTATCAATTGCACCCCCTCTTCACATTTCTTGGTTCTGCCATGAAGTAACAGCACACTCTACTCGACCTACAATTTCTCTTTATCATTGACTTAAATTTAGTATTTGAAGCTTGAGCAAGAGCTCATGCAAACCATAACAGCAAGGTGTATAAATTCACTGTAGAAAGATATTACCATCTATTAACATAATTATGATGCTGAGCCTGACTTCTGAACCCATACTTGTCTCTGTACAAGCAGAAAGTCCGTAAGAGTTATGACCATAATGAAAAACTTTTGGGGACAAAAGACAATATTCCAATATAATAGCCAATAGCGATAGCCAAACTATGGCTCACCTCATGGGCACCATAGCCAGCAAAACCTCGTCTCGTATGTTTTCCTTCAGATATACCCAAAGATCCTTCCACTTCCTTTGAACTACGTGATGGCCCACGGTGACTTAGATGCTTTTGTGCGCCTGGACACATAATGGAATTACTGACGGTCAAAAATCTTAAAGACAAACTGGGTAATAACCGACTGAAGTTGAAGTCATTATAACCGAATAAAGCCTCACCATTCTCTAGTTGAGGGCTGATTCGTCCACTGCCATAACTTTTGAAATCCTCCCTTCTGCTCACCATATCATGTCTAATATGAGCATTCTGAACAGAAATATCATCATCTTTAATGCAAGTTGCTAGCTGGTAAAGGGAGGCTCTATCTGAAGAATCTGAGTGGGCTTGTGCAGGATCGGAAGACGGAGAAAGAGTTCCATCAATAAAACGAGATTTCTCTGAGCGACGAGGAGTCCAAACACCACGATCAGGTCTATCTTTATTTCTAGAGCGTCTGTCATGCTTTTCATTCATCGATAAAGAACCCACAGAAATTTTTTCATCATAGTATCTTTTATCATCAAAATCAGAAACAGATGCATATGATGGATGACTAGATACGGGATCTTTCAAAATCGAGCGCATGCTAGGTGGCCGGGGTAGGCGCTTGTCCTTCTCCGAGAATATTGACTGTATTTTCCCTTCCTTGTTAAGTAGTATGCTTCTGATAATTTTTCCAGTAGGATCAAGACGTTGATCTTGTTTAACAGTTGAAGCAGTAGAACTTCTCACTGAAGAAGTTACATCATGATAGTGAACTGGTGAACCGCTGGATGCCTGCTCAAGAAAAGTTGAGAAAAGATGCAAAAAATGATAATAATGATAACGACAACAAAGGTGATAAAGACTGAATGATACAAGATTATCCTGAAAGATCATTGCTTACATGAGAACCTTCTCTCTCTCTCCCTTTCAGAAGGACAACTTTATTTTTTCCTGCCTCAGCTGCTCCAGAAGATCCATAGATTGCCTCATTTGAACCAGCTGCTATAATACAACAAGCTCATGCCAACATACTTTCAGGAAAAACAATTTCTATGTAAAGAAAATTGCAAAAGAACTAAAAAAATATGTCCATGTAATTGATAGAAATTCTCAAGCAGTGAGAAGGAAATATACCGATGTCATTTTCCATTGTTTCAATTGCACTAGCAGAGGCAACAGCAATGGATTTATCTTTAACCAGCTGCTCTTCTCGCCTGGGCAATAAAATAAAAGTGGGTTTTTCCTTGGATTTTTCATTCTTCGTACGGTCTCTTAATACGTACTGCAGAAAAGACCAAAAAAACAGGCAAAAGTGAACTAACATTTGCATCGAGGCTAGCCCACAATAAAAGATGTAAAAGTGTAGCAAAGGATACCAAAATAAACATTCTGAGCTCGTCTGTCATCAATTAATAATTCCCAATATATTTAAAATGAAACTAATTAGCTATAGAATTATTTTAAATATGATTTATAAAATAGTTTGTATTCCACCTTGAGCCACATTAGCCATGTAGAAGTACATAACCGTAAAAACAGAAAAGAAGTGAGATGAATAAACCCGTTCAACATAATAAAAACGTATCATTTTGCATATTAATATTGAACGAGCACAGTTGTACAAACAAACAAAAATTATGGGATTTGGCTTAAGTGCAGTCATGGGACAGTACGAAAAAAGTGGAAGCTGTACACAACATTAAGGGGTATGGCAGAATGGTTCCAATTTAATGATTTCACTTCATAACGTATCAGGAATCCATAAAAAATGGCATGCATACAGATTTTTCTTCATAACAAAAATGAAACAACTGCACCGAAAAGTAACAGATCAACATTTTTCAAGCATATGTAGAGCATAAAATAATTATTATAAACTATTTTCTAAAGCCACATCACATCCAATCAATGATCTGCCATCTAATAGATTATTTATACATACCATTGAAGAAGAAATTCTACGCCTATCTGAACCTCTTTTGGAAGGACCAGAGCTGCTGGTTGGGATTCCAGAAGCTCTTCTACTAAGTCGAGTGCTTCCAGATGATCTCTGCATCATTTCACATTTTAAAATATGCCAAGTGCATATTTCACCAAGAAAAGAAAGAAAAAGATAAACAAAGAAACATGAAATAAAATAAACTATCAATCAAAATATTTTACATTAAGATACTGGATCTACACTTATACTAATTTAATATGCTGTAAGTATTTGGTGGAAAGATGATACAGAATTCACACAAATAACGATAACAGAAGATCAGATTTTCCACTGGCACGAGCAGCAGATAACAGATTTTATGAAACAACAGCAAGATTAGAAAGTTTACTACAATATGGACTTGTTGCCGAATAAGAAACCAGATAGTGAAAAGCAAGCAATCAAACTAACAACACTAAGCTCATTGTCTTCTTACGATACAACTAATATGAAGACATAACTTATTAATCGCCAAAATAAATTTAAAGTTTAAAGTTTCCCAAATTACCTGCGGTCCACACTTAGCAGCTCGTTTCTGACGAACATAAACCATAAGAGGTGTCACAACTGGTGTCTCCTTTGCAGCACCTAAAGTAGTTGAAAAAAAAGTGGTGAAGCAGATACCTTAATATTTATCTCTTGAAAATCGTTATGTGACTTTACTGTTCAAATATGCGATTCCATTTAAAAGGCTATGCAATTTCTCCATACATAAGAGAGAACTAACCAGCTTTTTCTGCTTCCCTCCTTTCGTACTGAATCTCAGCGCTTGGAAGATTCTCAACTGGCTTTGAAAGGAGCTCGAGAAACGCCAAATAGTCAGGATCTAGTTATTTATCAAAGAACTGTTTGTGATTAAACCAGAGAAAGCTAACATTCATGAGACAAAGCATTTCAAACATTACAAATGCATGCAGAAGCACATTGAAAATGCATACCCTTTAATATAGTTCCTTCGCGGCCATCCTTCTTGATACATGCCTTTGGGACATATTGAGATGGCGCATATTCCACAATAGCCTTGAAATTAACACCTGAGGGGAATAATATATGTGAAGTGGTTCATGCATTATCCGACTTACACTATTTGTTCTTATATCAAAAGGAGGAAAAAATGAAGTTACATGCTCAAAATCCTGGCAGTCCGAAAACATTCTTTTAAGTATATGGGCAGGAAATTATATAATTCAAGTTCTCAATATCAGCTCCACAAGCATGTCACTCTAGAACGCATTTACTCAAAAGACTGCGAAAGGGGTGTATCTAATTGTTGGGCAATAGACATGATATTTTGATACAGAATATATCTATAGACATCACTGTAGAGATACAAAACAATGCATCTCTATAGATAATCTCTCAGTTACGTTTCTAGGTTAATCTAACATTGCATGAGCTGCAATTACAGACAATAATATAACCAACTAAAGAACTAAAACAAAAGGAAATTAGCCATCAGACTAAATCAAAAGGAAATTTTTTATCATATCATTTGTATCCTAATGCTCATACTCCACTTAGATCATACTTATCATGTATGAGACATTAACCAGAAGAAAATTGCAGAGTAATGACACTGATATGCTTAATAGCAATATATTATCTATTTAGCAATTAGCATGCACAATTTGTCTCTGTGATGGAAAGGGGGTAAAAAAAAAGATTAAAAAGAAAACAATACTCAGTGCAACATGTATCTAAAAGGATCTCACAGGGGTTACAAATTCTTCTAGCTACCTTTATATAAAAACATAGTGGAGAAAAATTTTCAAGAAAAAAAATTTGTGAGGTTACCCTTCTCATTCACAAATGTGTGCCCATTGAAAAACTCAGCGAATTCTACCACATCTTCCAGCCTTCTAAAATTAAGGTATGCTCTAGAGTATCTCTGGTTCTTCTGACTGCGTAAATTGGTTAGAAAAGATAAATGAGCAAGAATCACTAGACTGGATTTAATTAAAGCATAAAAAACTTTAAAATAACCCATAATATTTAACTTGAATTCTTAATTGCCACCCTCAATTTACGGTATTAAAACAGGAGCGTAAGCAACAACAACTATGACAAGAATAAACATGGGAACTAAATAAGATTTGATCTTGAGAGAAGATATCAGAAGGCTAAGGACACAAAAATCTATAAATCTCGACAGTCCCTCCCTAAATAGCACAAAAGCTATATTTTTTTGTTAAACAAGTTGAAACTATAAGATTTAACAAAGCACAAGCTTTCCTAGAGGTCCAAACTTGCAACAAATACTAAAGTTCATAATAATTTCTTGTTAAACACGGTGAAGCTATAAGATTTGACGAAGTAAGAAGCTTCCTAAAGGTCTACAATTGCAAAAAATACTTAAGTTCATCACATTTTTTTGTTAAACACGTTGAAGCTATAAGATTTGACGAAGCAAGGATCTTCCTAAAGGTCCAAAATTGCAACAAATACTAAAGCTCATCAGGTAGCGGAAGGTCTTAAACATTAAAAAAAAAAGTGTGCCTAATTCAATTAGTTAGACGAAAATGAGCAAATTTTAGAACTACTCGAGGCGGAGAGAAACCCTAACCTGTTCTTCCCGGGGCAAAAGCACGCCCAATCGTAGCGCCCGGAGAACCTCCCGTCGATCTGCTCCATCAGCGCCTGTTGCGAGATCGTCGGGGGCAATTGCCGCACCACAACCTTCGTCCGATCGAGCGGATCCTTCATGTGCGAAATCCCCAGCAGTAAACCCTAAAAACACCCACAAATCGAACCCTCACACGGAATGCTACACGAATCCTCGAAGAAACGGCATCGCCTCCCCCGGACTGGGGATCGCACAGCGTTAGGTTAGGGCTTTGGAGCGGAATTAGGGTTTCGAACAAGGACGTGGCGTTGGGGTTCTGAAGAGTCGGCGAGCGAGCGAGCGTGCTCGAGAGGGCGTCGAAGGGACAATATTAGAACGGATAATAAAAAGGGGAAAAAAATTTAAAAAAAGGAATTTTATTAAAGGGTTTAGATTTAGTACGATGATGCGACGAATAATTTTGGATGTCCTCGACCTGAGTAAGTTAACCCAAGTTACTCAACCGGGGTTTTGGGTTCGGCGGGTCGGAATTTTCCCACTTTGGACTAATCAAACCCGCCCGAAAACGACTCAAAACTGCCGATGGTCGAACTAAGTATGTTATTATCAATTCGTGATGGTTGCGTTGCGTGTTCCAAAATGTTAGAAGAGAAAATATATATATATTTGTGATTTTGGCTGTTATTGTTGTAGGTTCAAAAATTATGGAATTTGATTGTATTAGTATATGTTTGAAAAAAAATTGTTGGTTATTTATTTATGAATTAAAAATATATTAAATTTTTTGTTTCATGACAATAGGTTCAAAAAATTAATAAGTTGAGTTGGATGAGTCTAATAAATTGAATAGGATTGCTATGCACGGTAGGCCTAAAGGCAAGAGGCAAACAATAAACCTAAGGTTCAAGGTGAATTGAATCCGATCGAAATTCGTTGATGCTATATCTGTACATTTTAAGTGAATTATTTGTATATTTTTAACAACTCAATCTAACAGTGGTATCATAGCCAGTGACGGAGATTGTTGGTATTTATTTATAAATTAAAAATATGTCTAATTTTTTATTCCGTAATAATATGTGTATGAGACTAATAAATAAAATTAGGTGAACCCAATAAATTGAGTAGAACCCAATAATAAATCTAAGGTTCAGATAAATTAAATCTAATCAAAATTTGTAAGTCAAATTTTTAAAATTAATAATTAACGTTTGCAATATATGAGCATATCTCTATGAATATTCTCTTAAAAGAAAACTATGAGCAGGGTAATATATATATATATATATATATATATATATATATATATATATATAGGGTCCGGCTACTATACTCTTATGAGTAAAATTTTTTTGTATTCATAAGTTTTCATTCCTTGGATGAAAAAATGTGCGGTTAGGATTATAGTAGTCCCTAGAATTTATACTATTTTTTCAACAACCTAGTAAATCCTAGGGGGACCACTATTATCCTAACCGCACATTCCTTCATCCATTTCTTCATCAAAGGATGAAAAAGTTATGAGTATAAAGGGGTTTATGTTGATAAGAATATAGTAGCCCTACGCTCTATATATATATATATATATATATATATATATATGCTGGAATACTATCGATAGTACTAAGTCATTGGTGCTATCACGTTTTTAGCCTTTGGATTAAGAGATATGCAGTTATGATGATAGTGATCCCCTAGGGTTTAGTGGGTGGTTGGTTGAATAGTAAAAATTTCAAGAGACCACTATAATTCAACCGTACAAACTTTCATCCAAGAACTAAAAACTTGATAATATCAATTGCTTGATACTATATATATATATATATATATAATTGAGCTTCTATGTTTGTACCCCTAGGGTTTAGTGGGTGGTTGGTTGAATAGTAAAAATTTTAAGAGACCACTATAATTCAACCGTACAAACTTTCATCCAAGAACTAAAAACTTGATAATATCAATTGCTTGATACTATATATATATATATATAATTGAGCTTCTATGTTTGTAAAGGTATAAAGTTATTTGTGCTTGTGAATTTTTTATCATTTGGTAGGTCCCTTAGATTTAATGGTTGGTTGGTGAAATAGTATAATCTAAAAGATAGAATTAATTAAATGATTATATTAAATGATTAGATATAACGATAGAAAATTTACTAGCGCCAATTACTTTGCTTATATAAATACAGTAGCCGAACTATATATATTAAGACGATATCTTGAGTGAAAAAGAAAAATTTTGAAATCCTAAGATATACACTATATCAGTTTAAAATCGTGAATATATAGAATGATGTATTTCCATATGAAAGCATTAGAAAATATTTGTTTAAAAAGAAAAACGTATTAAGAGTGATAAAAAATCAAACAAAAAAAATCTTTCTATAAATAATAGAAGCACAAAATAGTACACAAATCCCTCACCCAACTAAGACCAAGCGTCCGCACGTTTTCCCTCCGCTTATTCCTCCGAATACTACTTCACGTTTACACTCCCCGTTCCACTCTCTTTTACACTTTTTACGTAGCTTATTACTACTACTACTACACTTTTTACGTAGCTTATTACTACTACTACTGTGTAATATACAAAGCCTACATATGAACTTCTTGGGCGCGTCCTCAAAATCGCTTATCCCACAGCACCTCGTGTGCTTCCACACACCGCACGCGTCGCAACTCAGCATCCTCTCCCCGTCGTCGTCCTTCGCCCCGCACTCACAATCCACCGTCCATTTGTCGACTCCTCGCTCCGCCCGGAAGGGCCCGAGCCGCCGCTCCCTCGCCCCGACACACCTCCCCCCGACTCGGACCGAGCCGAGTGAACCCAGAAGCAACTCGACCGTCATCGCCTCGCTTGCGGAGTTGAAGTCGAGAAGCTGTTCGGCTCGGAACGTTCGAAAGATTATGTAGGTCTCACTGAATGCCCTTGTAGCTTCGGATTTGAGATCGGCCACCGTGGCGGTCGACGGCAAGACGAAGAGCTCGGCGGGCGGGGAGGAATGATTATTTGATTGATCTGTGATGGCTATGTAGCACCATATTCGGAGAGTCGAAGGATGCGGAGGGACAAAGTCGACTGCGCTGTCGTAGTGTTTGATGCATTGTTTGCAGTCGAGGAGCTTCAGTGCGGAGCTCCGAGCGGATTCGTAACTTGTGCGCGGCTTGTAGCAATGCATGGTCTCGGGATTGACCAGTGCATCGAATAAGAACTTGAGGTCGCGAATAAGGTGTTCGATCGTTGGCCTCAGAGGGTTTTGAGCGAGGGATGACCCCTTCGTAATAGCCTCGAGCCTGCGAAAATGCAACCGAGCAATTGAGTTTTGAGAATTTATTTGCTGGTGAATTAAAATGCAATCCGAGCACCGATTCCAACCTGTATTCAATCGAGTTCGTCTCTGCATTACATCGGGCGGCCACAACCATGCCATCATCGGTTAACCTCCCGCCGAGGTTCTTCGAAATATAGTCAAGCAACTCTGGTGGATCCACCGATAGACTCAGCGCTCCCTTGAGAGCTCGTAAACTCACCCACCGTGATTGATCAGAAGCCCGAAGAACCTTCACCGTGGCCTCAAAAGCTCGCCCTACATCTTCCTTTGGCCATCTACACATTATTTCTTCTCGCATATCAAATCTCTGTTTCTTTGCCTCTGAAGGTTTCTGTTCAAGAGCATATCTAAGCAGTTGGGCCACACAGCAGAAGAGGTCTCCAACGGTCACCAGCGGGCGATCAAAGAGGGACTGGTAGAATGCGATGGTGTTCTGTAAATGGCTTCGTGGAGCTCGTGTGTGTGAGAAGAAGGGGGATAATGGAATGGTCGAGAGGGCATCGACTGCTCTTTGGTAATCTTCGACAGTGGTACCGTAGCTTCCAGACCCAAATTGGTATCCCCATTGTCCGTACCAAGAATGGCCGGCGGCAACTGCGTGTAGGAGACGGTATGGCATGCCGAATTTCTTCGACACGTCCATTACGGTAACTTTTCTGCCATACAGAAATAATATTAGACTTACATATATGCTGAGCAATGTTATGAAAATTTAAAGGATCAATTTTGGGATGAGATTGGTGATGGTAGATATACTTTCTTCTTAAAGCAAAATATAAGATCACATAGATACTAATGACATGCATGAATTAAAATGGTTTCGTTTGCACGATCACTATTGCTAATTGTACAATTTTTTTATATTTTTACGTAGCAATCGAAGAATATAGTTTAAACGATTAAACTTTCATTTTGGATTTTAATAAAAAGAAAACACATAACTATACATAATATTCTGAAACATACCTGACACGGAGGAACTTACAAAGGCGATCCCAGAAACTCATCAATTCACACCCTGTTAAGATTGTTGAGCCACCTTCACGGCCATTTATTCTGAGAAGGTGACCGTAGCCATTGGCATGTACCACTCCGTGCAGCAAATGGTCAGGATTGTCTAACTGAAAATATTCGCCATCTCCTAGAACATCTGAACTGATTTCATGTTTGCATGGGGAACGCCTGCAGAAAAACCCGCAACAAATTAGACAGGCAAGGCACATCTATGCCGATAATATTACACAGTTATTTCTTTTTTCGCTTGTAAATCGCATAGATATAAGTAAAAATTAACATTTCATCCTTTTATATTTCTGGATCCTAAACCCTTTGCCATGGGTCACAAAGTAAAGAAGATTAAGCCTATTGCATAATGTGTATGAATATCCAAAAAGACAACATACCTTGTTCTAAACAAGTCCTCGCAATTTGGGTGTAAAAGGTTATTGTTGTTTCGAATTACGAAGTGATAACGGGTTCGACAAACAGGATGATCACTCCAGCCTATAAAGATTGAAAGCAGCCAAATTTAGGCAAGGAAGACATCCAATTTCTCTCTCCTTCAGGAATGTGAATCAGTAGTGCTATTTTAGGTTTCAGGAATTTCATTCCCCCCTCAAAACCAGACACAAACCAGATCCAGAATAAAATCCTTTGAAAGAGTAACAAATTAGGCCTATTCTTTAATTTTGAGTCAAAATCGAATCATGAATTAAGCGATTGCGGATGAACAAGTTTACTAAGCTCCGTACAATACTCTAAAAAAGACCAATGGCAACGGGTATTACTTCTTCAATCTAAGCAAAGGCAACAGGAAATTTTCAATAATTATAAGTCAATAATTTAAACGTGTGGCATAAAATCATGCTGAAAATTTATCATACCAAACATTACCAATAAATATTAATCATAAAAAATATATCTATGTCCACACATAATAATATAAAATATTTATTTTTTTTAATAATAAAATTTTTAATTATCTATAATATATTATTATCATATCTTTTAAATTTTATTAAAAAAAATTATTTAATAATTAAAAAAAAATAAAGTTTTAAGCTGTTGTATATTATATCAATATCTTATTGGTGAACTAACTCCATATTTTACTAGTTATTTAGCTTGCATTTGGATTGGGTATAAAAGGGATATCCCCTTTATACCCAAACACATTTGGGATGGGAGAATTTTGGGATATCCCATTCATCCCATTCCGGAACTAACCCAGAGCCCCTTCCCAAGGCTGGGTAAGGGGCATTTGCTTTTCTTTTTTTCTTTTTTCTTTTTTTTTTTTTTTCTTTTATACTTCTTGTGATTTATTTTTTATTAAAATTTTTAAATTTTAAAAAATATTTAAATTTTAAATTTTTAATTGTATAAATTTTAATTTTTTAAATTTTATATTTTAATAAATCTAAAAATTTTATTTTAAACAAAAAAATTTATTAATTTTAAAATTTTAAATTTTTTTTTATAATTTTTAAAAATTTATATAAATTTAAAAATTAAAATTTTTACTCCTACTTATAATTTTAAAATTAATTTTTTTTTTTACTCCCACTTAAAATTTTTATAAAAATTAAAATTAATAAATATTAAAATTTGAATAAATTTTGAAATTTTAATTTTAAACAAAATATTAAAAAAAATAATATTTTAATCTTTTAATACAAAAGTCAACTCTTTATTCTCTTATTTTTTAATCACTACCAAACACTATTTTTCTTATACCTGATACAAACCTAACTCCCAACCAAACATAATTTCACATTATACCTGACTTTATACTTATCCATGGCTTATCCACGAACCAAACGAAGCCTTAGTCAATTTGCTATAGAATCTCTAGGAATAAAAAACAAGAGCGCTAAATTAAAATATGACATATTTATAAGATGCATTGAATTGGATCATCTAATTAAAATAACATCAATTAAGAGGAAAATAGAGTTAAGCTATTGGAATTACTAACCCATAACTCTACAATGCTCGCAATAGATGTTACTGGAGCAAGCCACGTCCTCCTCCACCACATCAAGCTCGACGGCCGCCGTCGTCGTCGCCGTGTCCTGCACAACGCCGTCATACATCTCGCCGACCCGGAACGCTATTCGCCAATTCACCAAGCATTCTGACACAACAGCGGTCGCGGTCGTGGTCGCCGCCCTCGGTGGCGGGGCAATACGTGCGCGCTGCGAGAGGAACACCCGTACGTTTTCCCGGAACGGACGCCGGCAGAAAAACTCATCTCCGCCGCCGGCCGGAAAAGTGTGGAAGTCGCAGAGGCCTGCAGTTACCCGCCGCTTGGCGCGCTTCATGTCACTGTATCGACGCGAATCACGAGGCAATCGGTGGTGGTAGGGAGGAGGGGGGAGGGGGGAGGGGGATTATTATAGCTTTATATAGGGTGTAGATCGGGGTGGGGGATTAGAATTGGGATTTGAATTTGAAACCGAGAGACGTTTCCAAATTAAAATTACGTTGGGATTTGAAATTGGATAATGGGAGGGAGAGGATTTGGATTTGGATTTGGCGATTTGGGATGCGAAAATTTAGCGGGAGATGAAAAAAGTTTAAAAGAAAAAGAGAGGGAGGCGGAGCCAAAGTTTTCCGCTTTGGACTTCTTTAAATAGCCGGAGTAGGTCGGTCTAGTACAATGTAAAATTACCAAAATAACCTTCAGGACTTGTCAATTTTTTCCTTTTTTTCGAAGGTTAATTAATTATGTTTTAAAAAATCTATTACTTGAAAATTTAAAAGTTTAAAAATATCTAAAGCATTTTACAATTTTTTTAAACAAAAATTAAACAGAATTATGTTTTAATTGGATTCGGTATAAAACCGGATATCCTTCTTATTCTTCCAAACGCATCAGAAATCAATCGATATAGCTTGTTCCAGTACAACTAGAATAAGTGATAATTACTATTCTCACTCTTCCCAACCACCCTCTTATTTTTTCCTTAAATACTTTTTCACGTCTACCGATGTACGATCTCTCATCTTATTATTATTACATAATAAAGTTTGAGGATAAAAAGGTAATTTACCTAAATTAAAATTTTTTATTCATCTTATTTCTCATTCTCATACCAAACACAAAATCTCTTATCCCTGAAACCATCCCAAACACTTTTTTACACTAATTTCGTAATTTATACTTATTCCTGAAATAGCTAATTCTATTTTATTCCGTTACCAAACAAGCCCGACTTGCTTATGAACAGATGTCTCATTAAGTTTTATCTTAATAAAAGGAACAAAAAGTATAACAAAATAAGATAAAATATTAATAATTTAACCCCCAAAAAAAAACTCCAAATATTAAAAGTTATTCTTACACAAACCAAACATGGACCGAATTTATATGGGCTTGATCGTAATTGGACAAGCGTATGTGCCGAGAGAGAAATTGGGCCCAAATTAAACCAATTTGGGCCAAACCAATTTATACGCTTCTCGCACAAAACGGACTCACTTTTGTGGGCTTGATCTCAATTGGCCCAATATTTGGGTCAACTCATCACACAATATTTTCCAACAAATTAAAATTGACAAAGTCAACGTGGTTTAAGCTCCAAGCTATTCAATAAGAAAATTGTTACATAAATATATACATCTTGCATCCCATAAATTCTAAAATTTATAAATTATTTATGGATTTTTAGTATTAAAAAAAATTTGAAAAAATTAGTGAAAAAATATAGTCTCTGAATTAGCGAGATATAAGATTTACCCTATCAATTCTATATATATATAATTTTTTTTAATTGTCACTCTTTGTACGAGAATTAGAAGCTTGAATAAGATCTTCTGATTATGAATCTCAAGTTCATATTTTTGTTTTCTGTTATAACAAAAGCTTTACACTATTCTAACTATTGAATATGCTGTTACATATAACAGAAACTGAAGGTAAAAACAAAAATAGGTTCAACATGTCAGCGCTGCTATTTGTACAGTAAAATCTATTCATCAGAAAGGCTCAAAAGGCCTCCTGCAGCAGAAAGAGCAGAAAAAAGAAAATAGTGAAATATGCAGCTTTCAATGAAAAGTTTGAAGTCCATGTCTCTGGAACTAACATGAGTACTACATGATTCCAACTAACAGGGTCCTAATATTGGGATCAGTAGAAGTTCATTGTCAAATTAAAGTATTCAATTTGCTAAGAGAAGTGCATGTTCACCTATATATCTTTATGAAGGGCCTACAACCAAGAAGAAGCATGCATGGGACATGTCTGTGATACTGCTGCTGTGATCAACTAAAGTGATATGTCCAGGAAATTGGAACTTTGCTCCACCCACTCTCCTATGGTGGTGTGTGTCTTCATCCACTCCCCCACATGCACCAAATCACCCCTCATTGGCTCCAAATGAACCCTCTTTAACTACCTAAAAGAAAAGGTTAGCCCCACCACATCCATTTCTCAAATCTACTCACTGAAAAAATTAACTCTTTGGAGAGGACATATTTGGTGACAATAACACCTAAGAAGAGGGGAGGGGGTGGAGGTGGAATTAGGCCTAACTTGCTTTTACGTATAAACACGAGGCCGCTAATAAATTAAATATAAAAAGGTTTGTTCTTAATCACTGATCACTTACTTCATTTGCATTATGATTATTCGAGTACAACCATTCTCTTTAATACGAACCGAATAGTTAAAATGAAATTTAAATTTGTTAGTGTGTTCTTTATTTATATCAGATTCAAACGGGTTTTCATGCATATCACTAAATTGCTAACTTTACTTTTTCTTTTATATTCATTTTAATTCTTTAGTACAAGGGAGAAGATAAAAACAGAGAAAAAACAAAAATGGATGTTAAAAAGGAGAGTAATTTCACAGCACTATATTCTCACCACTAATCTCAACATGCTTAGATGATGAACTAATTGCCTGGAGCTCCTCCTCCCCCCCAACATCACCGTCGCCATCAAGTAAAGCAGCAGCAGCAGCAGCAGCAGCCGAAGAGCCCTGCGAATACCACCTCGCCCAGAACAAGTAGTGGAAAAAATTAAGAAGGCTAAGACCAGCTAAGAGCCAGTAGAACAGGTCTAGCCTATCCTTGTTCAAATCGTTATCGCTCAACCACCCAGTAGTTTTTGTGGATCCGGAGGTGATCTTGTTGACCAATGAGACGAGCACCGAGCTCAAGTAGAACCCAAACGAGTAGGAGCAGTACGTCACGGACGTTAAAAACGACTGCATTCCC
This sequence comes from Tillandsia leiboldiana, assembly GCA_029204045.2. Classification (NCBI taxonomy): domain Eukaryota; kingdom Viridiplantae; phylum Streptophyta; class Magnoliopsida; order Poales; family Bromeliaceae; genus Tillandsia; species Tillandsia leiboldiana. Next base: position 2,299,044 of record CM055073.1, read on the forward strand.
GCCATGGACTGCTTGTAGAAGAACTCGATCAGCCCCACCGCCGTGAACATCTCCGAGACGCCGAACACGACGAACTGCGGCGCGATCCACAGCACGGAGACGCCGGCGGATGCGCGGCGCCTGCGCTCGACGAGGGCGGCTGCGAGCATGGAGAAGGAGACGGCGAAGAGCCCGACGCCGACGCGCTGGAGGGGGGAGATGCCGGAGGGGCGGCCGGAGAGGCGGCGGGCGAGGGGCACGAATGCGACCTCGTAGAGCGGGACAAGGAGGAGGAGTAGGACGTAGGGGATTGACTGTAGGGAGGCCGGCGGGACTTGGAAGGGGAGCCCCGACGGCGCCGACATGACGGCCGCCTGCTGTACGGAGAACGTCTGCAGCTGCGCCAGCACGGTGTTGAACACTATCGTGCACGCCAATATCGGCACCACCGACAGCAGCGCCTTCACCTGCTCCACCTGCGCCGCCGTGCACAGCCGCCACGGGCTCTCCGTGCTCCGCCCCTCCGGCCCCCTGATGCACGCCTTGTCCAAGAACCTGTCAAAAGTATTTTATAAAAAAGTTCAATCTAAATACAGCGTGTTCTTCATCATGCAGAACACCGGAAATAAATACTCGTACCTGAACCTGTTGCTGTGTCGGAAATTGCTAACATTAGAAGCTGGTTCGGAAACACCGATGATTACATTATTTTGGCCTCGGTGGAGCATTTCCGGGTTTGATGGGCACACTTGCTTTCTCTTAGTGATTGCTGCTACAAAAACCTGTGAATTTTTTCATATTGAATTGAAATCAAACACTAGAGAAATTAAATTTCGAACAAATTTAGACACTCTGTTTTGGATAAAGCTACACAAGGGTTGTTGTTGAGGCTATAATAATAATAATAATCAGAAAAGTATGCTGCACATGAGATATTTTATTTTTATTGTATACTATATATACATGACAAAGAAACATTTTATTTAATTCATAGGTTGGTTGTGATCTGATTAATATAATGATAACAACAGCCACAAACATTGACCAACTATCATGCCTTAATTTGTGTAAATTGATTTTTTTTTTTTTTTTTTTTTAAAGGATAAAAATGAGTAGGAAATAGTAATTTAATGGCCAACTCTTCCACCATATTGAAAAGAGAACAATTGTCTAATGAACAAGGAGACAACTGCTCTGACTAATTAAATAGAGTAACACTACATAAAACATTCCCTTGACTCTTTGACCAAATCATATAAACATCACAAGCATAATACAACAAAAAAATAAATAAATTTTAACAATAACTTTTACGTAGCCCACACTATGTGTTAGTTCTTGTGACAATATTTTATGCTTTAGAGAGATATCACTTTGAGATCTTTCTTTGGCTTGTCTTCTCAAAAAACTCTCGACTTCAGAAACCAAAAATGTTAAAAAATTGTGCTGTTTTTGAGTTTTAAAAATAGTAGTTGGAATTTAAAAGTTTTTATTTCTACTGCAATGAGAAGTACAAACAAGAAAACATGCATGTGAGCTTAGTCATGAGACATCACCCTTGCTATCGGGATAAAAATGCTCCCCTGAGGAGGCTTGTTCCTGTAAAAGGGAACCCCACAGATCAAACTAAGAAGCCCCAGTGCCATCGCAGCCGCGGATACGCCGAATCCGATGGCCATCCCCGCTTTTGTTTGCACCCAGATGAGAACAGTTAAAGCTACGAGCTCTCCGACACAGAAGCTGAAATAAGCAGTGTTGAAGTATGTAGAGAGCTTCTTTGATTGCTGAGGATCTTGTTTGTTGAATTGGTCGGCGCCGTGAGAAATCATATTAGGCTTTAAACATCCACTTCCTAAAGCAACTAAGTAGAGTGCAACAAAGAATATGGTGGCTTTGAATCCTTTAGCTTCTATGCAGTGATCTTCTTTGGACATCATGTTGCACCGGGGCGGCCTCAGCTGAGGAAGATGTGCTTGAACTGATAGTAGCATGAACCCCTGTTGAAGTTCACTAATGAAAAATCAAACACCTACAATATTTCTTTTGATTAGTTATGTATCATTCCAGTGATTTCCTGGTGTTTTCTTAACTAGCATTTAGTTAAGTTAAAAGGCCTTTTTTGGTGGGAATAGTGATTATTAGAAAGAAACTCCTCTAAATGGGATTGCTTTTTTGGTGGGGATTTTTGTTTACTCTTTTCTGCTTGCAAAATGTAAAGTCCATAATTTTTTCCTTTTGTTCCTTTAATTTCTCAATTGTGGGAAAAAAAAAGTTAAAATAATAGAGCATAATAAAAGTCACCAACTTATTGCACCCCTTTTTCACAATTTAATGTTCTTTACACAGAGCAACAAGTAATGTCACTCTATATGGAGTAACAACTTTTTGTAACCTCTTCTTTTTACAGTTTAATGTCTTTCACTTCACTTCATGTCCTTGATATATATAGAATTGAGGAGAATATGCAGGGACTTACAGAGAGCTCAACAAATCCAAAGATCAGCATAGTCCAGAAGCTCCCCAAGTAAGAATCAGAGAGGAAGCCACCAGCAAGAGATAGGAGGAAAACAGTCCCTATGAAGTTGGTCACAATGTTCGCGGATTTCGACAAGGGGAAGTGCATCTCATTGAACACATATGTGATCAAATTGTTACCAACAGCTGCTATTGCCATAATTTCAAATGCTTGAACCCCTGAGAATCAAAGGAAAGAAAATAATTTAGACATCTCCAATATCAGAACCATATATTGAATATTTTTATTTGAAGATTCTTCCTAAGTAATTCAAATAATTTAGTCAAGCACATGCTAAGAGAGTCTCTTTCTTTTTGAGAAAAAAAATTGTTGATGTTGGGCTCTCACAAGATATTCTAAGAAAATTAGAAAATTATATGCCATCTTTACATCTCCAAATCAGAATCATATAATGATTAATATACTTCTTTTTTTTTGAAAAAAAAAAAATTATTTAAGTTGATGTTAGGACTCTTCCTTCTTTTCTAATGTTGGAAAAATATTTGATGTTGGACTCTCTCATAAAATATATATTTTTTTAAAAAAAAATAGCTGTAATTATCAATCTGGCTCAGCCTATATCTACTAGCTTAGCAAATCCTGGACCCCCTACATATTCAACCTTTCTATATGCATATTTAAATCAACTTAGCTTCTCTTTTTGAGCTAAAATTCAACTTAGCTTCTCATGCATTAATTTCACAAAGCAAAGAGAGTGTGAGAGAGAGATGATACCTAGTACAAAAATAGCAGCTCTCATGCCACCATGCCTATTGGGTTTGCAGGGTCTGCCCCTCCAATCAACATAAACCTCAGAGACCATGGAGTCTCCCTTCAGATTGAGTGGCCTCTGAATATGTTCCATATGCTCTAAGTTTCACACAACACCACTCCTTTTATATATGCTCTGCTGTGTGCAGGAAAGAATCTCTCTAGGAGCTTGCAAACAGCTGCACAATTAACTGCCCTCCTTTCCAGATGACTTTGTGGTAAATTTGAGGCAAGTCGGTGGGGTTATTTATAATAGCCTAAGGAGATGTGTGTGTGTGTGTGTGTGTGGTGTGTGTGTGTGTGTGAGAGAGAGAGAGAGAGAGAGAGAGAGAGAGAGAGAGAGAGAGAGAGAGAGAGAGAGGGACAGAGAGAGAGAGAGAAAGAGGCAGGATGGTTCATCAGTAAAATAGATAAATAAATAGATAAATATCAAGTGAGCATGTTTGGTGAATATTCGATTTGATTTTTGGAACAGCTTTTATATTGTTTATTGAGCTCATCGAAAGTGAAATTTTTGATTGTAGCTATTTAATTACAAGTGAATTTTAATGAAGAAACTATTGGTACTTATACGAACAGCATTACTGAGACAGTAATTCTGCAGAAGATCTAATTAAGATAGTCACTTTTTTTTTTTTTTTATGACTTACAGGTCTTCAAAAAACATTTACCTAAGGTGAAAGGCATGAGGGGCTGATAATAGTACTAGATAGTGCAGGTCTCTGTTGCAGAGTCAAGAGTTTGTTGTGCTTTTGAGTGTACAAAAATTTGGTCTCCAACACATCTTATTTCAATGTGACATTCATATTTTCTATACTTGTTGAAGTCAAGTATACTCTCTTAATAGTTATTAAAGAAACGCAATAGGAGAATCTGGCTTCGGTTTGGTGGACGATCTGGCTTGAACGCAATAGGAGAATCTTCGAAAAACGCAAGAGGACGTCGGATGGTATCTTTAGGGAGGCTCGAGACTGTTGGAGCCGGTGGGCACAGCTTGCTGCACCTCTTTAATTTAAAAGAATTGCTTCTAGCAATAGGAGAATCTTCGAAGAAGAATTGCTGCACCTTTTAGCAAGCCTTTTTTTTTTTTTTTTTTTTTTTTAGGCCCTGCTGCCTACTCTTGTTGCCTAGTTCATCTTCCTTATGAATGAAGCGGTAGCATGCTACCTTCCTCTCAAAAAAAAAAAAAAAAAAAAAAAAAAAAGAAAAAGAAATAACACATGGTAATGCAATTGGTGTGGGAGGCAGAAAGTTGCCCTTGCTAAGGACAATCACAGGTTTATTATATTATCTCCACATACTAAATAAATAATCCCAATAACAAGGCGTAGAATGTACAGCAAAGGACGCATCAGATAACTCGACGGATAGCAATTGTTCTGCTTTTTAATTAAATTTATCAAATACAATTGAAGAAATTTGTATTCGTATATCCTACTCTGATGCCATATAAAATAATTGATTCTGTAATAACTTGAGTTCTTAGGGAAACGATGTTTTAGTATTTGTACCAAATAATAATATCATATGTGTATTTTAGATTGCGAAAAATATACCAAAATCATTATAATAACTCTTTTTGTAGAATTAATATGCTACTACTGTACTTAACAAAAGCATTATCTGAACATAAATTGCAAAAACTTGCTATAAAATAAAATAGGTTAGGAGAAGTACAAGTTTGTTTACACCTGATGGAAACTTATTTTATTGTGAGTAGGGATGGAGAGCACTTAATTAACATGCAGGACAACTTCTTGGAATATCCCTTCACCCCAAATTGTTATTTTGCATTGCTGTGTATAGCCTGCACAAGGTTTAATTTTTATGCCATTTTATTTATGGTCCCTCACACACTAGCATGCATGATGAGCACCTTTCATATTATTATTCCCTATTATTTTTTATGCCTTCTCCAGCAATAATGGAAGTGGATTATTTCACACTCACTAACCTCCACATTAGCAACTTAATTAGTCACCTTGCACATTCCTAGCTACAAGTGGATTATGTTGTTCTCTAATACGAGTCTATGTTTTTACCCCTACATATATACTTACAAAAACAAAAAACAAAAAAAACAGTTAATTTAGCTCAAGTACATCTATTTAGCTCAACAGCGATTAAATTTTTTTTTTTAATTAGAATAAACAACAATCGAAAATTGGACAAACACTACTGTAAAAATTAACTTAGTATCGACTTGCGTGCTTCAAAAGCAATGATCACTCGCTCTTGATATGAACTTGAAATTTGATTTATTAGCCAGGATCATAGAATATGCACTGTATAATTGAGGAAAATGCAAAAGGATATCACCCACTATATAGGTTTGGACTTTTCCTTTCTTTTTTTTTTTTTCTTTTTTTGAGGTAAACACTGTATAAACTTTTCTTTTTGTTATTTTTCTTTTGCCTAGCTCTTTAGTGTTGTGGGTGTACTACAAAGTGTTATCATATTGATCCTTTTCTCTAATAAATATTATTTGTAGAGTACACCATGCATTTTACTTACACATTTAATTTCACTATTATGAGGAGAATTAAGTGATTATCCAAAGTGTGATGATGGATGACTAAATATAGAGCACTGGTATATGGTAGGTTACACTGCTCATTTTGGTGGTGGTTCTACTAGTGCTCATTATATTGCTCCTACAAACTCAAATTTTTATATGTCATCACCACCACTCCCACTACTCCCATTTACCGGCCACCATCCTTTTTTATTATTTTTCATTTTTTTTTTATTTTTATTTTGCATTTGTTTTACCATCCACTATTAAGTGTCCTTATTTTACCAATTGCCACTTTTGCTGCTCTTGCTGTTCCACAGTTGCTGCTTGTACAGTAACATATATTATATCTATAGCATTTCTTTTATTTTTGATTAATAACAATCGGACTTAATTGGCTTTTGAAACAATTTTTTCTCTTGAGAAGTGGACAAAAAATATATATACTTGATGTTTAATAAATAGAACGTCTAGGTATCGTTTGGTAACGGGATAAGCCAGAACTAGCTATTCTGGAAATAGGTATAAAGTACGGAACAAGAGCGAAAAAACGTTTGGTTCGATTCCAGGGATAAGAAATTTTGTGTTTGGTATGAGAATGAGGAATAAGAAGAATAAAGAGGTTGTGATGATGAGAGTGTATTGGGAAGGAAAAGAAAAAGAGGAGAGAGAGGGATTTGTGATGATGAGAGTGTATTGGAAAGGAAAAAAGAGAAAGGAGAGAGAGAGATTTGTGATGATCAATGTGTGTTGGGAAGAAAAAAAGGAAGGGGGGAGGGGTAGTTTGGTAAAAAAAATAAATTATAAAATAATAGGTAATAACTGTTGTTCCAACTTATTCTGCTTGTACTAGAACTACTGTACCGAATAATTTTTGATGCGTTTGGTACAATAAAGGAGATAAACCTCTTATTCCCTGTTCTAGCTCCGAAACAAACGGTGCCCTAGAGATTACAGCTATACCAGAGCTCCAATTTGACGCTTCTTTTATTAGTTGCAGCTTGCAGGTAAAAGAAAATAACTCTCTTTTCGAGTTTTCTTCGGTGCGGATAATGCAGAAGCAGAAGTACGACTAAACAGGCTTTTCGAAAGTGCTACTAAAAGTACGCCCATATAATTGAGCGGCCCCATTCGAGATAGAGGATAGTCACTGCTCAATTACGATCACTCAAGCGTCTCCCGTGCAACTATGGATTGCTCAGTGTTGCAAACATGTATTTTCCTGATCATCAACAGCAGTCTCTATATGAGTTCTATATGAGCACCACCAACTTGTGGTTGTAAGTTTTTTCTAGGTAGATATATTTTTTTCGATCAATTTCATCTCATCGCTTAAATTATATTATTTTGTCGATCACTCACTGAACTGAACTGAACTATAGGAGACCACTATTATTCTAATCATATAAACTTTCATAAAAAATTCGAAAACCCACGGGCAGCAATGGTCTGGTGCTTTTGGGGAGCTCAAATTTTATATAAATTCAGATTTTGACTTGCAAAAAGTCAGCCGTGGGCCCGGAGGGGCCAATGGATGGTTCCCATTGGATGACAGTAGGCCGACGGATTTGCAGAACTATTCCCGAGTGGTTGACCAAATGGGCCCACTTTAGGCCCAGCCCAAATCAAACGAATAAGCGAACCTCATCAGCAAACATCATAAATCCAAGCATGTGTTCGGCCCCAGCGCTTGCTTTATAAATTCCTCCGCTATTAGTTATCACATTTTTACCTTCGCGCACCCAAAAAAGAAAAAAAGAAAAAAAGAAAAAAAAAAAAAAAAAAAAAAAAAAAAAAAAGTGAGGGGATCATGTGGGACCCAATAAACCCACCATCCACAACATGGCGAGGAATGTTACAAATACATAAATACTTAGTCTTCAAATTACGTCATTTTTCATGTCAAAGTTCTTTTTTTATCCTTTATTTCTCCAATAATTCGTACTCCCTTATTTTTCTCAACAAAAAAAAAAAAAAAAAAAATCGAATACACAGACTCAGGAGAGAGAGAAAGAGAAAGGAAGAGAGCAAAAACTATGCAGCTGCTAAAACTTCATCATTATGCAGAATTAAAAAACAAAGTTCAATTTACCGTATAATTAATTAAGTTCAGGAACAATAAAATTTTAAGCATCTAACTTGTACAAATCGAATAATATTCCTGTTTATATTCGTTTAAATTTACATATGTGCGAAGGTACTAATCCTTTGCTAATCAAATGTCCACTACTTAAAAAGGCTTGTCCATGTAGGTGTAGCAAAATAATTCAGATGATTGACTCCCAAGTACTGCTGGGAACAAATTGTTCCTTAGTATAGCCACAAGTGTCACTCGTCTAAATTTAATGTAAACTTAGCTAAATAATTAAATGTATTATATGGACGCTAAACTACAAACGCAATCTAATAAAATTAAAATAATACTATCCATACACTTCAGACTATGATATAGAACTTATATCCTTATATTTTTGTGGCTAATATCACTCCAATTGTCATATTAAAACCTTTTATATACTTAAATTTTTTGATTGTAAGAATGTGAGATATACATCCCATCTAGAGATATACAAATAGTATTTTCTACAAAATTATATAATTGGATATTTTCTAGCCTTTTTTTTTTTTTTTTTTTTTTTTTCCCCATATTGCCGAGTATTGTTATTGGTTAGTTCGTTAATATTTACCTTTTGTTATAAGTAGAGCTTTGTAACGAATAAAACACATCTCTACTTGTGAATGCAACAAATTAGGTAAAAAAAAAAAGTTTTACCAAAAAACCTTGTCTTTTAAATGTTTCATTGCATTTTTAGATTGATTGATTTTCTTCTCGTAGTTCCACTTTTATTGATCCACCAATATTTTTTTTCTCACTCACAAAATAATGCATCTATTTTCGACTTGATATTTTTTTTTTTATCCTTTTTCACCATTAAGATTCAACTAAAAATAGCACGATATGACACGTGGAATAATAATACGTTTAATTTTTATTAATCACCTATATTTTTTTTTTATCCTTTCTCATCATTAAGATTCAACTGAAAATAGTACGATATGACACGTGGAATAATAATACGGTTAATTTTTATTAATCATCTATATTTTTTTCACTCACGCTCACAAAATAATGCATTTTTTTTTTTCTGATAGTGTTGATTTTTCTTTATCCTTTCACACCATTAAAACTTAACTAAAATTAGCATGATCACTTGCAATTCTAATTATGTTAAGATCTAATCTTTTTGTTCCTGATATAGTCGCCAAAAAGTTTATCCCCATTAGGCCCTAATATATTCTAATTCCAAATATTAATTAGAAGTGTGATGCTAGTGAGTTAGGCTTAAGCATGCTTTATTTATGGTAGATAATAGTAAAAAAAAAAAAAAATGGACAAAGTGGTGGGGCTTAATTTCTCTCTCCTCTTCTTCTTTATTTTGTTGGTGTGGTTAACTACATCATTACAATGGCTTTCCAAGTCAACCCTGAGTTTGAAAATGGGTGACCTCATTTGGGCTACAAAGTCTAAGGTGGCACGATCATCCCAAGCCACTTTTTAAAAAAATTTGAGATAAAAAATAAAAAAATAAAAAAAATAAAATAATGATTTAAAAAATTTGAAAAAAAAAAAATCACTTTTCAATGTATGCTTTTCTCACGAGGAAAGGTCAGAAGCCCAATTGGATTTGTTAGTTGTCCATGAACATTTCAAAAGTGTTGCATTACATCTCTCTCTTAAGTTATCATTATGTTTCATATTTATATTTATATTTTTTAATTTTTATTATCATAATTATTTAAGATAATATTTTATATCAGATTAATATATAGCACAATATCAAACTGATAGTAAACACTCTCGCTTTTAAAAAATTATGATTTTAATGCTTACGTCTACCCTGTCATTTAAGAACTTTACTTATTATCTTGTATATATTATACTCTAGTGATTAAACATAAAAACTTCAACTTGTGTTATTGAATGACCGCTTAGCTATGTTTGAAGTAAATTAACCAATTAAAATGTTTAAAATATCCTTAATTATATCCACACATTTTACTTTTAATTATGTTTTTTTTCTCTCTCTCTCTATCTCTAGCTGGTTCTCTCTCAAACATTCCTTCTAATTACTTTTGCTAGCTAGGGTTGTGATATGGCTTCCCAAAATCAATAGAGAGCCCAAGAGTTCTCCTGCTGTGAGAATGACTACTAAGTTGGCCCCTCCAAACTCCTTGGTTTAAGATGAGCCACATCACATGCATGGTGTGCTCCTAGGGCTAGTGCTAGGGCTAAGAACCGACAAGTGGCAGCCACTTATCGGGTTTTACGGGTGTCCACCCCTTTTATAAATTGGTGTCTGATTTGAAGAGAATATGCTCCTATATATATAATTTTGTTGGGTGATATAACTTAGTGATTGATTTAGAGAGAGAGAGAGAGAGGGGGGGGGGGGGGGGGGGGGGGGGGTGGGTTGGGATTTGTTAGTCTATAAACTAATGCAACCATGCACGAGCACCTTTTCTGCACCTTTCTAAAGCTGTCCTAAATGCTAACATGAAGATTTCACATATCTTAAAAAAATTTGCCAAAGAAAACTCTGAGAATACTTAAAGCAGTGTCATACATATACATATATATATATATATATATATATATATAGAGAGAGAGAGAGAGAGGAGAGAGAGAGAGAGAGAGAGAGAGAGAGAGAGAAAGAGAGAGAGTAGAGTTTATATACTTTTAAAAGTATAAATCTAATTATATTTGTAAATTTTTTATCATTAAATTTGTATTGAAATTTATATTATTGTAAAATCAACTAAGAAAAGAAAAAGAAAAAATAAAAAATACAAATTTTAATACAATATATATATATATATATATATATATATATATATATATATATCCGCTTATCATGAATAATGCACAATCTTAATCCTTACACTTAGATCTAACATAGATAGGCAACAAATCATGCTTAGATAAAGGAAAACATAATATTCTATCTATCTTTTTCTACTCTATCTACATGTCTTCTTCTTCTTCTTCTTTCCTGGAAGGAATCTACATGTCTATGCTTAGGTTATATGCAACACTCACAATTTATTTTTTAGCCATCGCAGGATTATGCAACCTCCTCAAGTGACAAACTAACTTTTAAATGATCCCAATGTTGGATCATTAATTATGAGAGAGAGAGAGAGAGAGAGAGAGAGAGAGAGAGAGAGTTTGTGCTTGAAACAAAAGGCTAAAAAGGCTAAGAAATGGTCCAAAAACATTAGCATCTGTACACAATTGTCAACTTGTTAATTATCTCATTTGTACGAAGAAGAAAGTGCTCCAACATTCTTATCCACTAGGTTGCAACTAAACCTACAGCAACTATCACTGCCAACGCGTTAAGATGACATAATTATACTTGTTAATTAGGATTACGTGTGACGTGGCCTCTCGTGAGGATTAGGAGATCTATGGTGAAAGCAATTTGTTAGGACTTAATTAAGATTCCAGTTTTTTTTGTTTGTAGGAGGAAGATCGATTAGCCCGTAGATCTAGGCCATGTACCAAGTGTTTCGGATCTCCGACATATTTGGCTTTGATTATGCCCCAATCGATAATATTTTTTAGGTACCTATCTATATTTTTTTATGAAATTAGTGAACTTGCTTTGGGCTGGCCATGTTACATAGGGCTTAGCTACTCTCCTGGAAATGAATAATAATGCAACGGAATTGGCCTAACTTATCACAACCTAAAAAGTTAGTCGGTATCTAACTTTGGTTGAATAGAGAAAAACCTTTTTGACTGGAAATAAAGGTTACCAATTCTCACACAGTAGTGAATTTTTTTTTAAAAAAATTAAAACAACTTTTTTAATCGGAATTAGAGGTGACAATATTCACACGATAAGCTGACATCAGAAGTCGCAGATCTACCCCTCCACTGCTGTCTTTGATGAGCAACGGAATCGCACTCATGCAGAAAACATCAGTCCAAAATATTGGATTTGTGCACCAAATATGAGACCCGTTACTACCAAGCGTTATTTAACCTCGTATTTGCGCTTGTACTTGAGCACACTTCGTGAAAACAAAGGCCAAGCTCAACTTTGGGCTTATCTTTGAGCACAATACAATCATATTATATCAAATTACAAACATCAAATTTTGCCAAAAGAGTTCAGAGAAGCAATTTAGAAACAATTTTGAAAGCTAGTATTTCGCCTCATCTTTCAACAGCACAATTGTAACTAGAAAATTACTCGGTTCCATGATCTGCCACAAGACTCAAATTTTAAAACAGGTTGATTGCAAAACAGTCGACATAGCACAAACAATGTTATCAAAAACTTTCATATATTTTCAGCCATCCTCAGCATTGTAAAGCAAGTAGTAGCAAGCAGAACTGCTCATGCCAAAGACGGAAACATAATTGGCAAAGCACGAAATCCTGCAGCCGCATATAGACAGTCTAAGCTAGTTCTATTTGTATAAATTTGAAGTCTTTTTAAGCAGAGTAAGTTTCACCCAGTATAAGTCCATGCATTAAATGTCATAGTTCTATATTAGTCATAGTTCAGAATTAAGGAAAGACGTTTATCCATTAATTTTCACTATGCCCAGCTTTTAGGGGTTGGTGGAAGCCTGGAAAGTACTCGGTTTGTACTTCTTCATCAACTCTGTAAGGGCGGTATCAAACTCCTGCTCGAGCTCGACTTCCTTAGCCAAATACTCGTGCCTCAGTTTAACCTTCCTATCTTCGTGCGTACAAATCAGCTCCTCTCTCTCCGCTTCGAACTCCTTGACCCCCTTCACCTGGCTATCAATAAACCTCGCAATCTCTTCCTTCCTGCGAAGAAAATAAAAACAGAATTAGTACCAAAGAAAACTAATAAGTCATTCATTTTCTTGATACCCAAATCTTAATAAAAGCACGGGTCAATTGTGACGAAGATAATATCTGTGAGAATAGAAAATCATTATTTCTGCTAAAGTTGGGATAAGTTGAAGTCAGTTATGAGAACACAGATGTTTTCCATAAATGAGGCTGCAACCCTGCAAGTATTGGGAATTACCTAAGTTTGCGGTCTTCAGTGGTTCCAGAATCAATATCAGATTGTTTCGCCTTGGCACGCTCCTCCTGTAATAACATTTCGTATTTCCTTTCGTTCTCCTCAGTAACTTTATGAACTTTCTCAATTTGTGCTTTGAAAAAACGCTCTTGGTTGTCCATCTAGAAAAGAATGATGTAACAACATCAAATCGATACGACCATCCTAATCAACTCTCGAGTACAAAAATCAGACATGCAAAGTAACAAATGAATGAAAAAGCACAAAACAAAACAGTGCTATAATGCCCTAACAATGGTAAAAGAGGAGATCAGCAAGTAGCCTGACCACCAAAAGCAACATCCTGCAGTTTACTAATGCTGTTAGAAGCACCAAAAAATCATAGTGCATACATCACAAAAAACATTTACGGATATTTTTCAGGAAGTGGGTCCACATCCTCAATGAAATAGTACAATAAAAAAGCTACTATGGGATTGAATCTTATCAACATAAAAATACTTTGCCAATTAAAAGTCTTTCTGCAAAGTGGTATCACCTCTTCTTTATTTTCCTCGTGCTGGATCTTAGTTCTGAGCATCACAATCCTGTTTTCTTCCATCGTCTCACAAAGTTTCTGGTTCATCACCTCGACGGTTACCTCGAGTGCCTTAGAATGTTGTTCTTGCTTAACAACCTTGTTCTTGAGCCAAAGAAGTAGCTGGTTATCTTCACTCATTTGTTTCATTTGGTTCACAACCATTTCTTGATATGATCTCATGTCATACTTCATGCGGGATTTCCCTATCAACCGGTATTGAAAATAACTCGTAAGGTTTTGCTATCCTAGCTTAAAACTAATGATGAAACCTGACACTTTCACAGAGGCTTCAAATGTCGTGTCTAAAAAAGAGTATAATGTACAACAAGGTAACACATAAATAAGAATAAGAAAAAACAAGAGCTCAGAATGCAATTATTTCAAAACTTACACGGTCCAAAAGTACTCAGAAACATGACAATGTAAACGAGCAAATAGATGCAAATGTTTTGCCACAGAAGATTTCCTTTAATGCATTGCTAGGGCTACAAATGAGATTAATGAAACCATGCCAAGTACTGATGACATCATAATTATTTAATTATTCTTAGTTATGTCAGATTGGGGAGAGGCAACTTAAATCCAATATCAAAGGCACCAAAGGAAGAAAATTTGAGTTCTAATAAACAAGCAGTTGAATTGTTTAAACCAATATGGGATCACAGGTAGCTCCGTATGGGTTAATATAGCTTGAATTCTTGATTTGTACATCAGACAAATAAAACTTATATTTATTGATTACTTTTACGAGCCTAATTAACATTTCTACCTTGAGAGTGCTGGTTGAATATTTCCATATCTTCTTTGCGTGCCAAGTAACCGTATAATTGGCGTTTACCACCTGCTAAGAACAGCACCGGACGGAGCTCCCATGCATCCCTGTCTGTACCTTGATCTGCGAAATGCTTGTGCAGCCTTTCAGCCTCCACATAGCCCATAGCATTGCTTTCAAATATTAAAACACTCATGCCACGATGCCCCTTAGGACCATATGAATGGCGAGCTTTCACTGCAGCATACGTGTGGAAATATTCGAGCAGTTCTTGATTTCCCATGCCAATCCACTATATTTTTTAAAGAACAAATAAGAAATAGTGAATCAATAATTGCAGTCAAGGTTGACATTATAGAGCGATAGTAATATTTCATTGTTTACCTCAAATGAAAGACGAAAGGTTGTTTAGGTTTAACCAGTTCATGATAATACAGGTACAATGGGGAACAAAAGATTGCAGCCTAATAAGTTGGCGACCGATGTTAAACATATTATGCATTAATCTCTTCTTCTTTTTTTGGTATGAGCAGAAAGATGGAAATTACACACTTCATTAGGTCCTACAATCAAGAGTATTTAAGCCAGCTGCTCTGATGGATCCTTGCATAAACTTTAAATAATGTTTTCTAGTGGCATATTTTAGAATGTTATCCACATAACATTTCAAAAAAGACATAGAACTAAGAAACATGGCTGGCTAAATTAAATTGCTGATCCATTTTCATTTTTGCAAAGTGGAAACACATTTCATCTCTGTTTCAAGCCCAGAGACAAAATATTCTGTCCTGTCACTTTTTCCCATCCAAGCTCGTAAAATTCATAACAAAAAACAAATAGCTATTTCATTATTTAGTACCAAGAGGATAAAAAAAAATTCAGCATATCTCACATTGGCAAAAATAGAAAAGAAAAACTGCAAAACAGGAATCCAAAGAAGTTGGAAGATTCGGAGAAGTCAAATAAGTAGATAAATTCACTTCCACTAGAATGATGAAAAACAAACTTTAAAGATTTCCAAATTACCAATTAAATCTTGACAGACAAATTCCAGAGCAGTAAAAATTAGACCAGGTTCAACAATTAATAAATTGCTGGAAAGAAAAGGTACTGTAAAGCAACTTCATGTAAGAAAAAAGCAGAAGAAGAAACTTCACCTTATCATTCTCATCCTGTTCAAGAAAAGTGTTCATAATGACAACCATCGGAGGCCAAACTATCTCATGATCAGTCGTAGTTTCCCGCAACCCCTTCCATTTACCATACAGCTCTCCAGCGGGAACCACTGAAGTCCCTCGCCGACGAAGCTCCTCCTCCAGAAGTGCAGCAAGTTCTCTGTGAAGCTTGACCCTTTTTGCCCCTTTAGTCTTTGCATGAGTCATTAAAGGTTGCAGACCTTTATACCACTCAATGGCACCTGGACCATTATGGCATGCTGGGCAATGCCACTGCCTTGTCTGCTCATTTATCTGTTCAGCAGTCAATTTATCCAAGGCTTCGAAAAAACCCCTGAACCACTTGTTCTTTTTCCGGGTTTCGTGGCTCTTTTGGCTCGCATCAGAATCATAGTCATCACTGAGATCATCATCACTATCAACCGGCAAATCGTCATCATCATCAGAAACAACGTCGGTTTGTTGGGGAACAGTGTCTGTGTCAGAATTGTAACCAACTGATCCATCTTGAGAAGGATATTCTCCTTCTTTCTTGTTCTGAGAGCCAGATGATTGATTTCTTGATGGCCATTGCCAGCCATGTGTAAGGGTGGGAGTTACATTTGGAGGTGGTGCCATGTATTCTCTCTCCCAGGCCCTACTTTGTGGTTGCAGTTTGGTATTACCTCTCCCAGCAGGCCGACGAGAATCAGCCACTGGGGTCGAGTTGTTTCCTGAAGCCCTTCCAGAGCCAGCATTTCCCCATCCTTGCCATGGTGCACCTTCTGATTGGCCCCGTGCTTTAGGGGCATAATTTGATGATCCCCACTGTTTCCCAGCAGATGGATTGTTTTTAGATTTAGATTTCTTGCCATAGACCTCCCACCCACTTTCTTGGGAGTCTAAATTTACCGCTGCTATGTCCCGGTTCAATTGATCAAGCTTTGGATTACCTTTCCCAGAACCAGACTCGTCAATTCCTTTGCCCTTTGCTGATGGATCACCACCACCACCAGCAGCTGTAGCTTGAAAGGCCTTGCCTCCACTCTTTCTCGAATTCATCTTCTTTGGAAACCACAATCAGGTCTCTGCCAAATCGATACGACACTTCAGAAAATTCACATAATTACTAGGCTACATGTAAACAGAATATTAACTTATAAAAGGAACGAATCTGACTTAGAGAACTTATGGATATCAAAGGGCATGCTGATCCGCTGTTCAGAGAGCCAGATGGGAACTATTATCACCCAATATATTAACACATTCATTAAAGAGTCTTATCATTGGATAGGTTGTTTACAGTTGAGATTATTGAAGATAACTAATAATACAGTTATCTTAGTCGATAATAAGCAGAGGTAGAAATGAAACAAGCAGAATAATCATCCAACTGGGATGTCGATAACAAGGTCATAGACGTTTAATTTCAAAGCCACCACGATACGAGACCAAAGCCATAGAAAGCAAACTATCGTCGTATTAAACAAAATTACAGTTAAGACGAGGACAGAGCAACACATCCAGACAGAGTACATGAAATGATGATACAATGTGCAGTAATAATAAGAAAATTGAGGATAGAAAAGAAAAAAAAAAAAAAAAAATATCTAGGAAATTTTTTTTTGGCGCATTTTCACTTACTAAAGATAAACCCTATAAATGCTTCGTTGATGTGATCTTCGACACAACAAAATCAATCTCCAAATCTGCAAAGTAGAAAATGTAGCTAGGGCAGCAGCAACAACAACAAGCAGATGTACCGAAAAACAAGCAAAATGCTGCGAACACAAGCTGTCAAACGGTTATTAGTTTGAACACATCACGAATCAAGCACGCGAGATCATCTACGGGTTAATTCACTAACAATTCCACTTAAAACGAAGAAGAGATCAAAATATCCAAACGCACATTAGATCGAACAAAAGATACAGCGCGCATCCACAACAAATTAAACAACAACGGCGTACGAAAAGCCAGTAAATTCCTAATCAAGCTTACTAAAACCGGGTGTAATGTCCAAAACCAAACATAAACCCTAAATGCTACTTCGATTTCGCACTACGCGAAGAGAATCGGAGTGATTTATCGAAACCTCGATTACTAAAAGGAGAATAACGCGATCACCGATCAGAGGGCGGAGTTGGCGTAGGCAGAGATCCGACGAGGCCGAGGCGATCGAGGGGTGATTGAGAGATTAGAGCATCAGAGATGATCCTCCGGATAGGTAGAAGAACGAAATGGCGACATCTCAGTTTTGGTAAATGGAGAGAGAGAAAGAGTGTGCGTGCAGTGACGGAGCACAAAGCATGAGTGAAAACCATTTATTGTCCCAGCTAAAAAAAAAGAAGGGAGAAATAGGGTTTTAGTAGGTACAATTTTTACTGGACGATCTTACCCTTGGATTTTTAGGTGCAAATTTCGAAAAAAAAAATAGCATTGCTACGGGGGCCCAAATTGTACCCCAAAGTGCAGTTATAGAGATTATTACAATTCCTAAAAAAAAAAAAAAATTCTGAAAAAAAAAACGAAATTAATATTCATGAAAATAATTCTGCAAATATGATAAATTTTTTAGATATTTTAACTAGTCTTCTGGAAAAAAAAATAAAAATAAAAAAATCATTAAATTTTCCCCTTCTCTTACAATTCGTGTATTTATTTATACATTTGTGGTACAATTATGAATACGCCACTCAATTTCCTTTTTAAATTCAAATTGCAGCCTTTTCTTATCCGTCCGATTATGGTGGGCCCCGTTGTTTAAGGTTAGGATTGATCTCATATTAAATTACCATTACACCATCCTTAGCACGTTGGTGGGGAATACTTTATATATCATAAATTTTAAATTTAATTTTAATTTTAATTTTAAAATTTTGTTGGAAATTTGGAAGCTTCTACGCGAAAAGCAGAAATGGTACGCTGTGGCTCTGACGGTGCTCGGACTATGTGTTGACCAAAGTCTCCGCCAGTGGAGAAGAGAATCAACGGCTGTGAATTAATGGGACGTGAATTTACGGACCAAAATGCGAGTTGATTTTTCCGTGGACCTGGTCTAGTGGACCAGGTTAAAATTGTGCATATGAGAGACTATTGTAATTAGAGAGTATAATAGAAGAATATATTATCAATTTTTGTAATTGTATATTAGGCATATCGTAATCAGTCTGTTAAAATATGATTCCGACTATTTCTTTAAAAATTTTATATATATATATATATATATATATATATATATATATATATATATATATATATATATATATATATATATATATATATATATATATATAATTGAGCTCTAATGCTTGTAAAAGTACCGAGTTATTTGTGCTTATAAATTTTTTATCTTTAGATATAGAAATGTGCGGTTAGGATGGTGGTGGGCCTCTTGAATTTAGCGGGTGGTTGGTAGACTAGTATAATTTAAAGGGTAGAAATAATTAAGGATTAGATCTAACGGTAGAAAACTTACAAGCATCAATTATTTGGTGCTTGAACAAGCACAGTAGCCGAACTCTCTCTCTCTCTTTATATATATATATATATATATATATATATATATATATATATATATATATATATATATATATATATATATATATATATATATAGTCCGGCTACTATACTATTAATAGTACCAAATTATTTGTGCTATCAAGTTTTCTATTCTTAGATCAATCTCTTTGATCATTTTCACTCATTGAATTTTACTATTTTTTCAATCACCTATTAAACCCAAGGGGCTCACTATCATCTCAACCATACATTTTTTAATCTATGGATTAAAAATTTAATAGCACAAATAATTTGATACTATTAATAGTATTCGAGCTTCGCGCGCTCTCTCTCTCTCTCTCTATATATATATATAAAGTATAAGTCTTACATTTCATATATTTTAAATTCATAAAACTTTTTAAATTTTTAGTTTAAAAAATTGATAAAACAAGTAAAAAAAACAAAAAAAAATTGACGAATAACTATAAGATATACATCTAATCTAAGGTACCGTTTGGTTCGGGGATAAGGAAAATTTTGTTATACCGGGGATAGGTATAGATTATGGTATTAGAAGGAATTAGTGTAAATTTGCGTTTGGTTCGGTTTATGAGTTATACCGGGTTTAAAGAAAATTGTGTTTGGTAAATTATATAGGAATAAGGAGAATAAGATGAATAAGAAAAAATTGTGTTTGGTTGAGTATAGAGGAATAAGAAGAATTGAGAAGTGATAAATATGTATATTGACTATTTTGCCCTTTATGATATAATTTATAAATAAAATAATTTATGATATTAATCAACCTAATAATAAATTTAAATTATTATTTAAAATTGTACAAAATATTTAAAAATAAATAATAAATATTTAAAAGTACTTACAAATGATAGAAAATTATATATTAAAATATTTAAAATTTTTGATTTTTTATCATTTTAAAACCATTAATCAATAGATAAGTAAATTTTAAATTTTAAAAGATAACAAATTTACATCAACTTATAGCAGAAGATGAAGTTACAAATTTTATTTTAATTTTTTAAACCACAATCGAAGTTAGCGAGTGGATAACTCTTTGTTAATCTACAGATGGTCTTATTTGAGGTTTAAAAATTAGCCCTGATGCATCCAAACTGACGCAGTTATAGATGAGAGCTTAAATTATGAAATCAATTCTCTCCAACAAATTACAAATTACGGATCAAATCAAACAAAGAAGGAAAAAAAAGAAAAAAAAAAAAGAAAACAACACACTAATTTAAAATCAAACGATGGATGCAGAACTAATACCACAACCCCTATTGTTACAGAGCTTGATTGATTAATAATCATCACCTAAAAAATAAATAAATAAATAAATAAATAAATATCTCCTTAAAAACCGAGCAGGTTTCGCCTACGCCGCTGTTATAATTTGGTTTAGATTTGTATTTATCTAAATTGAAGTTAAATCCTAATCTAATTAAGATAATATAAGATTTAGATTGTTGGGTAAAACTAGAATTTAATTAGGAGTTTAATTAGACTACAAATCCTAATTAGATTCTAGTTTGAAGGCATATATTATATATAGCATACCTGGCCACTTTAATGAAGCCGCAACTTTTAATTAGCCGAAGCGCTAATTAATTTAGGCCAACCAAGGAAGATACGTGTTGTTGGTGTTGGTACATACGGCCATATTAATGAAGCCGGGATTTTAATTAGAGGTCATGCTCTAATTAATTTAGCAACCCAAGATGAAAGAGGCCGTATTGGAGGAGCCATATGTTGCTAATGAAGCCGGCAATTAATTAAGAAATTGAAGCTCTAAGGTGAGGGCGTTCATACGATTGGATTCTTAGGAATCGTTAGGGTGGACGCAAATTTTGATATTTCGGTTTTATTTGGAGTTTCGGTTTTCTTGAGAGATATAATCTTTGTATTCTTCTTTTGACTTTAATAAAAGTCTTTGCTCCGTCTTCGCCCGTGGATGTAGGCCGGTGGCCGAACCACGTAAAACTTGGTGTGCTCTTTCTTTTCTTTTCTTACATTATTTTTATTCTTGGATCTATCTTTCGCCGTTTCGATTTAACAAACTGGTATCAGAGCCCTTCTATTCCCTTGAGGATTAAGAATTATGACGACGAAGTTCGAGATCCAGAAATTTGACAGGACCAACAGTTTTGCATTATGGCAAGTCAAGATGCGTGCTATACTAACGCAGCAAGGATTGCAAAATGCACTGTTGGGAAAAGAAAAGATGTCCGATTCGTTAACGGCGGAGCAGAAAAAGGAGATTGATGACAAAGCTCTTACGGCAATACAATTATGTTTATCCGATGAGGTATTGCGAGAGGTCTTGGATGAAAAGACCGCTGCAGGGTTTTGGCTTAAATTGGAATCTCTCTACATGACGAAGTCTCTTACCAACAAGTTATATTTGAAGCAACGTCTCTTCATGTTGCGCATGGCGGAAGGTACCTCTATTAAATCACATATAGATGAATTTAATTCTATTATTATGGATCTCCGCTCGATAGATGTCAAAATCGAGGAGGATGATGAAGCCCTTTTATTATTATGTTCTTTACCGCCCTCTTATAAGAATTTTCGTGAGACTTTCTTGTTTGGTCGGGATACTCTATGTCTCGATGATGTCAAATCCTCTCTACTATCAAAAGAAAGGATTGATATGCAGATAAGTAATGAGACAGGTGGAGTTTCAGGAGAAGGTTTAGTTGCCAGAGGGAGGTCTCGGGAAAGGGGTTCCGGTAATAGAGGTACATCGAGATCAAAGTCAAAACACAGGAATCTGATTTGCGGCTATTGCAAGAAGAAGGGTCACATAAAAGCTGATTGTTTCAAGTTGAAAAATAAAAAGCAGCGGAAGAATAACGGTGATAAGAATCAAGATCAGAAAAACACCAATGCTAAACCAGAAGCGAGTGTTGCAGCAGGAGAATCAGATGGCGGCGATATTGTCTTCACAGTTACGGATAAGACACGCAGCCAGGATGAGTGGCTTATGGATTCCGCATGTTCCTTCCATATCTGTTCACATAGAGATTGGTTCTCGACGTACAAGCCTATTGATGGTGGAGATGTATTGATGGGAAATCACTCTAAGTGTACAGTTATTGGTATTGGCACTGTTCAGGTACGTATGTACGATGGAGTAGTGAGGACTATATCTGAGGTTCGGCATGTTCCGGATATGAGAAAAAATCTGATTTCATTAGGTACACTTGATACTAAAGGTTTTAAGTATTCTTCAGTTGATGGATTAATGAAGGTCGCTAAAGGAAATCTTGTAGTGATGAAGGCCAAGTTGACCGACATGTTATATGTTCTACAGGGTTCCACTGTGACAGGTTCAGCAGCGGTGACTTCTTCCTCTATGTCAGATTCAGATAGCACCAAATTATGGCATATGCGACTGGGCCATATGAGCGAGTATGGTATAATGAAGTTGAACGAGAGAGGTTTACTTGGTAATCAGAGTTTAGAAAAGTTGGATTTCTGCGAGCATTGTGTTCTTGGCAAACAAAAGAGAGTCAGCTTTAAGGCCGTAGTTCATCGAACAAAAGGTACTCTAGATTATATTCATTCTGATCTTTGGGGACCATCTCGTACTCCTACTCATGGTGGTGCTAAATATATGTTGACTTTTATTGATGACTATTCTTGTCACGCCCCGGGGTCGAAACTGCGACCCGGGCTCGCCAACAGATCCGCCACCTATGCCAAACCCGCATAGGCGAAGCGTCCTACCTGCAAAAAGAGCTACAGCTAACAGATATCAGAGCTAAAAGATAAAATTGCTGTAGAATAAAATCAACCACTGTACAACTGAAGATAAAACAACAAGGTCCATCTCCCAAAAATGATGATCATATAATAACCTCGAGTA
The DNA here is from genome assembly GCA_029204045.2 of Tillandsia leiboldiana. Classification (NCBI taxonomy): domain Eukaryota; kingdom Viridiplantae; phylum Streptophyta; class Magnoliopsida; order Poales; family Bromeliaceae; genus Tillandsia; species Tillandsia leiboldiana. Next base: position 2,321,799 of record CM055073.1, read on the forward strand.
CAAAACTCATAGCTCAACAGGGAGATATCTCAAATACAACATCAGTGTACCAGCTCTCAATACATCATATCCTCACTACAACAGTCTCTCAAAGAGGAAATAAATACTAATCTACCGACTATGCTGAAGATCTCCCCAAAAAGGGGGGGGGGGGGGGGTACCGCTACCCGCCAATGGGTCAGGATCTAGCTCGCTACTCCCTCACCGCGAACAGCAACCGCAGAAACGGCAACACCCGCCAAGACTCTGCAAAACAAGGGAGAGAAAGGACAAAAAGGGGAAAAACCCCCGTCGGGCGTGAGAACTACGCAAAAAGGGAGTTCTTAGTGGGTATCGCCAATAGGCCCGACGATCTGCCCACCAAGGCCACTAGAGGCAAAAGATAACTAATCCAGTAAAACTTAAAGAGGAAGCAGAAGACACTCTACAGCTACCATGCCTCTATCTGAATGCTCAAATGGGGAAACTCTGATAAATATATGCAACACTCGCACACGAGGTGCTCAATCGACCCAATCGAGCTGACTGCCACATCGGGTCCAGTCAAACCTGCGCCCACCTACAACCACCTCCCGCTGACGGGCAGGAATTACGTAGGGCGTCCAAACGGACTAACTCGCTATTGAGTAGTGGCTCATGCAGGCTATAGTCATAATCCATGCTCTCTCTCTCAGAACGGATAGACTCAAGATGCTCAACCTCTCACACAATGGTCAAAGAACCCACAACGACCACAGGACCATCGTCAAACCCCGAACGGTTCCCAACAATACTAGCACTGGTCTAAACACAGCTACTAGACTCCACTCGGTCCCCCAGACACGAGTGTAACAAAAAGTATCTGCCTAAATAAACCCAATCGATAGACCAGTAAACACTGGTACTGCCTGCTCTGCCTGCCGCAACGGGTACGCCAGCTGATGCATAACACCGAAGCAAAGGAGTCTCAAGGACTCAAAGTCTGTCTGGCTCTGCCTGCCGCAACGGGTATGCCAGCTGATGCATAACACCGAAGCAAAGGAGTCTCAAGGACTCAAAGTCTGTCAGACGCACACTCCGGAGTGGTACTCGAGGGGAGCGACCCACACGAGTAAAGTAAGTAGCCGAAAGTAATATGATGTAGCAGGACTGGATCATGACTCTGATCAAAGTGGGAAAGCTCAACCACTAGAGAAAGCCCGATCCCTAAACGGATACCACAGTAAATGATAAGTGGAAACTCCATCCACAAGAGAAAAGTCTAATACCCAATCTGATACATCAATAAATATCCGGTCAACCGCCCAATATCCGCGGTTGCCGCAATACCCTGTCGTCCATAACCAAAGTACTATAACCGACCTCCGGTCAACCGCCCAAAGTCCGCGGTCACCGCCAAAACCCTGCCAGCCGCAATCCAGCACAACCCGCCCCTGTCACCAATGTCCCTGCTACACTACCCCAGACCCCTGCTCGCACCCGAGCAACACAGACCGCCTGACTAACAAGAAGGAGAAAGGAATAACATGGTTTCTCCTAAGTCAAGTTCCAATATGTAGTGCAGCAGTAAAAGATGGCCTAACTATATGTCCATACACATATGTCCATACAAGCATGCATTTGTCCTCAAGAAGAATAAAGAAAATAAACCTCATGCCAAAATTATCAATGACCATACCTGTCCATAATTCTCAATCCAGAATGGCTCCTCAGAGTAGAACCTGCACATAACTACATAATCCTATCCCAATGCATAAACCATCCTCATAAAAGGTTATGTGCTAATATGGCGTGATAATTAATCATATAGGGTATCCTTGCCTTAGATAAGCTTCCACTAATCATCAACATGACTATTTGATTAATACCATTGTCATACTGTGAATAATTCACTTGCAATTTTCATAAAATCCTCATTGTTAAACTTACCGATCAATCCCAGTTATTGTACCATTCACCTGCATGCAATGCTAACATATGAAAATTTAGAGAACCGTCCACCGGTTCCGGGAATAAGGCACCCACCTGAAAAGCTGACTGTCCAAAGCCCAACAGCTGAAAATACCAAATAACTCTAATCCCTTGCTCCAATAAGTTCAGCACACCCGTAACTCTCCTGGCACAATACAAAGTCCACTAATTACACTAGGCTCCCAATTATAGTACTTAAAACCACATACAACCTCGAATTCTGAACTGTTAAATTATCACCTGCAGATAGTGCCCAGAAAATTCCAATAAAAATATCACAACAATCCTTGCGTCGATAGCTTCGAAACGGTACCTTGCACGCCCAAATCGGAGTTCGGTAAGTCAAGATAAAAATTCGGCAAGGGGGTACACTCATACAAAAATCTGTGTTAAAACTGTACACTGTTCACTGAGAAAACAGAAATTTTCACCTCTGATGAAATCTCAGAAAAATTTAAGAAAAATACGAGCGCGTTCCTTGCGATCAGTAGATGAAAAAGTTGTATAAGCTCGTTTCCGGCTGACGCTCGTACGCAAAGATATGGCCAAAATACCCCGCTGCTGTCAAGGAAGTCCACACAGAAAATGGGGTTACAGTTTGCCTCGGGATCCGTGCCAAAACCTCGAACGGGAAAGTGCGACCAAAACGAAAGATGAATTCCTACCTCTTAGGAGTCTGCCGGCGCAAGAATCACAGCAAAATGATCTCGGGGTAGCCCAGGGGAGCTAAAACACTGTCGCTGCGCCGAAGAAGAACACTAGAAAGCAACATCGCGCCGCACCGTAAAATGGGGAACCTCGGGATGCGTGCTCCCAAAAATCCCAAAACTCTGCAGGAAGATCAAGGACTTGAAGATGAAAATCTTCCAAGAAGGGAGCTCGGGGAGATCTTGCAAGGGCTGAGAGAAAAAGAGCAGAAAAGAGGGCTCGGGCTGCCTATTTATAGGCTGAAGAAAACAATTGGGAAAATTCCCATCTTGTCCCAACTTCCGGGCGCCCGGTCCGGTCCGCCCGAATTCGGGCGCGCACAGTGCGGCCCGGCCCGCCAAGTTTCGGGCGCGCACAGTGCGGCCCGGTCCACCACACAACCCAGTCCACTACTCCCCCGGGCCCCACTGCACCCGGTGCACCTGCGCCCGCAAATGGCGACGCGACACGTGGCCCGGCAACCCGTGCACCGCGCACGTCGCGCCGTGGACCGCGCACGTCGCGGCTGACCCGGGCCCGTACGACCACCTGCCCCGCCGTACGGCCACCTGCCCCGGTCAACAACTCCACCAATTGCGTGGACCGGGAGCACAACACCGGACCAACTACCTCACGCCACGTGTCCACCCGGTCTACCGTGCACCACCGGCCTGCTCCGTGAACCCAGACCACAACACCGACCAGTGAGAACCTGCCACGTGTCCCTTCCTCGGGTGCACGACGGCCGCGTGGACCGCGCACCTGACCGCGCCCCCGCGCGCCTGCCCGCGCCCCTGTGCGCCTGCCCGCGGCTGCGCGCCGCCTGCCCGAGCGCCTTCCGTCGCCTTCCGCCGCTGCCCGCCGCCGCCGGCGATCGCCGGAAACACTGTTCCGGCAATGAACAGTAAAATTACTGTAGCAAGCTCCGAAAAATACAAGTAAATAGCCCATCTTGACCGTTTTCGCGCGCTGATTCCAAATCCGGCGTCCATTTTGCCAAATTCCAATCCTATAATTTGCGGGAGGCTCCCGGAAAGGTATTTTTAATCCGAATTCCGTGCCGAGCCTAAATTTGATATCCACTCCTCGCGTAAACTCTTCTAAACATCCGATGGGGTCCCCCGATTACCTACGAGATCCATTTTAAGCCCCGAGTCCATCTCTTGTGTCCAAACTGGCGCGCGAACACCGCCGACATGCCACGTAGGCTTCCAGAAGCTGCTGGTCACACTGTAGAAGCCCTGCAAAGATCCGGGTCACCACACTCTCCCCCACTAGAAGAAAGTTTCGTCCTCGAAACTAAGGCAACTCCCAAGGAGTCTCAGAAACCAGGGGTCAATATTCAACACCGCCGTCTCCAGCTCCCAAGTCACCTATCACTCCCCGTGATTACTCCCCAGCAACAACCAGTACGGCATAGCCCGATTGCGCAATTCCCTCACCTCACGAGTCGGAATTCGCAACGGGCGTCCCTCGTACTCCAAACTCCAACAAAAGACTGGGGGAAAGGAACGAACAGCCTGAGTAACACGCTCTAAAATCACTCCCAAGAGCCAGCTCAACCAAAGCGACCCGAATCACATCTACACAAACACCTGCACAGAAAAGGGGCCCAAACAGGCTGGGGTTCGCACTCGGTCGCCCTCAACACTTAACCACCTAAGTGGATTGCTCAGCCGCAGCCTCTCAACAAAAGGGATCCTCAGGGACTCAACTCAAACCCTGCACACAAGGATGGCCCCACACAGTGCCAGCTATGGAACCGTCAAACTCGACTCCCAAATAGCTCTTCTGCTCCAGGCATCCGCCACCATAGTGGCTCTGTCGGGGTGATACTGGATGCTCACAAAATCCAATGGTGGCTCTACAGCCACTACGGGAGGTATCACTATAACTCACAAATCCATCTCCCACCACTGACTAGGTTAGAATCGGCGCTGGTACCAATCTCATCACCCGGTCATCAAGCTCTGCTGGCACTATCCGGTCCAAAAACTCCTCACCCCAACAATGACCGTCGATCTCGGCCAGTCTTAAATAGCATCCACTTTGGCCGAATTTCCACCGCCGCCCCTTCGGCTAGAAGAAGTAATCCAGGAAGATATGCTCTCGAAGCTAAAACTTGCACCACAACGACTTGGCAAAAAAGCTTCTTCCCCACAGACCTTGTCACACCATATACAAATGCTGCACAAGCTCTAAACATTCAGGGAGGGGGGTAAAACCAAAATATTCCTGGAGGATGCCGCTATCAAACCGTTCAAGGCCAACTGAAACACAGAATTCCTCAATCTAGAGGCAACAGGGCATTAGTCAATCCATTGGCTTCACTGTACTCGTAATGCCCCTACTGTGTCCTGAACACCATCTAGACAATGCCCTCAGCTGAAATTCCAAATTGGCGCAGGCATCAAACAATAACTGCCGGAACATAGCTCCATCAAAAGATTCTAAATAATACCTGGACCTGCCTGGACTCCAATCCCAAAGGGCTCTCACCGTCGTGTATCAACGACGTGGCACTAGGTCAAACAGACCCTCGATCCAACAGATCCCCGCACCGGTGCGATCAACTCTCCCAGCTCTTACAGATAATCCAAGTGGTGCTATTGAGGTTGGCGCGGTTTCCAGAACCACGTCAACCGCAATCTCAATCTCCCTAACAGGCGGCATAATCATCAACTCGAGTGGACTCACACCCGGAATTTCGCAGTAATAGAAATATCCTTTGGTCCCGGCGCCACCATAAGCTCCTCTCACACAGTCGCTAAACCCTGTGTGCTCGAACAATCTCCCCATAACAAGCCTCCCTTGTCTGCCTCGCAAAAGTCACAATCAGCACCCTCTCTGCACTTAACCATCCAGTGGTGCCGTGCCAACCAATTCCAAGCACTGGGTCAAAACATCAAACTGCCACCCATATCAAAAGGTTTGCCGGTATAACTCATGGTCTCAACGACACTGAACATAATCCACAAGCCTCCTTCACATGCACAACACCGATGGTATCCTGTACCTCTAGTGCACGTGGTAACAACTCTGCCTCTAGTCCATGCCGGAATGCAAAGTGCACTAACTCCGACTACTGTGAAAAAATCACACCTGCGACAACTCAATCCACTACCGTGGCGCCCTCCAACCGGGCGGCACAGATTCATCCGCTCGATGCAAGTGGTCGTCGCTCAGCCTGCCAAAATATCTAGACCAATCACAAAGGGAGCACGACCTCTGTCCATGCTCACACTGAGATGCCGAACGTGGTCTCTCGCAAACAACCAATCCACGCTACCGCTGCGCCACTCTGATATAGACGCTGATACTGCCATCGGGGTCCACCCGATCCCCAACATCTCAGAAATCCATCATTGCAACCGTCATCAGACAAAACAGCATTAATCCATGCAATTCCCTATACACTTATCCTTTCTAAGCTCACCCCTCAATCCCATATGATACAATCAAAATATGCAAGTTATAAATCACAAAGGGTAGAATTCCCTTGGGTAAGCTTTACATTAACCATCCACAAGGATATCCACCACCCAGGAAAGCAAAACGAAAATGCCTCTGCCTGCCGATCTGTCCTCCATCACCTAGCGCCAAGCGCCTCCCTCCAAAACTCGCCTCTAGCGGCAGATCCCCATCCAAGGAACTGCAGTGTCCAGCTCCAAACACAATGCCTACTCCGACGAGGCATCCACAGTCCAAAACCCGAACAGGAGGGACCGAAAAGAAACTAAGGAGTATCCTGGCGCAATCCACTCCCAATCTCACTTATCCTATGTGCCTCGTCCCTCTAAACCTGGAGCGCCAGTTCAACAACTGCATAAACTCTCTAGCACAGGGAGGCTCTCAATTGATCACTCCATCACCCCCAACAACGACTCTGCCCTCCAAAGGCTCCAACTCCATCTTACGAGTCGGGGTGGTTCATCTGCAAATCTGGCTCACTTAATCAAACATGCCCCACCAGCTCCTCTGCTGTCAACCATTTCCACTCCCTACCTCATTGCCTTTTTGGCACTAAACATTGGCCCGGAGGGGTGCCACTCGCTATATTGGCCACTACAGAACTCCCTGCCGCTGAGGGGTACTCACTCCTGGTGGTCTCAGCAGGAAACGTACTGTCCGGGCTGCCCACTGCTCTGACAACTGCGTCACCAAACTTTTAAGCTGCTCACTCCTGCCGTGATATGCCTCTGACCATCCTGTCATCTGGGTTCGGCACGTTCTCTGACCTCAATCGGGTATCGGCCCAAACCTAACCGCTCAAGCTCAAACTT
>CM055073.1:2328818-2353818 GCA_029204045.2 Tillandsia leiboldiana
TGGGGTTACAGTTTGCCTCGGGATCCGTGCCAAAACCTCGAACGGGAAAGTGCGACCAAAACGAAAGATGAATTCCTACCTCTTAGGAGTCTGCCGGCGCAAGAATCACAGCAAAATGATCTCGGGGTAGCCCAGGGGAGCTAAAACACTGTCGCTGCGCCGAAGAAGAACACTAGAAAGCAACATCGCGCCGCACCGTAAAATGGGGAACCTCGGGATGCGTGCTCCCAAAAATCCCAAAACTCTGCAGGAAGATCAAGGACTTGAAGATGAAAATCTTCCAAGAAGGGAGCTCGGGGAGATCTTGCAAGGGCTGAGAGAAAAAGAGCAGAAAAGAGGGCTCGGGCTGCCTATTTATAGGCTGAAGAAAACAATTGGGGAAAATTCCCATCTTGTCCCAACTTCCGGGCGCCCGGTCCGGTCCGCCCGAATTCGGGCGCGCACAGTGCGGCCCGGCCCGCCAAGTTTCGGGCGCGCACAGTGCGGCCCGGTCCACCACACAACCCAGTCCACTACTCCCCCGGGCCCCACTGCACCCGGTGCACCTGCGCCCGCAAATGGCGACGCGACACGTGGCCGGCAACCCGTGCACCGCGCACGTCGCGCCGTGGACCGCGCACGTCGCGGCTGACCCGGGCCCGTACGACCACCTGCCCCGCCGTACGGCCACCTGCCCCGGTCAACAACTCCACCAATTGCGTGGACCGGGAGCACAACACCGGACAACTACCTCACGCCACGTGTCCACCCGGTCTACCGTGCACCACCGGCCTGCTCCGTGAACCCAGACCACAACACCGACCAGTGAGAACCTGCCACGTGTCCCTTCCTCGGGTGCACGACGGCCGCGTGGACCGCGCACCTGACCGCGCCCCCGCGCGCCTGCCCGCGCCCCTGTGCGCCTGCCCGCGGCTGCGCGCCGCCTGCCCGAGCGCCTTCCGTCGCCTTCCGCCGCTGCCCGCCGCCGCCGTGCGATCGCCGGAAACACTGTTCCGGCAAATGAACAGTAAAATTACTGTAGCAAGCTCCGAAAAATACAAGTAAATAGCCCATCTTGACCGTTTTCGCGCGCTGATTCCAAATCCGGCGTCCATTTTGCCAAATTCCAATCCTATAATTTGCGGGAGGCTCCCGGAAAGGTATTTTTAATCCGAATTCCGTGCCGAGCCTAAATTTGATATCCACTCCTCGCGTAAACTCTTCTAAACATCCGATGGGGTCCCCCGATTACCTACGAGATCCATTTTAAGCCCCGAGTCCATCTCTTGTGTCCAAACTGGGCGCGCGAACACCGCCGACATGCCACGTAGGCTTCCAGAAGCTGCTGGTCACACTGTAGAAGCCCTGCAAAGATCCGGGTCACCACACTCTCCCCCACTAGAAGAAAGTTTCGTCCTCGAAACTAAGGCAACTCCCAAGGAGTCTCAGAAACCAGGGGTCAATATTCAACACCGCCGTCTCCAGCTCCCAAGTCACCTATCACTCCCCGTGATTACTCCCCAGCAACAACCAGTACGGCATAGCCCGATTGCGCAATTCCCTCACCTCACGAGTCGGAATTCGCAACGGGCGTCCCTCGTACTCCAAACTCCAACAAAAGACTGGGGGAAAGGAACGAACAGCCTGAGTAACACGCTCTAAAATCACTCCCAAGAGCCAGCTCAACCAAAGCGACCCGAATCACATCTACACAAACACCTGCACAGAAAAGGGGCCCAAACAGGCTGGGGTTCGCACTCGGTCGCCCTCAACACTTAACCACCTAAGTGGATTGCTCAGCCGCAGCCTCTCAACAAAAGGGATCCTCAGGGACTCAACTCAAACCCTGCACACAAGGATGGCCCCACACAGTGCCAGCTATGGAACCGTCAAACTCGACTCCCAAATAGCTCTTCTGCTCCAGGCATCCGCCACCATAGTGGCTCTGTCGGGGTGATACTGGATGCTCACAAAATCCAATGGTGGCTCTACAGCCACTACGGGAGGTATCACTATAACTCACAAATCCATCTCCCACCACTGACTAGGTTAGAATCGGCGCTGGTACCAATCTCATCACCCGGTCATCAAGCTCTGCTGGCACTATCCGGTCCAAAAACTCCTCACCCCAACAATGACCGTCGATCTCGGCCAGTCTTAAATAGCATCCACTTTGGCCGAATTTCCACCGCCGCCCCCTTCGGCTAGAAGAAGTAATCCAGGAAGATATGCTCTCGAAGCTAAAACTTGCACCACAACGACTTGGCAAAAAAGCTTCTTCCCCACAGACCTTGTCACACCATATACAAATGCTGCACAAGCTCTAAACATTCAGGGAGGGGGGTAAAACCAAAATATTCCTGGAGGATGCCGCTATCAAACCGTTCAAGGCCAACTGAAACACAGAATTCCTCAATCTAGAGGCAACAGGGCATTAGTCAATCCATTGGCTTCACTGTACTCGTAATGCCCCTACTGTGTCCTGAACACCATCTAGACAATGCCCTCAGCTGAAATTCCAAATTGGCGCAGGCATCAAACAATAACTGCCGGAACATAGCTCCATCAAAAGATTCTAAATAATACCTGGACCTGCCTGGACTCCAATCCCAAAGGGCTCTCACCGTCGTGTATCAACGACGTGGCACTAGGTCAAACAGACCCTCGATCCAACAGATCCCCGCACCGGTGCGATCAACTCTCCCAGCTCTTACAGATAATCCAAGTGGTGCTATTGAGGTTGGCGCGGTTTCCAGAACCACGTCAACCGCAATCTCAATCTCCCTAACAGGCGGCATAATCATCAACTCGAGTGGACTCACACCCGGAATTTCGCAGTAATAGAAATATCCTTTGGTCCCGGCGCCACCATAAGCTCCTCTCACACAGTCGCTAAACCCTGTGTGCTCGAACAATCTCCCCATAACAAGCCTCCCTTGTCTGCCTCGCAAAAGTCACAATCAGCACCCTCTCTGCACTTAACCATCCAGTGGTGCCGTGCCAACCAATTCCAAGCACTGGGTCAAAACATCAAACTGCCACCCATATCAAAAGGTTTGCCGGTATAACTCATGGTCTCAACGACACTGAACATAATCCACAAGCCTCCTTCACATGCACAACACCGATGGTATCCTGTACCTCTAGTGCACGTGGTAACAACTCTGCCTCTAGTCCATGCCGGAATGCAAAGTGCACTAACTCCGACTACTGTGAAAAAATCACACCTGCGACAACTCAATCCACTACCGTGGCGCCCTCCAACCGGGCGGCACAGATTCATCCGCTCGATGCAAGTGGTCGTCGCTCAGCCTGCCAAAATATCTAGACCAATCACAAAGGGAGCACGACCTCTGTCCATGCTCACACTGAGATGCCGAACGTGGTCTCTCGCAAACAACCAATCCACGCTACCGCTGCGCCACTCTGATATAGACGCTGATACTGCCATCGGGGTCCACCCGATCCCCAACATCTCAGAAATCCATCATTGCAACCGTCATCAGACAAAACAGCATTAATCCATGCAATTCCCTATACACTTATCCTTTCTAAGCTCACCCCTCAATCCCATATGATACAATCAAAATATGCAAGTTATAAATCACAAAGGGTAGAATTCCCTTGGGTAAGCTTTACATTAACCATCCACAAGGATATCCACCACCCAGGAAAGCAAAACGAAAATGCCTCTGCCTGCCGATCTGTCCTCCATCACCTAGCGCCAAGCGCCTCCCTCCAAAACTCGCCTCTAGCGGCAGATCCCCATCCAAGGAACTGCAGTGTCCAGCTCCAAACACAATGCCTACTCCGACGAGGCATCCACAGTCCAAAACCCGAACAGGAGGGACCGAAAAGAAACTAAGGAGTATCCTGGCGCAATCCACTCCCAATCTCACTTATCCTATGTGCCTCGTCCCTCTAAACCTGGAGCGCCAGTTCAACAACTGCATAAACTCTCTAGCACAGGGAGGCTCTCAATTGATCACTCCATCACCCCCAACAACGACTCTGCCTCCAAAGGCTCCAAACTCAATCTTACGAGTCGGGGTGGTTCATCTGCCAAATCTGGCTCACTTAATCAAACATGCCCCACAGCTCCTCTGCTGTCAACCATCCACCCTACCTCAGTGCCTTGGCACTAAACATTGGCACGGAGGGGGCCACTCGCTCTATTGGCACTACAGAAATCCCTGCCGCTGAGGGTACTACATCCTGGTGGTCTCAGAAGAAAAGTACTGTCGGGCTGCCCACTGCTCTGACAACTGCGTCACCAAACTAGCTGCTCACTCTGCCGCTGATATGCCTCTGACAATCCTGTCATCTGGGTTCGGAGTTCTCTGACCTCAATCCGGGTATCCGGCCCAAAACCAACCGCTCAAGCTCAACTGCCATGACAGGATGCACAAGGGTCCCAAACCCAGCGTCGGGGAGACACCGCTCGCCACGACGAAACCACAAATCAGCACACAACAACGCTCGACCCAATCCAGCGAAAGTCTAGAGCATGTCACCCATTCCATAGCGTTATGTTGTCTGCAGCCAACACAACTACTTAGGAGAATAAACATGCCAATCACTCATCCCGTCCCTCGGGAGAGGTGTAAAACTCAATCAGGACTCTCGCTACAAATCACGACTCTCACGAAGTCATCCTAGGGTCCAACCACAAGCCTAGGGTTTCTAAGTCCACCATGACCTACAACCTAGGCTCTGATACCACCTAATCTGTCACGCCCCGGGGTCGAAACTGCGACCCGGGCTCGCCAACAGATCCGCCACCTATGCCAAACCCGCATAGGCGAAGCATCCTACCTGCAAAAAGAGCTACAGCTAACAGATATCAGAGCTAAAAGATAAAACTGCTGTAGAATAAAATCAACCACTGTACAACTGAAGATAAAACAACAAGGTCCATCTCCCAAAAATGATGATCATATAATAACCTCGAGTACAAAACTCATAGCTCAACAGGGAGATATCTCAAATACAACATCAGTGTACCAGCTCTCAATACATCATATCCTCACTACAACAGTCTCTCAAAGAGAAAATAAATACTAATCTACCGACTATGCTGAAGATCTCCCCAAAAAGGGGGGGGTACCGCTACCCGCCAATGGGTCAGGATCTAGCTCGCTACTCCCTCACCGCGAACAGCAACCGCAGAAACGACAACACCCGCTAAGACTCTGCAAAACAAGGGAGAGAAAGGACAAAAAGGGGAAAAACCCCCGTCGGGCGTGAGAACTACGCAAAAAGGGAGTTCTTAGTGGGTATCGCCAATAGGCCCGACGATCTGCCCACCAAGACCACTAGAGGCAAAAGATAACTAATCCAGTAAAACTTAAAGAGGAAGCAGAAGACACTCTACAGCTACCATGCCTCTATCTGAATGCTCAAATTGGGAAACTCTGATAAATATATGCAACACTCGCACACGAGGTGCTCAATCGACCCAATCGAGCTGACTGCCACATCGGGTCCAGTCAAACCTGCGCCCACCTACAACCACCTCCCGCTGACGGACAGGAATTACGTAGGGCGTCCAAACGGACTAACTCGCTATTGAGTAGTGGCTCATGCAGGCTATAGTCATAATCCATGCTCTCTCTCTCAGAACGGATAGACTCAAGATGCTCAACCTCTCACACAATGGTCAAAGAACCCACAACGACCACGGAACCATCGTCAAACCCCGAACGGTTCCCAACAATACTAGCACTGGTCTAAACACAGCTACTAGACTCCACTCGGTCCCCCAGGCACGAGTGTAACAAAAAGTATCTGCCTGAATAAACCCAATCGATAGACCAGTAAACACTGGTACTGCCTGCTCTGCCTGCCGCAACGGGTATGCCAGCTGATGCATAACACCGAAGCAAAGGAGTCTCAAGGACTCAAAGTCTGTCTGGCTCTGCCTGCCGCAACGGGTATGCCAGCTGATGCATAACACCGAAGCAAAGGAGTCTCAAGGACTCAAAGTCTGTCTGACGCACACTCCGGAGTGGTACTCGAGGGGAGCGACCCACACGAGTAAAGTAAGTAGCCGAAAGTAATATGATGTAGCAGGACTGGATCATGACTCTGATCAAAGTGGGAAAGCTCAACCACTAGAGAAAGCCCGATCCCTAAACGGATACCACGGTAAATGATAAGTGGAAACTCCATCCACAAGAGAAAAGTCTAATACCCAATCTGATACATCAATAAATATCCGGTCAACCGCCCAATATCCGCGGTTGCCGCAATACCCTGCCGTCCATAACCAAAGTACTATAACCGACCTCCGGTCAACCGCCCAAAGTCCGCGGTCACCGCCAAAACCCTGCCAGCCGCAATCCAGCACAACCCGTCCCTGTCACCAATGTCCCTGCTACACTACCCCAGACCCCTGCTCGCACCCGAGCAACACAGACCGCCTGACTAACAAGAAGGAGAAAGGAATAACATGGTTTCTCCTAAGTCAAGTTCCAATATGTAGTGCAGCAGTAAAAGATGGCCTAACTATATGTCCATACACATATGTCCATACAAGCATGCATTTGTCCTCAAGAAGAATAAAGAAAATAAACCTCATGCCAAAATTATCAATGACCATACCTGTCCATAATTCTCAATCCAGAATGACTCCTCAGAGTAGAACCTGCACATAACTACATAATCCTATCCCAATGCATAAACCATCCTCATAAAAGGTTATGTGCTAATATGGCGTGATAATTAATCATATAGGGTATCCTTGCCTTAGATAAGCTTCCACTAATCATCAACATGACCATTTGATTAATACCATTGTCATACTGTGAATAATTCACTTGTAATTTTCATAAAATCCTCATTGTTAAACTTACCGATCAATCCCAGTTATTGTACCATTCACCTGCATGCAATGCTAACATATGAAAATTTAGAGAACCGTCCACCGGTTCCGGGAATAAGGCGCCCACCTGAAAAGCTGACTGTCCAAAGCCCAACAGCTGAAAACACCAAATAACTCTAATCCCTTGCTCCAATATGTTCAGCACACCCGTAACTCTCCTGGCACAATACAAAGTCCACTAATTACACTAGGCTCCCAATTATAGCACTTAAAACCACATACAACCTCGAATTCTGAACTGTTAAATTATCACCTGCAGATAGTGCCCAGAAAATTCCAATAAAAATATCACAACAATCCTTGCGTCGATAGCTTCGAAACGGTACCTTGCACGCCCAAATCGGAGTTCGGTAAGTCAAGATAAAAATTCGGCAAGGGGGTACACTCATACAAAAATCTGTGTTAAAACTGTACACTGTTCACTGAGAAAACAGAAATTTTCACCTCTGATGAAATCTCAGAAAAATCTAAGAAAAATACGAGCGCGTTCCTTGCGATCAGTAGATGAAAAAGTTGTATAAGCTCGTTTCCGGCTGACGCTCGTACGCAAAGATATGGCCAAAATACCCCGCTGCTGTCAAGGAAGTCCACACAGAAAATGGGGTTACAGTTTGCCTCGGGATCCGTGCCAAAACCTCGAACGGGAAAGTGCGACCAAAACGAAAGATGAATTCCTACCTCTTAGGAGTCTGCCGGCGCAAGAATCACAGCAAAATAATCTCGGGGTAGCCCAGGGGAGCTAAAACACTGTCGCTGCGCCGAAGAAGAACACTAGAAAGCAACATCGTGCCGCACCGTAAAATGGGGAACCTCGGGATGCGTGCTCCCAAAAATCCCAAAACTCTGCAGGAATATCAAGGACTTGAAGATGAAAATCTTCCAAGAAGGGAGCTCGGGGAGATCTTGCAAGGGCTGAGAGAAAAAGAGCAGAAAAGAGGGCTCGGGCTGCCTATTTATAGGCTGAAGAAAACAATTGGGAAAATTCCCATCTTGTCCCAACTTCCGGGCGCCCGGTCCGGTCCGCCCGAATTCGGGCGCGCACAGTGCGGCCCGGCCCGCCAAGTTTCGGGCGCGCACAGTGCGGCCCGGTCCACCACACAGCCCAGTCCACTACTCCCCCGGGCCCCACTGCACCCGGTGCACCTGCGCCCGCAAATGGCGACGCGACACGTGGCCCGGCAACCCGTGCACCGCGCACGTCGCGCCGTGGACCGCGCACGTCGCGGCTGACCCGGGCCCGTACGGCCACCTGCCCCGCCGTACGGCCACCTGCCCCGGTCAACAACTCCACCGATTGCGTGGACCGGGAGCACAACACCGGACCAACTACCTCACGCCACGTGTCCACCCGGTCTACCGTGCACCACCGGCCTGCTCCGTGAACCCAGACCACAACACCGACCAGTGAGAACCTGCCACGTGTCCCCTTCCTCGGGTGCACGACGGCCGCGTGGACCGCGCACCTGACCGCGCCCCCGCGCGCCTGCCCGCGCCCCTGTGCGCCTGCCCGCGGCCGCGCGCCGCCTGCCCGAGCGCCTTCCGTCGCCTTCCGCCGCTGCCCGCCGCCGCCAGCCGCCGCCGGCGATCGCCGGAAACACTGTTCCGGCAATGAACAGTAAAATTACTGTAGCAAGCTCCGAAAAATACAAGTAAATAGCCCATCTTGACCGTTTTCGCGCGCTGATTCCAAATCCGGCGTCCATTTTGCCAAATTCCAATCCTATAATTTGCCGGAGGCTCCCGGAAAGGTATTTTTAATCCGAATTCCGTGCCGAGCCTAAATTTGATATCCACTCCTCGCGTAAACTCTTCTAAACATCCGATGGGGTCCCCCGATTACCTACGAGATCCATTTTAAGCCCTGAGTCCATCTCTTGTGTCCAAACTGGCGCGCGAACACCGCCGACATGCCACGTAGGCTTCCAGAAGCTGCTGGTCACACTGTAGAAGCCCTGCAAAGATCCGGGTCACCACAATTCTCGTAAGGTGTGGGTATTTTTTCTGAAAAGTAAGGACGAGGTGTTCAGTTATTTTAAGCAGTGGAAGGTTATGATCGAGAAGCAAACTGAAAAGAAAATCAAAAGATTAAGGACTGATAATGGTTTGGAATTCTGTTCATCAGAGTTTGAAAAATTCTGCAAGAATGAAGGGATCGTTTGCCACAAGACCGTTAGGCATACTCCACAGCAAAATGGGGTGGCCGAACGGATGAATAGAACTCTTTTAGAGAGAACACGTTGCATGCTCTCTAATGCTGGCTTAGCGAAGAGTTTCTGGGCAGAGGCGATCTCTACGGCATGCTATCTGGTAAATCGTTCTCCACATTCGGCACTTGATTGCAAAACTCCGGAGGAGGTATGGTCTGGTAGCCCTTCTGATTATTCTAATTTGCGTATATTTGGTTGTCCTGCTTATTTTCATGTAAATGAAGGCAAGTTAGAACCTAGGGCTAAAAAGTGCATCTTTATTGGTTATGCGACGGGGGTTAAGGGATATAGATTGTGGTGTCCTGAATCGTTTAAATTAATTATTAGTAGGGATGTCACGTTTGATGAGTCTATTATGCTATATCCTAACCGAAATTCTTCTGATGAGACCCCGAGTGCTAGCAAGCAGGTGGAGGTAGAGACCGATGGTATAGTTCAGTCACAGAATTCTTCTCAGTCAAAGAAAGTTCAGTTGCCAGACACCTCAGTTACTGAAACCCCACAAGTTGAGAGGCAGAGCATTACTACAAGTAGAGCGAGGAGACAGATAAAACCACCGCAGAGATATGGTTATGAAGATATGGTTGCCTATGCTCTTTCAGTGGCACAAGATACAGAAAAAGAAGGAGAACCTTCCACATATAATCAAGCTATTTCTAGTGCCAGTTCTGCGGAGTGGTTGTTGGCGATGAATGAAGAAATAGAATCGCTCCACAAGAATCGCACATGGGAGTTAGTAAAACCGGCTACATGCAAGAAAATTGTTGGCTGCAAGTGGGTCTTCAAGAAAAAGGAAGGAATCCCTGGCGTGGAAGATACAAGGTATAAAGCTCGTTTAGTTGCTAAGGGCTACAGTCAGGTAGAAGGTGTTGATTTTAATGATATTTTCTCACCCGTCGTGAAGCATACTTCTATTCGTGTTCTTCTATCATTAGTAGCCATGCATGATTTGTATCTTGAGCAGCTTGATGTTAAGACAGCTTTTCTCCATGGAGAACTTGAGGAGCAAATTTATATGAAGCAGCCAGAGGGATTCATTATTGAAGGGAAGGAGGACCATGTTTGCCTGTTAAGAAAATCGCTTTATGGCTTGAAGCAGTCTCCTCGACAATGGTACAAGCGGTTTGACTCCTTTATGACAGGTCACGGATATTCAAGAAGCAAGCGTGACAGTTGCGTATATTTTAGGAAGCTTGATCAGGGATCTTTCATATATTTGTTGCTCTCTGTCGATGATATGTTGATTGCTTCCGACGACATAGTTGAGATTAATAAGTTGAAGGCTTCATTAAAGGGTGAGTTTGAGATGAAAGATCTGGGTGCTGCTAAGAAAATTCTTGGTATGGAAATTAAGAGAGACAAAAATTCAGGACTTCTGTATTTATCACAAGAAAAATATATAGAGAAAATTCTAAAGCGTTTCGGTATGGCAGACGCAAAACCGGTGAGCACTCCTTTTGCGGCGCATTTCAAACTTTCGGCCGAGTTATCACCACAGTCCGATGATGATAGGGAGTACATGTCACATGTTCCATATTCTAGCGCTGTCGGGAGCATCATGTACGCTATGGTTTGCACACGACCGGACATCTCTTACGCAGTGAGCATGGTTAGCAGATATATGACCAATCCTGGTAAGGCTCATTGACAAGCTGTTAAGTGGATTCTGAGATACTTACGAGGTACCACTAGCACTTGTTTGGAGTTTGGGAGGTGTAAGGATGGTGTGGTTGGATATGTTGATTCGGATTTCGCAGGTGATTTGGATAGGAGGAGATCACTTTCAGGGTATATTTTCTCTATTGGAGGATGTGCAGTTAGTTGGAAAGCTTCATTACAACCCATTGTCGCCTTGTCCACGACCGAGGCGGAATATATTGCTATGACAGAGGGTGTGAAGGAAGCTATGTGGTTAAGAGGCTTATATGGAGAGCTTACTTCTTGTTGGGAGCCAACGATTGTTTATTCAGATAGTCAGAGTGCTATTCATTTGTCTAAAGATCAAATGTTTCATGATAGGACGAAGCACATCGATGTAAAGTTTCACTTTGTTCGGGATGTGATCGGAAAGCGCACAGTGACTGTTAAGAAAATTGGTACCGAGGACAATCCGGCGGACATGCTTACTAAGTCTCTTACAATTGCCAAGTTCAAACATTGTTTGGACTTGGTGGCAGTTAGCAGCATTTGAGGCCCTATGGGGCGTTTGGAGAAGACGGAGCACGGAGCATTAAGGAGCATTAAGGTGAAATTCAAGTCAAGGTGGAGTTTTGTGACAACCTCAACACAGCGGCTAAAGACTACAAATCAAACCAAGGTGGAGATTGTTATAATTTGGTTTAGATTTGTATTTATCTAAATTGAAGTTAAATCCTAATCTAATTAGGATAATATAAGATTTAGATTGTTGGGTAAAACTAGAATTTAATTAGGAGTTTAATTAGACTACAAATCCTAATTAGATTCTAGTTTGAAGGCATATATTATATATAGCATACCCGGCCACTTTAATGAAGCCGCAACTTTTAATTAGCCGAAGCGCTAATTAATTTAGGCCAACCAAGGAAGATACGTGTTGTTGGTGTTGGTACATATGGCCATATTAATGAAGCCGGGATTTTAATTAGAGGTCATGCTCTAATTAATTTAGCAACCCAAGATGAGAGAGGCCGTATTGGAGGAGCCATATGTTGCTAATGAAGCCGGCAATTAATTAAGAAATTGAAGCTCTAAGGTGAGGGCGTTCATACGATTGGATTCTTAGGAATCGTTAGGGTGTACGCAAATTTTGATATTTCGGTTTTATTTGGAGTTTCGGTTTTCTTGAGAGATATAATCTTTGTATTCTTCTTTTGACTTTAATAAAAGTCTTTGCTCCGTCTTCGCCCGTGGATGTAGGCCGGTGGCCGAACCACGTAAAACTTGGTGTGCTCTTTCTTTTCTTTTCTTACATTATTTTTATTCTTGGATCTATCTTTCGCCGTTTCGATTTAACAGCCGCCGACTTGCCCCATCACTCCTCAGCCTTCGCTGCTCCCAGTCGAGCACGGGCGCACACGATTCCCTTTTCGCACGTGCCGCCGCGGAGCTTCGCGGCGGACAACAGCGCCTCGTCTAGGGGTGCGGCTATCCGGCTCGCGCTCTTCGCCGCGGGGGCGGGGGAGCTCGACGTCGCAGAGGGGCGCGGCGCGGAGAGGGGCCGCAGAGAGGCCCGGCACGGAGAGGGGCCGGAGAGGGGACGCTGCGCGAAGTGGGTTGCCGGAGGGGGGCCAGAAGGTAGATCGGAGGTTGGAGATGAAGATGAAGATGAAGATGAAGAATGGGTAAAAGAGAAAGAGGGGAGACGATGAGAAAGTGAAGGAGGGGTGAAGATGGAAACGAGGCTTTTCCTCGATTCCAGTGCCCCTCAGTTGGGCGAAATCAATTCCGAGGGGGGGTGGGAATTGGTATTCCCACCCCCATCCTGCCTAATCCCGATTTGTAGGGATTTCAATTCCGAGGAAATGTATTCCCGTTTGGGAATGGATTCAGGGATAAGGGGATTATTCCCCCCTTATCCCTGTTACCAAACACAGCCTAAGGGTACAGATAGTATTGTTTTTTTTAAAAATTTATATGATCACTGATACATGTGATTTTATAAAATTCATTGATGATTAATTTGGTAGACTAGTTCCATATGGTAGTCTCTCCAAACAGGGGGATTGGAAACATTGCTCACTCATAAAGTAAATAGGAAAGAAAAGAAACATAGATTATGATTGTTTTTTTAAAAAAAATTTTTTGTTGATAATAGTGTAACTTGACAAGTGATAAAAAATTTGATGGTTGATATTCGAAATTTCAAGTATGAAATATAATTAATTTATATTTTTATATTTTCAACTAAATTTTAAAAGATAAATTTGATGAGTGACAAACTATTTTCCTCTTAAAGAAAAAAAATAAATCATAGTGCAACTTGGCAATCGCATTTTTATTGAAATGCCACTTTCCTACCTACATTGCCTGGGTAATAAGTAATGGATAAGGTTAGTGCATAGTTGAGCATCAAAGTTCAAAAAAAATAAAAAAAAAATAAAAAAACTTTAAATTTTATGCAACTTGTTACAATTTTTTTGGAATTATATTTATGCATCGAGATCCTTCACAATCTTTCCTTACCTAAACTGGCTCTAAAGATGATTGGACGAGCCACTTCAGGTCGACTTATCAAAAAATCTGGCACTCGATAACTCCTTTCAAGCGGTTTGACTAGAAAAGTTGCTCCTGAAAATTCAACCAACCTTTGGGGAAGAATATAAGACAAATAAATATCTGATTCAAATAAATGGCTCTCGAGAAAGGAGACAAAATTTGCATTAAACCCATAGCAATTAACAGATGAAAACATCAACAAGGGGATCAATTTTCTTCCAATCTTTTGTTCTCAAAAAAAAAAAAAAAAAAAAAAAAAAAAAAAAAAAAAAAAAAATGGAAACTCTTTCAATCTCATTTTCTATGTACCAATGCCTATCATCTAATCTGTTCAAAATCCTGGTACATATATCGACAAGAGTCAATCAAAAGAATTAATGCAGAAGCAAGATCAACGATCTTTACAACCTCAGAGTCAGGTCAAGTTCAAGGCGCTTCGTGCCTTGTTCCTGACTAGGACCTTCTCCACGATCCGTAGGTGGCGGCGGCGGCTGATGCTCCGACAGCGCTGATCGGTCCTTGATGTGCAATACCCTCTCGCAGAACACGAGTTTGCCCGCGACCACCTTGGGGTTGTCCGCGACTGCCGCGTCCGCCGCCGCAGCCTCCTCGTACACGACGTACACCGCGTTCGGCAACAGCGTCTGGCTCCCGTCGGAGCTCGACACGTGCAAGTCTACCCACGCGGGGCCCTCCGCGATCGCGCCGTAGCGCGCGAGCAGGGCGCCCATGTTCGCGAGGCGCGGGGCAGACCGCTCGGCCCCGAACCGCGCGACGACGGCGCGGCGGGCGCGGCCGTCGGGCGGGGGCCACAGTTGGAGGGACATGAAGACGGCAAAGCCGCCGCCATTGAGGGCCTGGCTGAGCGGGGGGTAGAGGGCGCGGTGGGCGTCGGCTAAGCGGCGGAAGAGGACGATGCCGCAGGTGCGGTCGGGGGCGACGAGAATGTACTCGACGGAGTCGCGGCCGAAGCGGGCGCGGAGGGCGGCGTTGAGGACGGAGGTGGTGCAGCGGGAGACGGGGCCGGTGAAGTAGACGAAGGCCTTGCGGTGGTGGGGGTTGCGGCGGGCGACGGCGTGGATGCCTTCGAGGAGGTCGGCGTGGGTGGAGGCAGCAGATAAAAGGAGGTCCATGAGCTGGGACTTGGAGAAGGGTTGGAGGAGGTGGCTCCTCATGCAGAGGGGATTGACCTCGACGGGGTGAGCGGCGGCGACGTCCTCGGCCTGTTCGGGGTCGGGGTTTGCGGGGGGCGGGGCGAAGATGGGAGTGAGGGGCGAACAGAGGATGCTAGCGGTGGATGGGAGGAGCACGGAGAGCTCCGTGGGCATGGGGAACACCTGCGGGGGCTCGCAGACGAACTCCATCTGGTTCTTGAAAATGGCTCTCTGCCTCATTGTTGACGATCTAAAGAACCTGATGACGACGACGACGACGACGGGCGTAAGCTCTCAGGAGAGAATGAGAATGGAAAGGGAATCTTCCAGAATTATCAAGAATTAGGGGAGAGGGAAAGAGGAGAGATCTTTAACTGCTCGAATGTGGCGGGAGAGCTAGAAAGATTTTCTTATTATATATATATATATATATATGGAAAATGCTATGTGTACACCCCTTTCGGGGTGTACATCATACATCCCACTCATCTAAGGGTGGGGGTATGATAATGGGTCACTTGATGTGACTCGTAAAAAATATCGCCACCATTAAAATGGTGGAGGTGTATGATGTACACCACTTCGGAGTGTACATGTAGCATTGCTCTATATATATATATATATATATATATATATATATATATATATACAAGAATATTGCTTAGTTATGATTGAAAAACGCTAACTGTATATTACTAAATTTGGTGTATATTTTCTCTCCTATTCTTTTCTCCTTTTATTGTTATTATTTTTACTATAATTTTATTCAAAATTTTTTAATCCTAAAATATTTGAATTGTAAAATTAAGTGTACTGTTAACATTTTTCATTATAAATTTTAGTTATACTGAAGTGTCTCTTGCAAATTCATTACTACTCACATTTTTAAGGATAAATATAAAATGATTCAATTAGATAGCTATACACAAAATTTAATTAGTTTAATATATATTGTAAATTTGATAACTTATATATAAAACTAGTATATTTTGTATATTAATTTTTAGAAATTAAACAATAGGCTATTCTTTAACATTGAATTTTGAAACTACTTATGCATAAATAATATTTTTTTTACAAAAAAAAATATACATAAATTATTTAAATATTATAAATCACATCTATTAAATTATATTTTAATTTAAAATATAAATTATGAAATATTAGGTAGTATATAAAATATACACCGGATTCATGCAATAGTTTAATTTTTTTACAACTTATTGCTAGAGTAAATGGAGACGTAACAAAAAGATGAAGACAAAAAAATCTTATTTTTTAAAAACTTATTTACTTCTGCCATATCCCGGTTAAATTCATCAAGCTTTGGACTACCTTTCCTAGAACTGGACAAGCAAAGTCATAAAAAATTTATTTTTTGAAATTTGAAATTCAAAAAATAATTGAAATTTGAAATTTGAAATTTAAAATTTTAAAGATTTTAAAATTAAAAATTAAAATTTAATATCTAAATTTTAAGTTTAGAATTTAATATCTAATATCTAAATTTTAAAATATAAAATTTAAATTTAAATTTAAACTTTAAGCTTATAATTAGAATCGGATTTTAAAATATAGATTTTAAATACTTGTGATTTTAGATATCGAAAATTAAAAAACTAATTCTTAAAGTAAGAATCAAATTTTGAAATTGAAGTTGCCGGACAATATACCTAAAATGCCCAAAATCAATTTTCAAAATCTTGGCCATAAAATGCAGGTGGATTGCTCCGTGGACCTGGTCTAGTGGACCAAGTTAAAAGTGTGTTTAGAAATGAGAAGCTCTTTTGGGAATTGCAAGCAAATTGTGTTATATTTGATTAAAGAGAATAATAGAAGACTATATTAGTAATTTTCATATTTATGACATCTCAATAATTTTATATTGGATGAAAATAAAATTATGATTTGATATATATGTATACTAATAATAATAACCAACATTAAATATTTTATGTCGTTAGTTTGAATCCGACAAATTATTATTGCTAATAGGTCAAGTCGTTATATTTGATATCACAACCAATCACCAGGTGGAAGTACAAACCAAAATTATGTAGAGCAAAGAGTTATGTCAGGATCTGAATGACATGATCTGAATGACAAAGTGACAGACTATATAATAATCATAACAACAAGACTACCGAGACAAATTTCACTTCACCTGATGATCTTAGGCTTTGTGTCACACCCCGGGGTCGAAACTGCGACCCGGGCTCGCCAACAGATCCGCTACCTATGCCAAACCCGCATAGGCGAAGCATCCTACCTGCAAGAAAAGTGCTACAGCTAAACAGATATCAAAGCTAAAAGATAAAACTGCTGTAAAATTAAAACCAATGATTTGTACAACTGGAAATAAAGGTACACAGTCCATCTCCCAAAAATGATAATCATACCATAACCTCAAATACAAAACTCTGGACTCAACAGGGAGGTAATCCTGAATAAATAAATGATACATCAGTGTACAGACTCTCAGTACGAGTCAGATCCTCACAATACATCAGTCTCTCAAAGAGAAAAATAAAAACACTAATCTACCGACTGTACTGAAGATCTCCTCTGAGAGGGGTACCGCTACTCTCCAAAGATAGGTAGGGATCTAGCTCACGACTCCCTCGCCTCGAACAGCAACCGCAGAATCAGCAACACCTGCTAAGACTCTGCAAAACAAAGGAGAGAAGGGACAAAAAGGGGGGGAAACCCCCAACGGGTGTGAGAATTACACCAAAAAGGAGTTCTCAATGGGTGTCGCCACCAGGTCCGACGATCTGCCCATCAAGTCCACAAGAGGCAAAAGATGACCAATGCAATAAAACTGAAAGAAGAAGCTGGAGACACTCTACAGCTACCATGCCTCTATCTAAAAGCTCAAATGGGGAAACTCTGATAAAGATATGCAACACTCGCACACGAGGTGCTCAATCGACCAAATCGAGCTGACTGCCACATCGGGTCCAGTCAAACCTGCGCCCACCTACAACCACCTCCCGCTGACGGGCAGGAATTACGTAGGGCGTCCAAACGGACTAACTCGCTATCGAGTAGTGGCTCATGCAGGCTATAGTCAAAATTCATGCCCTCTCTCTCAGAACGGATAGACTTGAGATGCTCAACCTCTCCCACAATGGTCAAAGAACTCACAACGACCACGGGACCACCGTCAAACCCCGAACGGTTCCCAACAACACTAGTACTGGTCTAAACACAACTGCCAGCCTCCACTCGTCCCCCAGGCACGAGTGCAAAAGTAAAAGTATCCGTCTGAATAGACCCAATCGATGGACCAGTAAAACTGGCACTGCCTGCTCCGCCTGCCGCAACGGGTATGCCAGTCTATGCATAACACCGAAGCAAAGAAGTCTCAATGACTCAAAGTCTGTCTGACGCCTGCCCGCAGCAACGGGTATGCCAGCCTATGCATAACACCGAAGCAAAGGAGTCTCAAGGACTCAAAGTCTGTCTGACGCACACTCCGGAGTGGCACTTGAGGGGAGCGACCCACACGAGTAAAGTACCTCAGTAACCAGTAACATAAGTATCGTAAAAGAGCATGACTGGATCAAGACTCTGATTAAAGTGGGAAAATTCATCCCCTGAAGAAAACCCCGGTCCTCATACAGAGGCAATAGTACTCAAAAGTGGGAAACTCCGTCCACTAGAGAAACCTGATACCCAATCTGATGCATAAGTAAATATCCGGTCGACCGCCCAATATCCGCGGTTGCCGCAATACCCTACCATCTATAATCAAGTCCTATAACCGACCTCCGGTCAACCGCCCCGAGTCCGCGGTCACCGCCAAAACCCTGCCAGCCGCAATCCAGCACAACTCGTCCCTGACACCAATGTCCCTGCTACACTACCCCAGACCCCTGCTCGCACCCGAGCAACACAGACCGCCTGACTAACAAGAAGGAGAAAAGAATAGCATGGTTTCTCCTAAGTCAAGTTCCAATATGTAGTGTAGCTGTAAAAGATGGCCTAGTTATATGTCCATACAAGCATGCATTTGTCCTCAAAGAAAAATAAGAAAAATAAACCTCATGCCAAAATTATCAATGGCTATACCTGTCCATAATCCTCGATCCATAATCGCACCTCAGAGTAGAACCTGCACATAACTACATAATCCTATCCCACTGCATAAACCAGCCTCATAAAAGGTTATGTGCTAACATGGCATGATAATTAATCATATAGGTAACCTTGCCTTAGGTAAGCTTCCACTAATCATCAACATGAATATTCGATTAATACCTTTGTCATAATATGAATAATTAACTTGCAATTCACATAAAATCAACATTGTTAAGCTTACCGATCAATCCCAGGTATTGTACCCTACACGTGCATTCAATTCCAACATATAGAATTAGAGAACCGTCCACCGGTTCTCGGAACAAAGTACCCACCTGAAACGCATTCCGCAGGCAAAGCCGAAGTCGGTGAAGTACGCAGCCACACGAAATCCAAAATCTGCAGGATCCGGTCCCTCGGTAAACAGTCGCACAAACCACTGTTCCTACAAACAACATCGAAGTGGAGAATCAATTACATCACAACCAAAACTCTCAAAACAGCATATGCTGTTTTGTACCAACCAGCAGAGGGAATGAGCCTTTTCACCTGTATACAGACCTCCAAAAATTCCAAAAAAATCACGGTTGCGATCCTCGTGACGAGTAGCCCCAAATCGACTATTTAAACGCTTCGTTCTGATACCTGTAGGCCAAGAAACAATTCGGACAACGTTGGAAGCCATTCCCTCAAGAACACAGTCCTGCTGGAAAAACAGTAGTAAAGAAGCTTAATTCCCACCCTTTAAACGACCTCCAAAAAATCCAATAAAAATACAGGTACGTTCCTCTCGAAGAGTAGATATCAATCGACACCTTAAACACCTCATTCCGATGTCCGTAGGCTGAGAAATAAATCCAACAAGCTCATGCTGTCCAAAATCACCACAGAAAAATAGTGGCTCAGAGATGCCTCGGGAACTGTGCCAAAAACTCGAAATGCGGAGAAGTGATCAACATGAAAAACGAAGCCTTACCTCTAGTGAACGCGCTGCCACAAAAATCGCCGAAAACGATGGTCTGAGTAAGCCATGGGAGCCTGCGCACCGAAACGCGATGAAGGGGATCACCGGTGAAGGAAAGTCGCACTGCGCCGAAAAGCCGCTTACCTCGAAGTGTGTGCCACCAAAAGTCCCAAACTTCTCCACGATATGCTCCACAGGAAGATGAACAACTTTGCTTAAGGTTGCAAAGAGAGGGGAGCTCGGGAAAAGCCTCAAACCGCAGGCCAAAGGGAGGTATTTATAGCCAAAAACCAACAATTGCAGAAATTCCCACTGTGTCCCCTGATTCGGGCGCCCGAAATAATCGGGCTGCTACAGTACTGGGCCCGGCCCGTTACTGTGGGGGCCCGAAATCACCACGGCCCACCACGTTGCCTACCCGCGCCCCGCGCGCCCGGTGCACGTGCGCCCGCCAATGGCGGCGCGCCACGTGGCACCGACAACCCCTGCACCGCGCACGACGCGCAACTGCCCCGCGCGTACGGCCACATGCCCCCACCTGCCCTGCACAGTAACCCGGCCAATGGGGAGGCGCCACGTGACAGTGCTTCCCCTCGCTGCGCCCGGTGCACGCAAGCCCGATGCACCGAACCAGTAATCCGCTGCCACGTGTCTGCCCCCGGTCCACCATGCACCCTGCGCCGCTCCATGAACCGCGCGCGCGTGCGCCCGCCACTCCCGGGCCGCCACGCGTCCCGCGCCCGGGTGCACGCCCTCCGCGGTGGACCGAACGGCCGCACCTCAGCCCGCCGCCGCGCTCCGCCGCCTGCCGCCGCCGCCGGCGCAACTCCGGCCGCCGGAACAGTGCCACCACACCCCGAAAAATGTGTTTTCGCGTCCGGACTCCGAAAAATACAAGTAAATAGTCCGTTTTCACCGTTTTCGCGCGCTGAATCCAAAACCGCTGTCCGATTTGCCAAAATCCATTCCCAAAATTTGTCGGAGGTATCCGGAAAGGTGTTTCTTGGTCCAAACTTCGCGCTGAGTTGGAAATTTAATTTTAATTTTTAAATTTTGTTGGAAATTTTGAAGCTTCTACGCGATAAGCAGAAATGGTACTCTGTGCCTCTGACAGTGCTCGGACTATGTGTTGACCAAAGTCTCCGCCAGTGAAGAAGAGAATCAACGGCTGTGAATTAATGGGACGTGAATTTACGGACCAAAATGCGAGTTGATTGTTCCGTGGACCTGGTCTAGTGGACCAGGTTAAAATCGTGCTTAGAAATAAGAGACTATTGTAATTGAGGAGTGCTACATGTATTTAAGGGTCACTTGAAGTGACCACTTACCACACCTCCACCCATGAGATGGGTGGAGGTGTATAATGTACACCCCACAGGGGGTATACATGTACATAGCATTTTGTTAAAATATGATACCGACTATTTCTTTAAAAGTTATATATATATATATATATATATATATATATATATATATATATATATATATATATATATATATATATATATATATATATATATATAATTGAGCTCCTATACATGTAAAGCACCGAGTTATTTGTGTTTATAAATTTTTTATCCTTAGATGTAGAATTGAGCGGTTAGGATGATGGTGGGCCTCTTGGATTTAATGGGTGGTTGGTAGAATAGTATAATTTAAGGAGTAGAATTAATTAAAGAATTAAATCTAACGGTAGAAAACTTACAAGCACCAATTACTTGGTGATTGTATAAGCACAGTAGCCGAACTCTCTCTCTCTCTCTCTCTCTCTCTATATATATATATATATATAGTCCGGCTACTATACTATTAATAGTACCAAATTATTGGTGCTATCAAATTTTTTACCCTTAGATCAATCCCTTTAATCATTTTCACTCGTTGGATTTTACTAATTTTTCAACCACCTATTAAATCCAAGGGGCTCACTATTATCTCAACCACACATTTTTTAATCTATGGGTTAAAAGCTTAATAGCACCAATGACTTGATACTATTAATAGTATTCCAGCTTAGCGCGCGCTCTCTCTCTCTCTCTCTCTATATATATATATATATATATATATATATATATATATATATATATATATATATATAAAGTATAAGTCTTACATTTCATAGATTTTAAATTCATAAAACTTTTTAAATTTTTAGTTTAAAAAATTGATAAAACAAGTAAAAAATAAAAAATAAAAAAAAAAAAATTTGACGAATAACTATATGATATACATCTAATCTAAGGGTACAGATAGTATTGCTCTTTTAAAAAATTTATATGACTGATACATGTGATTTTATAAATTTCATTGATGATTAATTTGGCAGACTAGATCCATACGGTAGTCTCTCCCAACAGGGGGATTGGCACTCATAAAGTAAATAGGAAAGAAAAGAAATATAGATTATGATTTTTGTTTTTTTTTTTTTTTTTGTTGATAATAGTGTAACTTGATTTGATGGTTGATATTCGAAATTTCAAGTTTGAAATATAATTATTTTATATTTTTATATTTTCAACTAAATTTATTTTAAAAATAAACGAAATGAGTGACAAATTATTTTTCTCTTAAAGAAAAAAATAATAATAGTGCAACTTGGCAATTGCATTTTTATTGAAATGCCACTTTCCTACCTACATTGACTGGGTAATGAGTAATGGATAAGGTTAGTGCATAGTTGAGCATCCAAGTTCAAAAAAAAAAAAAAAAAAAAAAAAAAAAAAAAAAAAAAAAAAAAAAAAAAAAAACTTTAAATTTTAAATTTTATGCAACTTTTTACAAATTTTTTGGAATTATATTTATGCATCGAGATCCTTCACAATCTTTCCTTACCTAAACTGGCTCTAAAGATGATTGGACGAGCCACTTCAGGTCGCCTTATCAAAAAATATGGACTCGTTAACTCCTTTCAAGCAGTTTTACTAGAAAAGTTGCTCCTGAAAATTCAACCAACCTTTGGGGAAGAATATAAGAGTAATAAATATCTAATTCAAATAAATGGCTCTCAAGAAAGGAGAAAAAATTTGCATTAAACTCATAGCAATCAACAGATGAAAACATCAACAAGGGGATCAATTTTCTTCCAATCTTATGTTCTCAAAAAAAAAAAAAAAAAAAAAAAAAAAAAAAGGAAACTCTTTCAATCTCATTTTCTATGTACCAATGCCTATCATCTAATCTGTTCAAAATCCTGGTACATATATCGACAAGAGTCAATCAAAAGAATTAATGCAGACGCAAGATCACCGATCTTTACAACCTCAGAGTCAGGTCAAGTTCAAGGCGGCGCCGCTTCGTGCCTTGTTCCTGACTAGGACCTTCTCCACGTTCCGTAGGTGGCGTCGGCGGCGGCGGCTGATGCGCCGACAGCGCTGTGTCGTTGATGAACAATACCCTCTCGCAGAACACGAGTTTGCCCGCGACCACCTTGGGGTTGTCCGCAACTGCCGCGTCCGCCGCCGCAGCCTCCTCGTACACGACGTACACCGCGTTCGGCAACAGCGTCTGGCTCCCGTCGGAGCTCGACACGTGCAAGTCTACCCACGCGGGGCCCTCCGCGATCGCGCCGTAGCGCGCGAGCAGGGCGCCCATGTTCGCGAGGCGCGCGGCAGACCGCTTGGCCCCGAACCGCGCAACGACGGCGCGGCGGGCGCGGCCGTTGGGCGTTGTCCACAGTTGGAGGGGCAGGAAGACGGCAAAGCCGCCGCCATTGAGGGCATGCCTGAGCGGGGGGCAGAGGGCGCGGTGGGCGTCGGCTAAGCGGCGGAAGAGGACGATGCCGCAGGAGCGGTCGGGGGCGACGAGAATGTACTCGACGCAGTCGGCGCCGAAGCGGGCGCGGAGGGCGGCGTTGAGGACGGCGGTGGTGCAGCGGGAGACGGAGTCGGAGAAGTAGACGAAGGCCTTGCGGTGGTGGGGGTTGCGGCGGGCGACGGCGCGGATGTCGTCGAGGAGGTCGGGGCGGGTGGAGGCAGCAGAGAAAAGGAGGTCGATGAGCTGGGACTTGGAGAAGGGTTGGAGGAGGTGGTTCTTCATGCAGAGGGGATTGACCTCGACGGGGTGAGCGGCGGCGACGTCCTCGGCCTGTTCGGGGTCGGGGTTTGCGGGGGGCGGGGCGAAGATGGGAGTGAGGGGCGAACAGAGGATGCTAGCGGTGGATGGGAGGAGCACGGAGAGCTCCGTGGGCATGGGGAACACCTGCGGGGGCTCGCAGACGAACTCCATCTGGTTCTTGAAAATGGCTCTCTGCCTCATTGTTGACGATCTAAAGAACCTGATGACGACGACGACGACGACGACGACGGGCGTAAGCTCTCAGGAGAGAATGAGAATGGAAAGGGAATTTTCCAGAATTATCAAGAATTAGGGGAGAGGGAAAGAGGAGAGATCTTTAACTGCTCGAATGTGGCGGGAGAGCTAGAAAGATTTTCTTATTATATATATATATATATACAAGAATTTTGCTTAGTTACGATTGAAAAATGCTAACTGTATATTACTAAATTTGGTGTATATTTTCTCTCTTATTCTTTTCTCCTTTTATTGTTATTATTTTTACTATAATTTTATTCCAAATTTTTTAATCCTAAAATATTTGAATTGTAAAATTAAGTGCACTGTTAACATTTTTCATTATAAATTTTAGTTATACTGAAGTGGCTCTTGCAAATTCATTACTACTCACATTTTTACGGATAAATATAAAATGATTCAATTAGATAGCTATACACAAAATTTAATTAGTTTAATATATATTGTAAATTTGATAACTTATATATAAAACTAGTATATTTTGTATTGTAATTTTTAGAAATTAAACAATAGGCTATTCTTTAACATTGAATTTTGAAACTACTTATTCATAAATAATAATTTTTTTACAAAAAAAAAATATACATAAATTATTTAAATATTATAAATCACATCAATTAAATTATATTTAAATTTAAAATATAAATTATGAAATATTAGGTAGTATATAAAATATACACCGGATTCATGCAATAGTTTAATTTTTTTAATTACAACTTATTTCTAGAGTAAATGGAGACGTAAAAAAAAAGACGAAGATAAAAAAATCTTATATTTTAAAAACTTATTTACTTCTGCCATATCCCTGTTAAATTGATCAAGCTTTGGACTACCTTTCCCAGAACTGGACAAGCAAAGTCATAAAAAACTTATTTTTTGAAATTTGAAATTCAAAAAAAAATTGAAAATTGGAATTTGAAATTTTAAAGATTTTAAAATTAAAATTTTAAAATTAAAAATTAAAATTAGAAATTAAAATTAAAAATTAAAATTAAAAATTTAATATTTAATATTTAATATTTAATATTTAATATTTAATATTTAATATTTAATATTTAATATCTAATATCTAATATCTAAATTTTAAAATATAAAATTTAAGCTTATAATTAGAATCGGATTTTAAAATATAGATTACAAATACTTATAATTTTAGATATCGAAAATTAAAAAACTAATTCGTAAAGTAAGAATCAAATTTTGAAATTGAAGTTGCCGGACA
>CM055073.1:2358818-2543818 GCA_029204045.2 Tillandsia leiboldiana
AATTGTAAAATTAAGTGTACTGTTAACATTCTTCATTATAAATTTTAGTTATACTGAAGTGGCTCTTGCAAATTCATTAGTACTCACATTTTTACGGATAAATATAAAATAATTCAATTAGATAGCTATACACAAAATTTAATTAGTTTAATATATATTGTAAATTTGATAACTTATATATAAAACTAGTATATTTTGTATATTAATTTTTAGAAATTAAACTATAGGCTATTCTTTAACATTGAATTTTGAAACTACTTATGCATAAATAATAATTTGTTTACAAAAAAAAAATATACATAAATTATTTAAATATTATAAATCACATCTATTAAATTATATTTAAATTTAAAATATAAATTATGAAATATTAGGTAGTATATAAAATATACACCGGATTCATGCAATAGTTTAATTTTTTTAATTACAACTTATTTCTAGAGTAAATGGAGACGTAAAAAAAAAAAGACGAAGACAAAAAAATCTTATTTTTTAAAAACTTATTTACTTCTGCCATATCCCGGTTAAATTGATCAAGCTTTGGACTACCTTTCCCAGAACTGGACAAGCAAAGTCATAAAAAACTTATTTTTTGAAATTTGAAATTCAAAAAAAAATTTAAAATTGGAATTTGAAATTTTAAAGATTTTAAAATTAAAATTTAAAATTTAAAATTTAAAATTTAATATTTAATATCTAATATCTAAATTTTAAAATATAAAATTTAAATTTAAAATTTAAGCTTATAATTAGAATCGGATTTTAAAATATAGATTACAAATACTTATAATTTTAGATATCGAAAATTAAAAAACTAATTCTTAAAGTAAGAATCAAATTTTGAAATTGAAGTTGCCGGACAATATATATACCTAAAATGCCCAAAATCAATTTTCAAAATCTTGGCCATAAAATGCAGGTGGATTGCTCCGTGGACCTGGTCTAGTGGGCCAAGTTAAAAGTGTGTTTAGAAATGAGAGGCTCTTTTGGGAATTGCAAGCAAATTGTGTTATATTTGATTAAAGAGAATAATAGAAGACTATATTAGTAATTTTCATATTTATGACATCCAATAATTTTATATTGGATGAAAATAAAATTATGATTTGATATATATATATACTAATAATAATAACCAATATTAAATAGTTACTGTCGTTAGTTTGAATCCAACGAATTATTATTGCTAATAGATCAAGTCGTTATATTTGATATCACAATCAATCACCAGTTGGAAGTACAAACTAAAATTATGTAGAGCAAAGAGTTATGTCAGGATGTGAATGACAGGATCCAAATGACAAAGTGACAGACTATATCAGAATCATAACGACAAGACTAGCGAGACAAATTTCACATTACCTGATGATCTTAGGCTTTGACATACTATATCAGTATCAGAATGACAAGCCTAGCAAGACAAGTCTCACATCGCCTGATGATTTTAGACTGTGTGTGTGATTGGGTTGGTAAAAATGTAAAATTATAGACACTAATAATAATAACTAAGTTTAAATATTTTGGAATGATTGTTGTTATTTTGGAATGATTGTTAGAAAAAAAGAAAGAAAAGAAACATATATAGACTAAGATTTTCCAGTTACTAGTAGTGCAACTTGGCATTGCATTTCTATTGAAATGCCACTTTTCCACCTACATTAATGCTTGCGTATTAAGTTGTGGATAAGGTTAGTGCATAGTTGAGCATGCATCTGAGTCCCAAAAAAGAAAAACCCTTTAGATTTCATACAACTTGTAACAATTTTTTTGGATTTATATTTATGTATTGCGATCCTTCACAATCTTTTCTTATCTAAACCGGCTCTAAAGATGAATTCGACGAGCCACTTCAGCTCATGACCTTATCGAAAAATCTGGCACTTATTAACTCCTTTCAGGCAGTTTTACTAGAAAATTAAGTTGCTCCTGAAAATTCAACCTATTCCTTTGGAGATGGAAGAATATATAAGACTAATAAATATCTGATTCAAATAAATGGCTCTCAAGAAAGGAGAAAAAATTTGCATTAAACCCGTGGTAATCAACAGATGAAAACATCAACAAGAGGATCAATTTTCTTCCAATCTTTTGTTCTCAAAAAAAAAAAAAAAAAACACTTTCAATTTTTTTTTCCTATGTACCAATTCCTATCATCTAATCTGTTCAGAATCCTAGTATATCAACAAGAGTCAATCAAAAGAATTAATGCAGACGCACGATCAACGATCTTTACAAGCTCACATTCATGTCAATATCAAGGTGGCGCCGCTTCGTGCCTTCCCCCTGACTCAGACCTTCTTAACGCTCCGTCGTCGTCGTCGACTGCGGCGGCGGCGGTGGCTGATGCTCCCACGGCCCTAGGTCGTTGATATGCACAACCCTCTCGCAGAACACGAGGTTCCCCGCGACCACCTTGGGGTTGTCCGCGACCGCCGCGTCCGCCGCCTCAGCCGCCTCGTACACGACGTACGCCGCGCTCGGCTTCCGTGACCCACTGCCGTCGACGCTCGACACGTGCGAGCCTACCCAAGCGGGGCCCTCCACGACCGCGCCGTAGCGCGCGAGCAGGGCGCCCATCTCCGCGAGGCGCTGGGGAGAGCGCGGGCCCGCGAACCGCGCGACGACGGCGCGGCGGGCGCGGCCGGATGGCGGGGGCCACACTTCGTGGGGGACGAAGTGGATGTCCTCGGCACCGGGGAGGCCCTCACCGATCGGTGGGGAGAGGACGCGGCGGGCGTCGGCGAGGCGGCGGAAGAGGACGAGGCCGTAGCGGCCGTCGTGGGAGACGAGGGCATACTCGACGGAGTCGGCACCGATGCGGGTGCGGATGGCGGAGGCGAGGTCGGCGGGGGTGGTGCCGGGGGGTAGTGGGTAGACGAAGACCTTGCGGTGGCCGGGGTTGCCGCGGGCGACTGCGCGGATGTCTTCGAGGAGGTCGGGGCGGGTGGAGGCGGCGTAGAAGAGGAGGTCGACGAGCTGGGACTTGGAGAAGGGTTGGAGTAGGAGGCCCTTCATGCGGTGGGGTTGGAGGAGGAGGCCCTTCATGCGGTGGGGTTGGAACTCGGCGGTGTGAGCGGTGGCGACGTCCTCTGCCTGGTCGGGGACGGGGTGGAGCGGGGCGAAGGTGTAGTCGAGGGGCTCGCAGAGGATGGGCGAGGTCAATGGGGAGAGCACGGAGAGCGGGGAGGGCATGGGCACCACCTGCGGGGGCTCGCAGACGAACTCCGGCAGGTCTCTAAGAGCGCAGCTCGAGCTCATGGTGACGATCTAAAGAACCTGATGACGACGACGATGACGATGATGGGCTTTAGATCGCAGGAGAGAATGAGAATGCAAAGAGGTGAGGGAAAGAGGAGAGATCTTTCGAATGTGGCGGGAGGGCTCGAAAGTTTTTCTTATTATATACAAAAATAATTAATTATAATTGAAAATTTATAACTATATCTTTCTAAATTTGATATATATTTTACATATTATTCATTCAAAAATTTTTCTCCTCTTAATATTATTAATTTTACTAAAACATAATATTATATATAGAGAGAGACTAAATGTTAATTTTAGAGGGTGATTAGTTGGGAATAATTTGGTGTTAATTTTAGATATTTGGTGTTTATTTTTTATTTTTTAGTTTTTCTATACAAAAACTAATTAATTAACTTTTTTTTTTTAGGATCTTATTTTATTCATTCAGAAAATAAACTTAATTACTTACTATAGCGAGACAGTTTTGACAGCCAAAAATTTTTTAATTGAAATTGTTTTCTGCACTAGAAATTAATACATGCAAAATTTTTAGGGTACAAACATATTATTTTAAATTTGTATTAAAATTGTTGTGCTCATCGGGCGTGCTGAAACGAAACAAAATTCTTGTAGCGATGATTAATTACGTGGGGTGCAATTGTGCAATGCAGTCTGAATCCGTTTATGTAGGGAAGAGTGTGTGTACGTACATTAAATCTGCGCCTGTTCTGTTTCTTGTGTTGCTCATTAATTCAGCAGAAAATTTGGAGTACGTACGTGATTTTAATGCTGAGTAGTTTGAGTGGTTGTAATTGGGAGAACCCACTTTCATTCTTTACCAACTCTTATTCCAATCTTTTTTCTATGTACCAATTCCTATCATCTAATCGGTTCAATATCCTAATATTATCAACGTGCAAGAATCAATCAATCGAAGGATAATGTTTCAGCATGCAAAAATTAGTTATTGGGCATGCATGCAAAGCCGCAGAGGAGTGTAAAGTTTACCTTTATTGCTCTTGTTCAAAATTGATTAACTCCATAAAATTCTCTTCCAATATATTCTATGTACAAGTAGTTCCCCATCATCTAGCCAATCCAAAATTCTATAAGATTTCTAGCATCAACAAGAGCCAATTTAAAAGAATTAATGCAACGCGAGCGCACAATCAGCGATCTTTACAGGGTCAGTTGTTGGCCGTCAAGTAATTAAAAGGTGGCGCCGCTTCGTGCCTTTCAGCTTCGGCGGCAGCGGCAGCGGCAGAGTCCACAGCTGATGCGCCGGGGTCCATCTGTCAGCGACGTGCAGCACCCTCTCGCAGAACACGAGGTTGCCCGCGACCACCTTGGGGTTGTCCGCGACCGCCGCGTCCGCCGACGCAGCCGCCTCGTACACGACGTACGCCGCGCTGGGCTTCTGCGTCACACTCCCGTCGACGCTCGACACGTGAGTGCCTACCCACGCGGGGCCCTCCACGACCGTGCCGTAGCGCGCGAGCAGGGCGCCCATCTCAGCGAGGCGCTCGGGAGACCGCAGGCCAGCGAACCGCGCGACGACAGTTCGGCAGGCGCGGCCGGCTGGCGGGAGCCACAGGTCGGGGGGTTTGAAGAGGATGGTCATGCCGCGGGAGAGGCCCTCGCCGAGCGGGGGGGAGAGGACGTGGCGGGCGTCGGCGAGGCGGCGGAAGAGGACAAGGCCGGAGCGGCCGTCGGGGGCCAGGAGGGCGTACTCGACGGAGCTGGCGCCGAGGTGGATTCGGAGGACGCCGGCGAGGGCGGCGGGAGTGGTGCCGAGGGGGAGGCCGTGGACGAAGACCTGGCGGTGGCGGGGGTTGCGGCGGGCGACGGCACGGATGTGGTCGAGGAGGTCCGGGCAGGTGGAGGCGGCGGAGAAGAGGAGGTCGACGAGCTGGGACTTGGAGAAGGGTTGGAGGAGGAGGCCCTTGATATATCGGGGATCGACCTCCGCGGAGTGAGCGGCGGCGACGTCCTCGGCAGGGTCGGGGGGTAGCGGGGCGAAGGTGGGGTCGAGGGGCTCGCAGAGGATGGGCTCGGTGGATGGGGAGAGCATGGAGAACGGCGTGGGCAGGGGGACCACCTGCGGGGGCTCGCAGACGAACGCCTGCAGGCCTCCGAGAGTGCTGCTCCAGCTCATGGTGACGATCTAAAGAACCTGACGACGACGACGACGGGCTTTAGCTCTAATAAGAAGAGAATGAGAATGAGAACAGAAAGGAAAGGAAAAGGAAATTATCAAGAATTTGGGGAGAAGGAAAGAGGAGAGATCATTAACTGCTCGAATGTGGTGGGAAAGCTAGAAAGATTTTCTTACTATATCTATACAAGAATATTGCTTAGCTATGATTGAAAAATGCCAAAACTAGTATACTTTTAGGTAGCGTTTGGATCGGGGATTAGAAAAAATTTGTTATACCGGGGATAGGTACAGATTCTGGTATTAGCAGAAATTGGTGTAAATTTGCGTTTGGTTCGTTTTATGAGTTATACCGGAATTAAAGTAAATTGTGTTTGGTAAATTATATAGGAATAAGGAGAATAGGAAGAATTGGTAAAAATTGTGTTTGGTTGAGTATAGAGGAATAAGAAGAATTGATAAGTGATAAATTTGTGTATTGACTATTTTGCCCTTTATGATATATTATATAAATAAAATATTTTATTATATTAATCAACCTAATAATAAATTTAAAATATTATTTAAATTTGTAAAAAATATTTTAAAATCTATAATAAATAAAAAAAAATACTAAAAAATTATAAAAAATTACATATTAAAATATTTAAAATGTTTGATTATGAAAAAATGGTGGAAAAATGGTCTCCATTCTCTGTAGATGGTGGAAAAATGGGCTCAAAATTTGAGCCAATTCCTCGCATTTCGCCATTTCCAAACCCCTCTCCCACGAACCCAAAAAAAAAAAAAAATTAAAAAAAAAAAAAAGAGTTCGCGAGAGCACTCGAAAAGTCGAAATGTAGAGAGAGAGAGAGAGAGAGAGAGATAGAGAGAGAGAGAGGGGCTTATGTTAAAAAAGTTTCATTTTGAAGTGGGTCTTATTAATAGAGTACTATGTGGGATAATATCCTATTTATCTCTCAATACTATTTATATATTTTTTATTTTAAATATATTTTTTATATATTTTTATTTTTATTATTTAAAAATATATTTGCTCTTAACATCTTTTTAAATTATCTCACATTAAATTCAAAAATTAAAAATATTTAAACTATCTATTTTATTTTTAACTTGAGGGCAAATAAAAAAAACTGACAAGGATAGAAACTTTAAAATAAAAATTTAAATAATAATTTTACAGAAATAGTCAGTATTAAAAGAATCTTCTTTAAAATTACTCATAAATGGTGAAATAGTGAGTAAAAAATTTGAAAAAAATTCAAGCAGTAATAATAACTATCTGGATGTTAAATAACAGTAAAACAGAATGTCATGACCAGATATCAAGTAAATAACGAATCAAACAAATGTGTGAAATAATGACGTTACAGTAATAAAAATTCCCCCAATTATTGGACAAACATAATATTTAGCAGATTAAATCACATAAAATTCAGTCCATTATGAATAAAGATCAGAAAATAATAAGTCATTTACAATCCCATTGAATGCCGCATAATTCAGTTCAATACACATCAGAAAAGTCCTTTACATACAAGAATTCATACATAAATTTATAAACACATTGTAATCATACAATCAAATATATTACACATTTCTTACATTGCAATCAAATATATAACTAACTGCGATTATTCCATAACTCGTCTGTTATAATTGTGCGCACCGCGTCGCCTCTTTGTGACTCTGTAGAGGGGCGCTGAGGGGTCGCAGAGGGGCGCAGAGGGGCGCGGAGAGGGGCGCAGAGGGGTCGCAGCGGGGTCGCAGAGGGGTCGCAGCGGGGCGCGGAGAGGTGCGCAGAGGGGCGCGGAGAGGGGCGCAGAGGGGCCGCAGAGGGGCGTGGAGAGGTGCGCAGAGGGGCGTGGCGCGGAGAAGGAGATCGGAGAAGGAGATCGGAGAAGAAGGAGATCGGGGAAGGAGATCGGAGAAGAAGGAGATCGGAGAGTATAGTGGGTATGGGGAGAAGAAGGAGATCGGAGATAAAGCAAGGATGGGGAGAAGAAGACAGCAGCTCTCCTCGAACCCCGCGCCACATTGGGTGGAATCCGAATTCCACCCATTTCCTGGAATTCGGATTCCACCGTCCATACCCACTATCCCGGGTTGGGTGGAATCCGGGTTCTAATCAACTCCATCCCCGTTTGGGTATGGATAGGGGGATAAGAGGGGTATTCCGCCCTTATCCCCCTATCCAAACGCAGCCTTACAAATTTGGTGTATATTTTAAATTTTATTTTTTTCTTCTCTTATTATAAATATTTTTACTAAAAATTTATTTAAATTTTTTTAATCCTTAAATATTTGAATTGTAAAATTCATATATATATATATATATATAGGCTGGAATATTATCTACCAAATTATTGGTACTATCAAGTTTTCTACTTTTAGATCAACCACTTTAATTATTTTTCGATTTTAGTGTTTTTCTAACCATCTACTAAACCCAAAAGGTTCACTATCATCTCAACCACACATCTTTTAATTTAAAAGTTAAAAACTTAATAGTACCAATAAATTTATATTGAGATTTGTATTCCAGCCTAGCTCTCTCTCTCTCTCTCTCTCTATATATATATATATATATATATATATATATATATATATATATATATATATATATATATATAACAAAGTCAAATGCTTCTAAATTTTTTATTATTGAATTTATATTGAGATTTGTATAATTATATTTTATCTTTCTCTTTTTAGTTGATTTTACAATTGCATAAATTTTAATACAAATCTAATAGTAAAAAATTTACAAATATAATTCGGTACCAAGACCTTTCCCAACCCGTCCCAGCTTTCGGAGAAATTTTCCGAAGCTGAGGTGAGGATGGCGACCTTCCAGCTTGGCAGTGATAAAGCTCCGGGCCCAGACGGTTTCAACTTACTCTTCTATCAGAAATTCTGGGGGACGATCAAGGACGATCTTATGGTTATCTTTCACGAACTGTACGAGGGCAGGTTAAAGATTGGGCTACTGGACTATTCTTACATCTGCCTCATCCCAAAAAAAGAGGATGCCTCGGCGGCTCAAGATTTCAGACCAATCAGCCTTATCAATGGGGTGCCGAAGATCATAGCTAAGGTTCTTGCAAACAGGCTGGGGAAGCTAATGGCTGAGGTCATCTCGCCCGGTCAGGCGGCGTTCCTCAAGGGCAGATCAATCCTTGATTCTTTCGTCACGGTTAGTGAAATCGTGTGCAGGTGTTTCAAAGAGGAAGCCAACTGTGTAGGAATTAAAGCGGATTTCGAGAAAGCCTACGACAGAGTAAGCTGGGTGTTCCTCAGGAAGGTTTTGAGTTGGCTGGGTGCAGACCAGAGATGGTGTGGGTGGATTGACTTATGTTTAGGCAACGCCAAGGTAGCCGCGCTAGTCAATGGTGTTCCGACCAAATGGATTAAAACCCGGAGAGGCCTTCGACAGGGCGATCCCCTCGCACCGTACCTTTTCTTGCTTGTGGCGGAAGGGCTGGCGAGAATGACGGATAAGGGAGCTGCCATCGGACACATTGTAGGTGTCGGTCCGACAACGGCTGAGAAAGTAACCCTGGTGCAATATGCCGATGACACCTTTTTCTTTTGCGCCGCTAAGACTAGGCAGGTCACGAACCTTAAAGTTATTTGGCAACTTTTTGAATGGGCCTCGGGCTTGAAAATCAATAGGGCGAAGACCGAAGTCTTCTATACGGGTAGCCGGGCGGGGAGGGGGGAGAGATTAGCTGGAATCCTGGGCTGTAGAGTGGGTTCGCTACCTATCCGGTATCTTGGTCTGCCACTTGGCACAGGACAACCACGGAAGGAGGACTGGCGGTCGATGGTGAGCAAGATCGAGCAGCGTATCGAGGGGTGGCAAGCTAAACTTCTATCTCAAGGGGGTCGGCTTGTTCTGGTTAACTCGGTCCTGACTAATCTGACCTTGTATTATCTTTCGGTTTTCAAGGCCCCAAAATGGGTTATTCGACGTATAGACTCCTTGAGACGGGCTTTCTTTTGGAAGGGGTCTAAGGAGGCCAGGGGGGGGCATTGCAGGGTTAACTGGAAGACTGTCTGCAGAAGTAAGAGGGAGGGGGGATTGGGTATCCTTAACCTCGAAAGTATGAACTTAGCCTTACTAGCCAAGTGGTGGTGGGCACTGCTGTCTAATCAGAAGTGCTTATGGAGAGATCTCATTTTAGGGTCGTATTATCGGCGTAGGAGACCACTTAGGGAGGGCGCGTCCTTCCGCCCGGCGTCCGTATGGTGGAGAAATGTTCTTAAGACAAAGAGCGTTTTTAAGTGCGGTCTTCACTATGTTGTGGGGAACGGAGCCCGAGTGGATTTCTGGAACGACATCTGGATCGGACAAGCGCCACTCAGAGTCGCCTACTCGTCAATCTTTGAGTCCGTAAACTCTAAGGGCTGTAGGGTTATGGAGTGTTGGGGTCTGAGGGGATGGAGGTGGCGCAAGATCCTCGCGGGGTCCACTCTCAGGGAGTCGAGCGACGGGGACCCGACTGCCTCACTAAGGGAGGAGTTGCGGAACTACTCCTTGCAGGAGCAGTTGGATGAGGTTAGATGGCGGTGGGACTCATCTGGAATGTTCAGTGTCAAGTCCTTGTATATGTTCTTGGAAAACGGAGGGGTGCCGGAGAGGCGCTTTGCTAAACTGTGGAAAACTAAGGTACCCCTCAAGGTCAGGATTTTTGGTTGGCTTCTACTCAGGAACAGAATCCTTACGGCCGAGATCCTTCTCAAGAGGGGATGGAGTGGGGACGGGAGGTGCCGTTACTGTATGCTTGAGTCTGAAACCGGGGAGCACCTTTTCGCAAGGTGTCGGTTTACCGTGGATTTACTGGCTGGGGCTCTGTCCAACAAGACGCTGGTGCTCGCACGGTTGGCACCGGCAGAGCTTTGGGCTGCGCTTTCCTACAACAGGGGCGCTTCCGGGAGATCAGAACTCGCTCTTCTCCTTACCTCTTGGTGGGTACTTTGGCTGGAGCGTAACCAACGTATCTTCGAAAACAAGACTCAGACGCTGAGCCACCTGGTGACCAAGATCCGGGCCCTGGGGAGCTTTTGGAATTCCTGCAGTTCCCTCCAGTAGTCCGCTCTTTTACCCGTTTTCTTCTTCCTTTTGTTTTGACCCACCTGTGGGTCTTTTGGTTTCCCCCTCGGCCGTGTTGTTATAACCGGCTTTTGTTTTTTTTTTTCTGTTTTTGTGTTTTTTTGTTTTTTTTGTTTCTGTTTCTTTGTTCCTTTTTCTGAGACCCTGCTGTCTCGCCTTCTTGCTAAATTCATTATTCTTTGAATGAAGCGATAGCACGCTACCTTACTCTCAAAAAAAATAATAATTTGATTTGTACTTTTAAAAATATATAAACTCTACTATCTCTCTCATATATATATATATATATATATATATATATATATATATATATATATATATATATATATATATATATATATATATATATATATATATATATATATATATATATGCGCTCATGGTTAGTATTCTCTATTATAAATTTTGTTTGTACTGAAGTCGCTCTTACGAATTCATCAGAACTTATATTTTTCCGAATAATTCTAAAATGGTTCAATTAGTTAATATCTATATACAACACATTAAAATCTGCCTCTTGTTTTCTCATTATATATAATTTTCTAATCAATTTAGTATTTTCTACACCATATGCATAGTTGTATATATGGGACATCTCTAAAATATTAAATTAGAAATCTCTAATGTACATAATGTATCATGCATAAGCTATTTAGATATTTTAAATCACACATATGTTTAATTAAATTTAAATTTTAAGGTATCAAACATCTAATACAATGTTTGGTGTATGAAATGTAAGAGTATACCAAATGCAAGTAATGTGTTTTCTTGAGCAAAGCTCTCTGTCTTGGCAATTATATATTGCCTGCACGCGGTACATAAGTATATTTCATACACCTGTAAATTTGTAGAATCGATATATGAAAATCAAAATTTAATTAGTTTAATATATATTGTAAAATTGAAAACTTATATATAAAACTAGTATGTTTTGTATATTAATTTTTAGAAATTAAACAATAGCCTATTCTTTAACATTAATTTTTTTACAATAATAATATTTTTATACATAAATTACTTAAATATTATAAATCACATCTATTAAATTATATTTTAATTTAAAATATAAATTATGAAATATTAGGTAGTATATAAAATATAGATATGCACCGGGTTCATGCAATAATTTTTTCTCCCTTCCCTGTTAATTTTCCAAAGTTAACCCCTTGACTGTTGGCTAATTAATTTGAAAAAATCCTTAAACTTTAACTTCTTAATGAATTTTTTAAAAACTTATTTTTAGAGTAGATGGAGACGGAAAAAAAAAAAAAAAAAAACGAAGACAAGCAAATTTTTTCAGGCTATCTTGTGTTAAAATTAAATAAAAATATTGTATATTCTGATGGAGAAAATTATATGCCCTGCAGATCAAAATTCAATTCAATAGATATAATCTACAAAGTCCCAAAAAATAATATGCACAAAAAATTATGATATTTAAAATCGATTACTAATGCATCAAGTAATTTTAATAATTAACAATAGAAAAAGATCTATTATTATTTTTTTTTTAATATTGTTCTTCTTATTATATATATATATATATATATATATATATATATATATATATATATATATATATATATATATATATATATATATATAGCTAGGTTAGAATATTATTAATAGTACCAAGTCATAGGTACTATTAAGTTTTTAACCGTTGAATTAAGAGATATGTGGTTGAGATGATAGTGGGCGCCCCTTAGGTTTAATAGGTGGTTAGGAAAATAGTAAATTAAATCTAACGGATAAAAATAATTAAAGAGCTTGATCTAACGGTAAAAAATTTGATAGCACCAAATATTTGGTGCTATCGATAGTATACTAACCGAACTATATATATATATATATATATATATATATATATATATATATATATATATATATATATATATATATATATATATATATATATTTGTGGTGTAAAATTTTCTAAGTAGTTTTTGTGAGTTAATTATTAACATAATATTATAGTAAGAAATCTTTCCCTTCGAAATTAAAAATCGGTTTAATTTTATTT
Source organism: Tillandsia leiboldiana (assembly GCA_029204045.2). Taxonomy (NCBI): domain Eukaryota; kingdom Viridiplantae; phylum Streptophyta; class Magnoliopsida; order Poales; family Bromeliaceae; genus Tillandsia; species Tillandsia leiboldiana. Next base: position 2,371,362 of record CM055073.1, read on the forward strand.
ATTTTTTTTAAGAGAGAAAGATAAATAAACTTAGCGGAGAATATGAAGCAACTAGACTTGAAACTCGGATCTAGGATATCAACCATCAAGTCTTTGCCACTTATGCTAGAGGCAGTTGATTCGATTTTGTGTTTTCAATTTGCTGACGGTGCCATGATAATCCGTTAAGATTAATTTTTTTTTTTTTTTTACCCTAGTGAGAGCGAGTGATGTAATCTGAACTTTATATTTTTTATTTTCTTTTCACACAGTGAAATTTTTTTTTCCGTCAGTAATTTTTTTTTTTTTGCAAAAAAATTTGTCACGCAAAATTTATGTACTCTTATTTTATCATACATTTTGAAATTTAGTTTTATACCGTGATCTTCTATTAAATTCGTTTTAATTTGCCCACTAGCCCTTTGCTAACAATAGAGAACCCAACGTATTTCTCTCCGTATATTGCTTGCAATTTTTTTGAGAGAATATATTGCTTGCAATTTTGGCATAAAAATTATACTAAATGTTAATCTCAGAGGTGATTACTTGGGAATAATTTGGTGTTTATTCATCTTCTTCATTGTCTTTGTGTTTTTTTTTTTTTTTTTGAATACAAAAACTATTTTTCCCTTTTAAGATAATCTTTTTTTTTTAATTTTTTTTTTATTCGTTCGAAAAATAAATTTTAACTAGAAATGCACACCAATATATTATTTTAAATTTATATTAAAAAGAAGAGTATTACTACAGTATTATTCCGAGCCATATTTTCTCCGACGAATCAAGCCTTACATATATATGCAGCTACATACCATGCATCTTCTTGGAGAGCAAATAAAGTAGCTAAAAGATCTCATTCAAATTTAATTTTTTCTTATATCTTCGCTCTTTCAATTAGTATCATCACTCAGCGAATGCCTCGATGATCGAATGGAAAGATCGAAGCCGAATGATATTGCATCTCGGAAAGCCGCCTGAGCGCAGGAGCTTCCTCCACTCCGCTGCTTCGGTCCTCTCTTTCCCTTCGGTATACGCCAGCATCATCATATCGAATGTTCTCTTCATGTCTTCGAGAGATCGTCGTCTTCGTCCGCCCCCAACACGGCGTCGACGATTATAAGCTTTCCTGATTTCTGCGGCATCGCCTTCGATCTGGCAGTTCTTTAGTATCCTCAGACAGCCTTCTTCATCGTCGAAGCAGTGCAGTACCAACTGGCACAGCAAGTATAAATGAAAAAGGAAGAAAAAAAATCCGTAGCGCGAGATCACAAATCAATAATAAATAACTAACTTTTTCGTCTGAAATTTAAAATTTTGAATGAACTTTTCTGTCGAGCGCAAAGCAACGAATTCATGCATACAAAGATTTTAATGTCTCTGATCTCTCTATCTTCATGAAGATAGCATACATCACCCGCAGGGATCCCATCGAACACGCTGCCGCCGACGTGCTCGACATGGGGGCACTCCGGTGCGGCGGCCACTACATGCGGCAGGTCGAAGTTGATGCCGCGAACATTTGGGCACAGTTCCGTGATCACCTTCAGCACCGCCCCCGTTCCTCCCCCGACGTCCACCAGCGTCCGAATCCCCTCGAAGCCGCTTTTGTACGCCGTCGTCACCGCCCGCATGGTGATGCCGCTCATCCCGACCATCGCCGCGTATTCAGGCTCCGCAGCCATTATAGCCCACATGTCCCATTTCCCATGTTTGCTATGAGTGTGAAGAAAATGAAGACCTCGGAAAGTGCCACGGCGCTGCACCACTCTCTCCGTAAGGCCGTGCCATGCGCTCATCTGGAACGCCCAACTTTGGAGGAGAACCTGCGTACAGCAATAAATAATAATATTCCATGGTAGATATCTTAATCTCATGAGCTTAAGCTAAGACGCGCGTGGAGAAACCTATCATATTATATACTGCTAGCCATGCATGCAGGCCAGAATTCTAATTTGTATCTAGCTAATACGGTGCTCATATTTTTAACAATCGTTAGAATACCGTGGACGCGAGGCTGAGCTCGGAGCTGCGCGAGAACCAGCGCGAGATCGGGGTCGGCGCGTAGGCGGGCTCGCCCGTGCTTGGGTCTACGCGCTCGGCGAAGACGCCCTTGTGTGCGAGGAAGCGCATGAGGCGGTGGAGCACGGAGGCGTCGGGGGCAGGCGCCGTCGAGAGAAGCGCGGCAGCGATGCGGGAGACGGGGAGGGGCGACCCCGCGTCTTCGTTCACGATGTCGGAGATGCCGATCGAGCTCGACGGCGCAGTTGAGAGACATTGTGTAGACCACCGCCGTCGTCGCTTGCCACGCCCGCATTTGGCTTTCCAGATCTAGAACGTTGTGCTCCTCCCCCATGCTGAAACGAATTAACAAAATTCTTGTGGTGATGATTGGTTAATTACGTAGGTGCAATTGTGCAATGCAGTATGAATTCGTTTCTATAGCGAACATGCAATTTTGGATGATGCTGCGCTTGATGCAGTTGACACCATATGGGTTGTAGAAAGCGTGGTCTTCAGAAAAGGCGCCGCAAAAGATTGCAAAAGATTATGCAGGTAGATCCAGTGACAAAGCCATAGGTAGACCCAGGTAGGTTCTGGCCTTCTCAACGTTTAAAATATTTATTTTAGTTCCCTATAATACTATTGATTTAAAAAATAAATAATTATAACTAAACAAATATTACAATAATAATTTATATAAAAAGTTTTTTAACGTGTATATATCACTAGAAAAAAATATAAAAATAATTATATGCACGCGATACAATATCATATAACATACTTTATGATATTCGTAATGCTTATATATTAAATATATAAAAAATTATAAATTTAAGTATATATTATTTAAGTATCTAGTAGTCATAAAAAGTAGCAGTGAAAAAAATATATATTACATACTATAAAATATAGATGTCTAAAAATTATAATTATTGATATGCATGTATTTTAAATGACATCAAGTATACTTAATAATTTTAATTTTAATTTTTTAAAAAAATTATATAGATTTTGATCATTTCAGAAATTAAATTCTGACTTTGTGGATAGATCTTGCGAAGTTGGGGATTGGAGCGCCTTCGGAAATATATATATATATATATATATATATATATATATATATATATATATATATATATTCTTTTATAAGAATGCTTATGAAAAAACGCGCGTCTGATAAAAATTCAATGGCAAAAGGCAACAAGCCAGCTTGTTCGATAGAGAGGAGGTCGATGTGGTGGTCTTTGCAGAATGGCTTCAAGAGTTGGCACTTGGCGGGGGGGTGTCGAACTTGTTCTCATGAGCAGCAGTTGCGTCTCCTTTGTATTTGGGGTATTTCGTAGTGGCCGTGAAGGGCCATAAGGGCGGAAGAGGAAAAGAAATCGAAAATTTGGAGCTAATTAACTGATCATGGACAGCAAGATGAGAAGCAAGACTAATGGACTGTCTATTGCCGTTTAAAAAAAAATAAAAAATAAAAAAATTGAGAGGAAGGTCATACTTTCATATATTACAAATATATATATATATATATTGACTGCTCGTGCTTATTGGTCAACATCTTGATTGATAGGATGTAAGAAGCATCGCAAACCAATTTAGCGAGTTGGTTACAATATAAGGTATGTTGCACAGAATGCGCGGTGCAGAAAAGCATCTGTGTTACATTCCTTTCAGGACTATTGAGATCAAACTAACCATTTTATTTTACAAGGAAGCATGCATGTATAAAGAACATAGTTAAGAGTAATTCATAGATGCCACACTTGCTTAACACATAGTCTGCTTCAAACATTAGCTAATTACATTGTCTTCTGATTCCAAAATAAGAAGAAGCCAAATCACTGGCTTGTTCCACACAAGCAATGTATGTTATTACAAACCATAGCTTAGTATATTTGATAATTGAAAGTACCATACTACAAATGAGAGAGAGAGAGAGAGAGAGAGAGAGAGAGAGAGAGAGAGAGAGAGAGAGAGAGAGAGAGAGAGAGAGAGAGAGAGAGAGAGAGAGGCCTTGGACCTAACCATGGTGCTGTTGAAGGGGTTCTAAAGAGACCAAAAATAAATAACTCATAGGTGTATATCCATAGGATTGAATAAAATTCTCCTATGATTGTTGGTACACCACAACCATATGTGGTGTACACATGTAGTGGTAATGTTAGAAACAGGTAGCAGAGAGACATGCCAAAAACAAACAGTAGCTCTGCTCCAAAACCTGACACTGACTCGGGGCCTATCAACTCTCCTTAGAGTCTAAGCCACATCGATCTACATCAAAGAAGTAATTAAAATCTACACTAGAGTAGTTGGACATATTTTAAATTACACCAAACTCTACTAAGACAAAGAACACTTGTGAACCAACACTACTAGCATCTCACCAAATATTTAAATAAGATTTTGAGCATTGAACTGTTAGACTACTTGGGAATTTGAAACCCCAGTTTGGATTTGTGAAAGTTAAGCCCACCTTGGACCATGGGGTTAATTAAAAGGGTCCTAATTATACTTTAACAGTGATCTTTGTAATTAAAGGTGACACCACTGGCTTACCATGCACAGTTCAATCTTTTTTAGTCCTTTTTTCTTTCTTCCAAAAAATGTACCTTAATCCCCTAAGCTGTAGACATGGGCATGTGTTAGTGACTGACACATCGAGGGAGGGAGATGAGAGAGAAAGAAGAAGCAACCATGGTTTAGGCCAAGGATTGTTCTGGTGTTGCTGATGCAGTGAAGTGAGTGGGGATGACTCTGTAGTGGTGGGATGTGGGACTTGGCAGAGTTGGAGCAGTGAGACCCATTGTCATCCCTGCTTAACAAGGACAAACACTGTTTAAATTACCAGTTGCATAACCATAATTAATAGCTAACTAAACTTAATAAATATACCTCTATTTATAATAATTAATAATTTCTGCTCTATCGATATCGCTATCCTGAAGGACATTAATAAACAAAAGGATTCCATAATGTACAGTTGTGAACATACCTGCTTGAGCCACGGAGCTCGGTGCGACGGAGATGGGCCCTCCGTAATGCTGGGCCCCAAAGCCTGTGGCCTCGGCCATTGCGGTGGTAGTTGAGTAGTGGAACATCTGCGGGTACTGCACTCCGGCGTGAGCGGCGCCGCCGCCGCCCGTTCCTAACTGAAAGTAGGGATAAAATCCGTTCGCCGTAGCCATTGATCCAGTTGCTGCTCCTCCATACATCTGATATTGAGATGTTGCCCCACCATATGGATTGTAGTAACTCTGTGATCACAGTAATTAAGGTTACAGCTAAGTTATGTCATTGTATTTGACTACACTGAAGCATTTTAATCCATTAAACTTTTTTCAATTGACAAATAATCGTTTTATTATCACATGTGGCTGTTTGAATTGATACTTTAGCCACCTGTTTCAAACACACCATAAGACCAAATGGTAAAATTAAAGCTTTTTAAATTAATTTAGTAATGATCTATTTCAAAATACTCTGGCATGCATATAGGAAATGAAGTAACAAAAGAAGTACAGAGTAGAGATTGCAACATACCGCTGGATAGGTATACTCAAGAGAATATGGAGAATACCTGAAATTTATAAGAATGTGTCAGCTTTTGTAGGAGGATGGATAACATATGCATGAGTTAGTAATTAACTAAATACTACTGTGCCAGATTGCTCATAATATTTTATATATATTGCTGACACGTTAGCAAATTCATATGACACTTTAAAATGCATGTATGAATCAATAAAAAAATTTTCACATTATGCATGTTAGTATATCAACAATATATAAAGATGATATTTGCAAACAATCTGAATCATATTTCTCTTTCTATTTTATCAAATAAATAATAAAATAGTATATTATATAGACAATATTATACAAATACAGTACTTTACTATCTTATCTAACAACAAAACCTCATAGAACTGGAAAGTGAAAAACATAGAAAAGAATAACTATTTATAGTTTTCCATTCTAAGTTCCTGTGTGGGCACATGCTATGCATCTGAGTACTGATCTTTACTATATGTAAGTAAGCATGCATGCATGTATCTATCTTTACAGCTTACCCATAGACATTGTAGGGAATCCCTTGCTGGATGGCATAATGAGGGAAGGTGGCATGAGCAGAAGGGAAAGCTGCCCCCATTCCACCTTGAAGGCCTGCTCCATGAAATGATTTCATAACCCTAAAGTTCCTGCTCCCTCCTGCATTAACATAAAGTTGTCATATGTTTTTTCCATTAATAATTAGCAACAAAAAAACATGGTAAATAATTAAGCAACCTAGCTAGCTAGCTAGCTAGCAAATAAAATGGCCATAATAAAAAGAAATAATGCTGTATATATCAAGTGTGCAATGTGCATATAATGATAAACAAATAAGGATGAATTTTTTAAAAAGTTACTATTATGGAAAATGAGCAACTTCCTAGGATAACTACCGTTCCTGTTATCATGCACCTTGTTGAAGAGGAATGATAACTTTTTGAGATAACTGTTCCATATTTTCCATTTGTGTAATTACCATGCCCTATTTCCCTCTTTTACTGAAGCTTCACCTAAGTTTAAATTAAACTATACATGTAATTAAATTTATATTGAATGACCAAACTTGATGATATGTAGTTCTCATGATGAATCTCAGTAACCATGCACTAAATTTCTAACAGGCTTGTAAGCACTGAAGCATGTGGAGTTGGTCAAGATTAATTATATCAAGAGATTTAGCAAATCATACGATAAGAAGTTTCTAAATTTATGAACTACTTAGGGCTAGATCTCTGAAGAATGTACAGATTATTTTTTGCATAATTAAAATAAATAAAGATGTTGATTAAGAATTGAAGGAGATAAATACCATGTAGAGGTGTTGTTGGTCTAGATCTCTGAACGCCAAGAGAAGCAAGATTGCAATTAGCCCGTCTTCCATCGATCACCGGCGAAGGATCTACACAAGCTCGCGTTGCGGCCTCTGGATCGCCAAATGTAACCTAGCATTATTAAGAAGATTTAAGATAAATAGGGTAAGATAAATAAAGCACTGATTCAACCCTCACATATACATGTTTCTATAGATCAAATTATAAGGAACATATAAGTACCATATGTGCACATAAGAAAAAAAGAAGAAATAAGATTGCGTAAGTGTATACATAATTAATTGGAGTAGATCATATCTAGATGATGCTTAATTTTATCCAAAAAACAATATGTGCATATATATATATATGAAACATCTTAGATTCTTTGGTGAATATATGTACTCAAAAGAGAAGATCAGGTAATTAATGATATACAATATGCACATAAAATAAAAAGAAATTGTATCTGCATAACCCAACAAAGAGGAGGAGATAGAAAAGTAGATCAAGTTATAAGTAGAAGGAGAACTCACAAATCCATAGCCTTTGGATCTCCCAGTGTTCTTATCAGTAATAACAACAGCCTCTAAAATCTCCCCAAACTGCTCAAAGTGACTCCTGAGGGTCTGCTTTTGGGTCTCCCAAGCAAGCCCTCCAACAAACACCTTGGTGTAAGTGGTGTCTCCAAATTGTTGCCCTCCCATACTATGTGGAGTAGTACTCATGATCTAACTCTCCACACTCCTATTTTAGGAAAATATTTCAATATCTTTATCTATATATATCAAATCAAAAGGGGAAAAATAAGACCAAGGCAACTAGTGATGAAGTTGTGATAGAAGGAAATTCAATGGCCAATCAAACTAATAAGAGAAAGTTGTTAAAACCTTGAAGTATGTGTAGGTGTAGAGAGAGAGAGAGAGAGAGAGAGAGAGAGAGAGAGAGAGAGAGAGAGAGAGAGGAAGAAAAAAGCAAAAGGTGAGCAAGGAGAGACCAGAGAAGGTAGAACCTTGAACAATATAATAATAGTCCCAAAACATGGTGGTGGTGTTCATATTACCTTTGTGGACTAGTCTTAATTATAAGGTCCAACCTGTATATATATATATATATATACTTTTTCTTAATTTTAAAAGAAAAGTAAAAGAAAAAAAAAAAAAAAAAAAAAAGGGAAGAGCTAGAGCTCCAACCTGCAGAAGATGCAATTTTTTTTTCCTCTTTAAGTAAATTGGCCAATATGCCCTCGAAATTTTTTGATTGCATGTGCTTATGAGTGTGTTTGGTGGGAACGTACATGGCTAGAGTGGCAAAAACGGAACGGAATTGGCCGTGATTAGAACAGGAGAGGAAAAACCAAAAAATAAATGCTAATAATAAGTCTACAACCAAAAAGGTTATAATCTTTATAATTTCTAATTTAATGATTTAAAGATTTAATTAATTTCTTTTAGTAAAAAATTAATAAAAAATGATAAGATTAATGTAGTAGATATAGTTGTTAGTTAAATAGACAAAATTATAAGATTACAATACAAACTAGAATATACCCCCAGAGTAAGAGAGAGTGTCCGGCTACTATATTATCGACAGTATCAAGTATTTAGTACTATCAAGTTTTTTACAGTTAGATCTATCAATTTAATTATTTTTATCTGTTAGATTATACTATTTTTTCAACCACCCACTAAACCCTAGGAGTCCATTATTATTCTATCTACACATTTTTTCGTCTAAGAATTAAAAACATAATAGCACTAATTACTTTGTGTTATTAATAGTATAGTAGCATATATTTATATATATATATAGGCTGGTGTGTTTATAGAAGCATGTAGCTCTACGTGCTTATAAGTTATTTTCGATATTGGAATCTCTGAATCGACGATCGGCTTCGCTATACTTGATCTATAGTATTTGAAATATTTAGAAAATAATTTTTATAATTTTTTGATATCATTTGTCTAGTGATTGACAAAATCAATAATTTTAATAGTCGTGGTGAGCTGTTTGTGAGTTTAATAGTGTAGAAATATTCAAATCATATAAAATTTTGCTAATTTTTTTTTATATTAGATAAAATAAGATTAATATTTTTAATTTAAAATTTTAATGTCATATCATTATATTTTGTGAGATGTTTAGATTTTGAGCTCTTTCGATCACTCGGCAAATGATATAAAAAAATCACAAAATTTATTTTCTAGATATTTTAAATACTCTAGATCAAGTTTAACATAGCCGATTATCGATTCGGAAGTTACAATATTGAAAATAAGTACATATGCCTTTTTACTTATAAAAGCACCCGGCACTCATATATATATATATATATATATATATATATATATATATATATATATATATATATATATATATATATATATATATAAAGAGAGAGAGAGAGAGTGTGTAAAACTTATATACTTTTAAAAATATAAGCCCAGTCATATTTGTGAATTTTTTATCATTGAATTTGTATTGAAATTTGTGCAATTATACTTTCTCTTTCACTTTCTTTGGTTGATTTTATAATTGCACAAATTCCAATGCAAATTCAATAATAAAAAAATTTACAACTATAGTTTGACTTGTGATTTTAAAAATATATAAGCTCTACTATATATATATATATATATATATATATATATATATATATATATATATATATATATATATATATATATATATATATATATAATTGAACTCCTATATTTTTAAAAGTAACAAGTTTGGTGGTTATATATTTTTAACTCTTGGATAAAAAGATGTGTGAATAAAATGATAATGGACCCTTTAGATTAAGTGAGTGGTTGGTGGAATAGAATGAATTAAGTAATGAAATTAGTTAAAATGATAGATCTAATGGTAGAAAACTTATAAGCACCAATTATTTGGTGCAGAAAAATAGTCGGTTGACTATATATATATATATATATATATATATATATATATATATATATATATATATATATATATATATATATATATATATCATGAGTAGAGCTTATATATTTTTAAAAATATAAGTTCAGATGAGTAGAGCTTATATATTTTTAAAAATATAAGTTCAAATATGCTTGTTTTTATTTGACTTTACAATAGCACTAATTTCAATGCAAATTTTGTGATAAAAAATTTACAAGTATAATTAGGCTTATATTTTTAAAAATATATAAGCTCTAATATATATATATATAGAGAGAGAGAGAGAGAGAGAGAGAAAGAGAGAGAGTGAGAGAGAGAGAAAGAAAGCTTATATATTTTTAAAAGTATAAGAATATTCATATTTGTAAATTTTTTAGTATTGAATTTGTATTAAAATTTATATATTTTTTTTCTTACTCTCTCTTAAATTGACTTTACAATAGCACAAATTTCAATACAAATTTAATAATAAAAAAATCATAAATATAAATTAAAAATATTTAAGCTCTACTTTCTCTCTCTCTCTCTCTCTCTCTATATATATATATATATATATACTAGTTACTACCCCGCGCTACGCTGCGGCATTACTGAATTAGTAAAATTTAGAAAAAATAAATAAAATATTCAAAGTATAACAAAAATTATTAGCAAAATTTTCAAATTATTAAAAAGTGTACTAAATTACAACAAACCACAATATAACAAAACGAAGTTAAATAGTTGAAATATAGTTCTTGATTGAAAGTACAATTTTTTTATAATTATTTTTTTGCATAATGTAAATCTAAATAAGTTATGTTGGAATATAATTCTGCATTATTTGTCTTCACTTGCTTCTTCACTTGATTGAGCATTATCACTTGCTTGAGCATCCTCACTTGATTGAGCATCATGAGGAAATCTATGGGGGGAAGAAGGAAATCACTAAAAAGAAGAGAATAAAAAGGAAGATAATTTTAAATATAAATAAAAAAATTAATTGTTATTACCTAATACACTGCCTTTTTGCCATGGACTCTGTGCCCTTGAAATGCTCCATGGTTACTTTAAAGAGTTTCCTGCAAGAAAACAAAATTTTGAGCAGCATGAAAAAAAGAAAAAAAAAAAGAAAAAAGAGGAGAAGGGAGGACTGCTATTCGACAGGCTGTTATTCACTGTTTTGCACGGACTACTATTTCAAGAGCTTTCTTGCAACCTACAGTTAAATACAATGTTTGTTTCACACAAGCTCCTAAAATCACCATGTTCTGGAGATCCAACCAAGTGATAACAGTACCAGAACAAAATGTAAAATAATGGGAGAAAAAAGTGCAAAGTATTACCATCAAGTTGACTGTTAAAAAGTATATTCAGTAGATTTTTAAAATCAGTACCTGCTCTTTAGTCTCATTTTCTGAATACTGTTTGAAGCTCTCCTGCAAGCAAATGCTATTGTCATTAGAATGCAAATAACAGAAAAATCACAGAGAGGACAAATTATGGGCAAATTATGTCTTCCATGTTGACTAAACATTAAAAGGCTTGGAAGCTGAGGCTTAAGCGCTTACCCTATGGACAAAATCTAAATATCAGTATATGTTTTGTTTGTTGAATCTAACTCACATTCTAGAATTCTACTATCAGTGGTAAATGCTTTTATGCTAAAGGTGAAAAATTACCTCACTGCATGATCTCATCCAACTGATGTGAATAATGTTTACACTGTATAAAGAAACAATTAGAAACAAAGCAAGGTAACTTAAAAATCCACACTTAGCTTCTTATCGATGTCAGAGAATGACTGGGGAAAAAGCCTTGAAGTGTTTGTAAGCTGAATCCACATCTTGTTTTGCACATATCTCGCGAACACTGTATTTGTTGTACGCATAAAAAAGGAGTTAAAGACTGCAGATGCAAAATCTTAAATTCTCCATTCAGATAGGAGTTGTAATATCAATAAGCCATATCCAGTTTTAAAATAATGCGCCATAAGTTGTCCTAGTTTGATGCAGTAGCCAGTAACTATGCTTAAAGTAATTCGTCAACCAGCATCACAGCAGTAGCTCCAAGTTGTTTATTTGGTTCGTAAGTTTGTCCTTAATTTCAAGTTGAAGTCAGTAAATGAAATTGTTAGCTGCATTAGTTGTTCATGAATTAAGATTTTTCCTAATATATTGAAGTTAATGTATTAGACGAAAAATGCACCAAACTCGAGTTACAGGGTAGGTGTCTGGCCAATGTTAAAACAACTAAGATCCTGGTGCTGTAAAATGTACCAGTAAGAGAAAGAGAAAGATATCCATAAGACAATAATCACTGGTTATCACGTTTGGTTTAATCTATGACTATATCCCAAAATTACTGGAAACAAAAAGAAATTTCCTGCTCTTATTTTCAAGGCTTGAGATTTACTTACATTGTTCAGATAATTATCTAAAACCATTAGCACAAAAAAAATGGCCTCATCCCAATACAAACAACAATAAATTAGATGATATGCGATCTAAATTAGGGCACAATGCAATCACTAATTCTCAAGAGACTAAAGGCCAAAAAAAAAACATCTATAACATGACATTTAATCCAATAAAATTGGAAAAATTAATAAAATCAGAGATTTGGGAACAGTACGTACATACTAACAGATTAAAAACACGCGATCTAAACTAAATTATTTGAAAGTTTCTACATCCAGAAACAAACCCTAAGCACAAAATTTTCAGCGCAACAAGAAGAGCAAATTGGAACAAACATTTGATCAGAGCCAGTTTAAAATTACAAAAAATCATGTATGTACTGCAGGAGTTTGAGTTTCGGCATTACCTGCACATTCTTCTCGATTCGCCGTCAAAGTTACCTGTCGCCAAGTACTATTTTCTCATACAGCTGAGAAGGACAAACATAACTGCTGCTGCCTTATCCTGCTTTCATCTGAGCTGCCCCAATCCCAAACCAAAGTATATATATAGGAGTTCTGGTCTCATTTGAATCAAGGGACTCACACCAAAAGGCAAGTATATATACTTGAGTTTTGAACCAAGTATATATCAAAAAATCCGCGACACAATCCAAACCTGTTAATTTGGATCAAAACCCATTCCAAAACAGTCCTGACATAAAGTCCTTTCAGAAAATCAGAATAACACCCTCAAGTGCACTAAAGTGATACAAACAAACTACAATGTCATTCCAGTTTTCAGCACCTCTCCCAGATCCAACTATGAATAAATCGAAGATGAAAGCAAAGGCAAATCAGAAACGACAACTATCCTATCAATAAAGAACAAAACATACATAATTTGCTCAGATTTTCCCCCTATACAAAAGCCACCATTCGAATTTCCCCCCTACTCAAAAGCCACTGTTTATTCCGCAGTATTGGTCAAAACAGAGTGCAAAGCGCAAACCAAAAGTATACATTGTAGGGAAAAGTTGGGCAACTGGTTGCCCGCAAAGTAGGCCGTCCAAAGTATACCCACTATCCACTAAAGAACAAAAGTCTCCTGCAGAAACCGTCCAAAGTGCACCCACGGCAAGTAAAAAAGAAAATTCCCACATTTACATGAAGAATGGCATAACGAAGAATCCGACTTCCAACATAATCACTAAATATCAGAAGTGTATCAAAGAGGGAAATCATCATAGCAAGTAACCATAAAAAAAAAAGCACACAAAAAAGAATGCAAGCTGAAGTGTGGGAAACCCAAATTTAAGCACTATCCAAAATATGTAACAATACACATAGTCCAAAGCAGAAACAGAGGGCGAGAGATCGACACATAAGAATAAGAATAAGAGACATGAATCGAGAGTTTTATGTGCTTACGTGTTGTCACTCTAATTTGCATCTAAGATGACATGAATTGATTTCATAAACAATTAAAAAATGAGCAGATCAAGATCTGCAGTTTTCAAGCTCGAGAAACTATATATATAAACCAGAGGGGGCAAACCAAATAAAACCACAGGGGAAAAACGAAAAATAAATATATAGAAGCAAAAGAGGTAAGGGAAAAATAGTATAAGGCTCAGATTAGTGTGGAGGATATCGGCGACGCACGCACAAATGGTTGCATACATTGTAGGCCATCCAGATAATGCACGCCTATCGACTGCGCACAAATGGTTGCATACATTATACGCCATCCAGATAATGCACGTGCAATATTCCGATATGACCAGTTGTCCAAATTTTCAAGGTCAATGAGCAGACCATCCCTCAGCTCAACTTTTTTTTTTTTTTAACCCCATCATCACCGCCTTATAAAAAAAAGAAAGAGGAAAAAAGAAGAGAAGTATCTAGAACTTACTGCAGCTGCAAGGAACACAAAAAATTAACATACTGGCACCTTCAAAAACAAAAATCAAGCGTACTTGAACATGCAGTGAGACTCAAATTTGCATCGAAGATGACATGAATTGCTTTCATAAACAATTAAAAAAGGTCAGAGGTGCAGATTCTATACGATGCCACCTCAAAGAGAGTAAGTTGCATATCCGTTTCTAAAGAGAGCATAAGTTTGCTCAGATGGAGAGTTGTCTCTTCAGAATACGGCACAGGAACGCGTCAGGGGGAAAATGCGGGGAGGCCTCCAAATAGTTCAGGCTTCCCCCTTTAATGTATTTTACCAGATTAAGTGACTCCACCTACTCCATCGAGTATCTGTATACAATCCAGAATACAATTCAAAAGACCAGATAGAAAAGCCAAAAGAGTGACTCCGCCTACTGATAGAGAAGGTTTAACCTATTTCGGCAAGTTGTAAAGAGGTTTAGTCAGTAATGATCGCTTTCCTTCCAAATAAAACAGGACTTATCTGCGTAAATTGATGCTTCACCAGCAATATTAAACAGTTACATATTACATTGGTTCGTCACGTAGCGTAAACTATTTAGTCTAATAGCGATGAGCAAAAATTGCAGAACCCAACACAGCTTCGGATATAGGGATTAACAGTTAAGAGTAAGCTTTTACTGTCAACATCTATTGACAGTAAAATCATAAAAGGAGCAATTAACAACTTACAGGGAAATATCCTATATCATTACCCGAAATAAGTCAGGAAAAGCATAACCAGCTCATACTGAATCTCCCAATATCAACTACCTACATAAGGCATGATTATAGATACAAATTAATGATTTCACCTTGACTAAAACCTTTGATTTCCCCATAACCTTCACAACCTCTCCAACATATGAGCCAGGCTCCTGAAGTAGCTGCAACTCCTCTCGGAGCATTCTCACTGCAATTTCAAAACGCAGAACAAAAACAAAATTAAAGACATATTAAGAAAAAAGGGCGTGTAAATAGATGAGCATTTTAACCGTAAGCAAGTCACATTTATAAATCCATCATAGGCAGGGCAGCATCATATTTCATAAGATTTCTAGCTAAATCTGAATTCAAAGAATTATGATCGAATAAATCATCGCAGAAAACTAAATGTAGAGAAAACAAATGAGGAGATACCAAACAAGATCAGATTCAGTCGTTGTACTCGTAAAACTTGGATCATAAACCATTTACATCTAACTCGCTTATCATGTTTAGGATTCTAGAGATCTCTAGATCAACTCTTTGCCAACCTCCTCGCGCTTGCAAGTTGTTGCCACGAGATCAAAATCGAAGAATCCAACATAACCAACCACACTAAAGGCGATCAGAACCGAATTTACAGGTAGGAGCGTACGCCGATTCGAGATGGAATCACAGATAGGGTTGCGAGTGGAAACAATCACAGAGGAAACCCGAGATAGGGAGGTACGGCTAGGGTTCGATGAGGTTTCTCACCTCGGGAGTTGAGATCGTTGCGTTGGGCCTCGAGGCAGTTGAGGTTGTGGGTCTTCTGCCGCAGCAGGAGCTGGAGATCGTGGATGTGCTGCATGTAATACTGCCGAAGCCCTTCTCCTCCGCCCCCCCTCACCTTCACAGGCGGCGACCGGATCTCGCCCTCCGCCGCAGATGGCGAGGGAGAGAGGGGGAGAGAGAGAGGGGGAGAAGAAATGATGGGATCGGGTATGGCGCAGAGAAGAAGGAGGGGAGTGGCCACGCCGCGGCGGCAACTCCGCGGTCAGGAGTCGCCATGCCGCGGAGTGGGTGGGAGGTAGGTGAGGAAAATCGCCTCAGAGCTCGCAACAGGAGCAGGACAACATGCGGCGGCAACCCCGCGGTCTGAGGAGCACTCCGCGCTCCGAGGAGTCGCCATGCCGCGGAGTGGGTGGGAGGTAGGTGAGGAAATCGCCCCAGAGCAGAGAGAGAGCGGAGAGGAACATGGCGCAGAGAAGGAGGGGAGTGGCCACGCCGCGGCGGCAACTCCGCGGTCAGAAGTCGCCATGCCGCGGAGTGGGTGGGAGGTCGATCGCCTCAGAGCATATCAAAAGCACTGCAGCACAACCTTTTTGTCTATTCGAACGTACGGGGAGCAGGCGAGAGGGGAGCACTGAAGCGGAGCTAGTAGGGAGCACGTTTTGTGGCAGCACGGAGAGGGAGAGGACGTAAGCACAGAGAGAAAAGTCGGAGAGCGGAGAGGAATTGGAGAGCGGAGAGCTTGACACCTAAGCACTGAAAACTCCCGATTCATGTTTTCTTATTGATATATATATATATATATATATATATATATATATATATATATATATATATATATATATTGGTTAGGGGGACAGGATCAACAGGAGAATCTTATAGGATAAAATAGGTAATAGGTACGGATTTGCTTAAGCCATGTGTTTGATCCCTGCAATCTTATCCTATATTTATCACCATTTATGAGCCTTTTTTGTTTTAATACTCGTATTTTTTCATTTAATTAATTCTTTCAATTCTAGCTATCAAATCAAATGCTTAAATAGAATATGGTGAATCAAAAAATAAGCAAAAAACTAGTTGGCCCAAATAATGGTTAATTAAGAAAGATGAACAGAAGTACTGATTAGGTAAAGAGCAATCTTATATAATGGTGTAATTAATTCTCATTCAAAATAATTGTGTTCTACACATGGCAAGTGATTTCTTAAGATTAATTATTAGGAGATGTTAAATTCCACAAAAGAGATAATGTTTGTCATTCTCAATTATTTATTGGGAGACCGATTAGGAGACAACACCTACATAACACCATCATTTACTATGTACTTTTTGACATTAATTTTAAAATACAATTTCCCATTGCAGTGACAGCTATGGCATTCTCTACCATCAGAGTTTATTATGTTTAGTGTGACTCCACGTACGTTTAGATCTTGTAATCCAATTAATCTTGTATACTTTATTATATATTAACTATGGTGTAGAGTTTGGAACCTTAATTAGTGTTAGACATGCATGGGAGGCTACTCATTTGCTTGACTTGTTCCAAACATCTAATATGGTAAAAATTATGTCTAAATAAGTCGTCTATCCAAATATATATTATTATTCTCTCGCTTCAATCAGGTAAAATTCATCAGAATTTTATCATAAATTATTCTCTAATAAAATTATTTTGGTAAAAATATATTAAGTTCATATGATTTATAAATTATTAATTTTGAATCGGTTACGTACCCAACCTTTCCAAATTTTAATTTTATTATTCTATTTTTAAATTTGTTTGATTTTAATTAGCCGACGATATTTCGACTTCAAAATTTAAGTTAATTACTTTAATGAATTTATAGTTATAAAAATTATATGAAATATATAAATTAAATCTGTAAAAATAAACGGCACATTTAAATTTTATATAAATATACCGTTGAGCAATCAAATTAAACATATTGAAAGATTAGATAAACGTACGTTTTTAGAAATAAGATGTCGATCGCGTTAAAGGTTATTAAAATTTCAATAGAAGCTACGGGAACCTATTCCCTGATGCAAAATTAAATAATAAATTGAATGGGTATAATTTTGATGTCCACAGATGTGAAATGAAGCAAGAAGAAAAAATCAAATTGTGTACGTTTTCATGGCATGCGTGATGCAGTAATTCTAATGCGATAAGATGGGGATTATGAAGCTACTAATTAGAT
Source organism: Tillandsia leiboldiana (assembly GCA_029204045.2). Taxonomy (NCBI): domain Eukaryota; kingdom Viridiplantae; phylum Streptophyta; class Magnoliopsida; order Poales; family Bromeliaceae; genus Tillandsia; species Tillandsia leiboldiana. The sequence continues at coordinate 2,389,133 of CM055073.1, forward strand.
AACAAAACAGACACTTTTACATCATTAATTTGAAACTTTTTTAAGAAAAATTTAAATTCTCTTAAAAGAATCTCTAGCTCTAAGACCTTTTTAGATATATATATATATATATATATATATATATATATATATATATATATATATATATATATATATATATATGAGTAATGCTACATGTACACCCCGAAGGGGTGTACATCCTACACCTCTACCCATTTAATGATATCGATATTTTTTACGGGTCACATCAAGTGACCCCTCATCACACCCCCACCCTTAGATGGGTGGGGGTGTGAGATGTACACCCCTTACGGGTGTACAAGTAGTATTTTCCTATATATATATATATATATGTAGTTGTACGTTACTCACCTGGCATGGATATGGATTCTTCATTAATCACCGAGTTTAATTTAATCATCCAACAATAAATTAAAGAGCAGATTCAAGGAATACAAAGAGCAGATTCAATGAACTTCACGCTCATGCATGCATGGTTTCATTAACTAGTCCTCGCCCTTGGTATATATAAAAACATAGAACAAAATGACCCCTCAATTTTTATCATACATTTTCTCAGCATTTTATTTTTAAAAATTTTCCTAATCTTAGTCAAATAAATTAAAATTTTTATTATTAATTAAATTCAATTCCAACCCATAAAATTAGGAAAATGCTACCTATACGTTCCATTTAAGATGTACATCGTGAAATAAATTTTACTGGTCATTTCGAAATAACTAATGAAGTACATTTTATTTTTGAATGAATAATATGTATATTATACACTTTGTTTTGAATGTCTGGATATTATTATTTTATTATTATTGCTTGTAGTTATTCCTGAATAGTAAATCAAATAGTATTAGCTTTAGAGCTATGCTACATGTACATTTTATTTGGGGTGTACATCTTACATCTAGCCCATCCTAAGATGGGCATTCATCCACTCGTCACTTCGAAGGTGTATATTTAACACCTAACCCATCCTAAGGTGGACATTCATCCACTCGTCATTTTGAAGTGACGAGTAAAATTTACTCCATCCTAAAATAGATGGGGTATAAGATATACACTTTAAATGAGGTGTACACTTAGTTTTTTTTTCTTAGCTTTATAGGGAGAACAACATAACTAGTTGTCGGGGACGTTGATTGGTTTGGCGGCGAATTTTCTGGCAGTTAGGTGGTCACATTATGGCAAAATTTGTCGCCTATTGCAGCTTATGCTCAGCTCGGCTCAGCTCAGAATTATTAAGCCCTGAAAGCCAAAAGCGCGATTGCCGTTAAAGAAACTCCAGCACCAGCTTTTGTTGACGAAATAGTTTGATTAGTCATGCGATTTACTCTACGTCCAAATCTAAAAATTTGCAAAAGAATAAGAATAAATCACTCCACATTCTTTAGTTTTTTCTTTTCTTTTTTTTTTCTTTTTTTCTATAGTAGTAATGAGCACCAGCTTATGGTATTGGATCGGGTCGGTATCTTGCTCTTTCACATGGCCCACCTATCCAAAAAGTGACCCAACTACAACTGGGCCTTAGAAAATTTGTCATGGGCCGGGCCTTTTTTTTGGTCCTTTTTGGGTGATATAAAAAGATGTTACTTGGTATTTAAAAGTATTATTATTAATTAATATATAATGATAAATATTGTATTGGGATAATTACATTAGTTCAATTTTGTGGTGAAATTAATATGAAAACGATGTGGAGGAGGAGCTTCATCTTGCTTTTATTTTTATTATTACTATTTGTTTGTTTGTTTGTTTTTTTTTTTTAATTATAAATTTTTTTATTTTTAATATTTTGTCCTGACATGTTACCTTTTCGACAGCTGTTTCTGACCTTTATCTTGTTGACCGGAAAAGGCTGACCGTTGAACGTCTTGGGGGACAGAAGAAGCATGGGATCTCTTTCCATAGACAAGTGGGCCCCACACCGATCGGCTCGGCGCGGCTCAGCCAGCTAAAACGCCGTCCACGAGCCGACGCACTCAGGCTCTCACACGTGGCACCCTCTATACCATTTTTTCATTATATAAAAGAAAGAAAAGTAATTAATTTTATTTTTTATTTGTTAATTTGTAATAAATAATAATAATAATAATAATAATAATAATAATAATATATATATATATATATATATATATATATATATATATATATATATATATATATATATATATATATATATATATATATATATAATTTGACTGGAATATTAGTAGGGATGTCAATAGATATGGATATCTGAAATTTTATTTTAAAATTCGTTCGATTCGAATTCGGATTCGGATTTCGGGTTTGATAGTCTGGTTCAGATTTCGATTTTTGAAAATCCGGTCCTAATTCGACCCGTTGACATCTCTAAATATTGGTAGCAAATTGCTCGATGATAGAGCCTTTGAATCGATAATCGGCATCGTTGAATATAATCTAAATCACTGGAATTATTTAGAAATTAAATTTCAATTTTTTTTAACATTATTGAGCTAATGATCAAAGGATTGCAAAATTTGTAATTTTAATGGTAGATATAGAACGTTTACTCGTTTAACAGTGTAAAAAAATATAAATCAATTAACTTTTGATTAGAAAATTTTTAAACTATCTAAAACAAGATCTATACTCTATATCTTGATTGCAAAACTTATGTTATCACTTTTTGAAGAATATTCATTTTCAGCCGTTTATTTTTGTATCCACTTGATAAACAAAAAAAAAATATTAAAAAAATATAAAATTTGATTTCCAAATAATTTAAATAGTCTAGATAATATTTAACGATACCGATCATTATTTTTGAAGCTCCATTATCGAAAATAAATCGATAGTAACGAATTTCGTTTATTAGCGATAGTATTCCAGTCAAACTCTCTCTCTCTCTCTGTATATACATATTTATTTATTTATTTATGTGTTGGGTATGGACGGATTAATGGGCAGAGAGAAAAAAAGAGGCCCATTTAACTGTACAGCCCATTATAATTTGGGCTACACTGGGCTGCAATTAAAATTACCAGGATCTTCTTCTATGCTTAAAAAATAAAATAAAATAAAATAAAAAACCATATTGCACAGCTTGCAGGAACTTTAGCAGGAGATCGAAGTCCCAAATTTTTTTTTTTAAAAAAAAAACATATGAGATTTTTTTTTTATATATAATTCAAACTTTTATGATGATATAGTGGCCCAATCCAAATGAAGCATATATGATCATCATCACGTAAATCATCTTCTTCACATAACTTACCGTGCATCGCGCCCATTCTAAGTTCATTATCTGCTATTATAATTTGGTTTAGATTTGTATTTATCTAAATTGAAGTTAAATCCTAATCGATCTAATTAGGATAATATGAGATTTAGATTATTGGGTATAACTAGAATTTAATTAGGAGTTTAATTAGATTATAAATTCTAATTAGATTTTAGTTTGGAGGCATATATTATATATAGCATATCCGGCGAAGCCGCAACTTTTAATTAGCCGAAGCGCTAATTAAATCGTTAGGGTGGACGCAAATTTTGATATTTCAGATTTATTTGAAATTTCGATTTTCTTGAGATATATAATCTTTGTATTCTATTTTTGACTTTAATAAAAGTCTTTGCTCCGTCTTCATCTGTGGATGTAGATCTGTGGCCGAACCAAGTAAAATTTGATGTGCATTTTTCTTTTCCCTTTTTACATTATTTTTATTCTTAAATCTATTTTTCGTTGCTTCGATTTAACATGTGCAATTGCAGACTGCCATTCTGCTGCGATGGGCAAGAGCAAGTGTGTGTTTCCTTCTTCCAGTCAGCTTAGACCAGCTTAGATGTGACTTGATTTGTAGAATAATAAATTTTCTTAAAAGAAAAGTCAGCAGTGCCCCGCGTCCCAATCTACTATCTCCATTCCATAGTCTCTAAAGTTCTTTAATAAAAACACAGTGCCATTGAATTTAATAGAACATAATCTTCTAAAACCGGATTAGCTGAATCTGGTGTAACGCGCAGTTCAAACCTAAGACTAGCTAAAGTTGCAGCGCATAAAAATCCCAATTTGATCTGGAGCCACTTGGGAGAGGAGTTGACTACAAAACAATTTGTCTCATATGTTTCCAAAATTTGCACAAATTAAAATTTATTTTCTTTTTTCTCTCTCAACTCGACAAAAGGAAACTTCCACAACACGTTGCTATCGCAAAATAGCGAAGGGCGGTCCAACCCGACCAAAATGGCGAATCATCTGGATCTTCCAACACACAATTGCACTTAATTTTGTTCAACTTTGATATCTGTTTTCTTAAATTGCATGCAGTACTAAAAAAAAAAAAAAGAATATTAAGGCATGTTACACGTTCGTAATTGCCGGCCACAACTAACATGTAAAAAAAAAAAAAAAAAAAAATCGATATATTAGTTTTTTTTTCTTTCATTGTTCTGTGTATCAATCCTTCAAGTTGAAAAATCTGAGGAGAAGAAATTTTGTTCAGTCAAAATTTTTGAATGGAAAACATTCTATTCTTTCTTATTGCCCGGTAAAGCGTTGAAATTCAAGTGAAAAAAAATGATCATACTTACTTAACACAATTGATTAAGAATTTGATAGTTAGTATATGATATTATAATTTTAAAATTTTAAAATTTTATTATTTTATATTTCTGACTAATATCATTGTTTTTTTTTAAAAGATGAACGTGATGACCGCCATCTTTCTCTATAAAAACAAAAACAAGCGAAAAAAAACTTGTAAATTAAAATAAATATTTAAAATTCGGATACATAATATGTTGGATTTTGTGACTCTTTGTGGTGATTTAAAATTTTATTTATCTCTTGATGAGCCCATCCATATTGGGCCTTACTTGGGAGTCTTTGCTTTGGCTTCCACCTGGTTCAGTCCCGCATTAGAAACCAATGTCTTGTTGTTGTTATTTATATACTCTTTCATTCTCTTGTTAGATACTTGGGTAAAAATGAGAGTTATACTCTTGACTAAACACACGCACGACACGAGCCGGGCGGGCGGCGGCGCGTGTGATCCGTTATCCGGTTCTCTTTTTTTTTTTTTTTTTTTGGTTGTCTTAATCCGTAAGTCTCGGGCGCTTATGGACTTATTTTCCGGAGCCATGAAATCATGTCGTTAGAGCACGATCTCTCGCTTCGGGTGTTTAAGAGGTGGTTAACCCGAACGTTCTTTTGACGATTACTTTTTTTCTTACCGCGTCTTCCCTTCTTTTCCCTAATCCCATATTCCAGATTTTACTGTCGTCGCTTTGTTTTCTTTTGATTTGCTGGATCTCTGAAAGTTTGCCGGGTTCACCTTGCGCCACCTTGAAATCATACCGACGGGGTGGAACGCGGACGTTGTATCGTTGGAAGAGATTGTCGGGAAGCCTCGCACGTAGAAGGGCAATCTCGCATTTAGGACAGTGCTCTGCACGCCTCGATCCACAGGCCTTCTCTAAACCTTTTCTTTTACATCATTCATTATTTAGTTTCTGATTGGACTTTTTACAAATTAAATTTGTTAATTTTTAAATTATTTGAAAGATAAATCTTACTAAAAGTCTCGAAAGATTTTTCAACATAATACTTACACAGCTGACTAAACTATCTTGATGAAGTTGCTTCACACCCTTCTACACGAGAGAAATGGTGCTTTGATGACCACTTCATGATCTCTTATTAATGTGTTTCATACCTGTATGCGTTTCATACCCATCTACACGAGAGAAATGGTGCTTTGATGACCACTGTGCGAATAAAATAAAATAAAATAAAATAGAACAAATTCATGCTTAATATTTTAAGATATCAAGGACTACTACGTACTCGAGAAAATAAAAAAATAATCCTAAAAATATTTGTCTAAGTAAGCACCATATCACATGCCATGTGATCAAACAACTTAAAATATTTGTTCCCTCTTTGCCTAACCTGCTCCCCACTTTCACACTAGCAATCAAGCACAAAATTTCCTAGCTCGAGAGTAATGATGTCTATCTCTTAAACTAATATTGGTTATGTTTCCTGTTCCCTTGAACGTAACAATTGACTTGGACATCACAAAACCTCACACCTCAACAAAATACATAATAAAATAATAAATTCCGTATATGTGTGTGTATATATATATATAAACTAATATAATTTTATGAGTATAGAGCTTTTCCAATTTATAAATTTTTTTTGATATTAAAATTTTTAAATCGATCATTAATTTTATTAGACTCGATATAGAATATTTAAAATAGTTTAAAAATAAATTTTATAATTTTTTAATATTATTTATTTAGTGAATGAAATATTTTAAAATTAATAATTTTAACGGTCGTGACGAATCGTTTGAAAATTATCAGTGTAGAAATATTTAAATCTTGTAAAAATTTTGATAGAAAATTCTGTATACTATATAAAATAAGATTAATATTTTTTATCTATAATTTTAGTGTCATGTAATCATATTATTTTGTGAAATTTTTATTTTCAGTTATTGATTTTGAGTTATTTTGATTATTAGACAAATAATATCGAAAAATTATAAAATTTATTTTTTAGTTATTTTAGATAATTTATATAAAATATAATAGAGCCGATCGTCATAATTCAAATAAATTATTAATATAAAAATTTTATATTTTTTAAAAATATAGTACTCTCTCTCTCTCTCTCTATATATATATATATATATATATATATATATATATAAAAATAGAATTTATATATTTTGAAAAGCACAACTCCATTCATACTTGTAAATTTTTTATTATTAAATTTATATTGAGATTTATGTTTTTTACTTGATATTTTTCTTTTTTTAGTTGACTTTATAAAAAAACATAAATTTCAATACAAATTTAATAATAAAAAATTTATAAATATAAATAAATTTATACTTTTAAAAATATATAAATTTTACTCTATATTTATTTATTTATTTTTTCTCATAGTCCGCCGATCACTGGCTAGATCCCACCCAAAAGGATTATAATATAATATCAAAAGTTAAGAGAAAATACCTTATCCATAAAGCTATTTCGTTTTATAAATCACTGGTATATATACTAAAATAACATATCAACTTATTACGTGCATGTTTACTTGTGTAACATGAAATAGGAAGGTACGTAGTCACGAGGACATTTAAAGTGTTCGAAATTATTTCAAGACATAGAATAACATCATTTGATAAAAAGCAATACTGTACACTTCACGTATAATATACATCATGCTTATTTAAAAATAAAAATTTATTTATTTATTTTAAAATAACGAATAAAATTTATTTTATCAAAAAATATATAAAATATATAAAAATATATATTTTTTTGACAAACAATAATATTATTTATATATTTTATTTAAAATATAAAATGTACATCATGTATATTTAAAAATAGAAACTCATCTGGTCACTTTTATTTCTCAGTAACACTATTAAAATAGCATTATTAAAAGAAGATGCCAAATCCGTAACACTAAAAAAGTGATTTTTTTAATTTCTCAGTAAAATAAAATTTCGTTTTTTTTTAAAAAAAAATTAACATTTACTAAAAGCAAGCGGGCCCCACAGTAACTAACGGCAGGGGCGAGCCGTTCGAGGCGCCCGTACAGAGAGGGCGGGCCGTTCGAGGCGCGGGAGCCCCGCAGATGCAGACGCAGACGCTGACGCCGTCAGTCCCGACGCCGTTTCGTAATCGGCAGTGATTGCTCCGCCGACAGAACGGAACGGGGTCACGGACTCGGCTGTCACGGTCCCCCCCTCCCCGTACTACTGCTCACTAATTTCACCTTTTTCCCTCCAATTTTACCGCTGCTGCAGCGCTGCTTTTTTATTTACCAAAATACCCTCCGAATTCGGGTTATTTACCATCAACTACTCCCATAGCGATGCCATCCTCACCGTCCCATTAGCCCAGTTGGCACGTGACCCCCACAGGGAGTATTGCGTGAACCTGGCCCACCGTGGGCCCCACCGCGAGATTTTATTTTATTTTTTTCTCAATTATTTGCTCTCAACTCAATTACTTTTTTTTGAAACTTTGATTCAATGCGTGATGGCACGTTTTATTCATAATCTGTTAAAGATTATTTTTCAATTCCAATGCTTAATTAACTGCGCTAAACAACACGGTGTTTAAAGTTAATAAATTTAAAAGGATGATATTTTGTGGGCCGGGTCCATAGAATAAATTATCGAACAGCGGATCTGCTACGATGGTAAGAAAAAAAAAATCCGAAAAAGATTCTCTGCTGTACGGTGATGGGAGGCAACATAATGGGATTCGGTGGACCCTACACCCCCACGCCCTTTGATCCATCCCATCCATGGTTTCCTCTCTCCCCGTCCATACACCGTACACCAGGTCTTGTCGAATCCCATGGTGTCCTTCGCTTACGTGTCGATCCCCTATTGGTCGGACTCGAATATCTAAGCTTTCTACATCATAGACCATGAGCTAGTAAAGGGTAACACCAAAAAAAAAAAAAAAAAAACAAACAAACAAACAAACCTTGCTCCTCTTTGTCCCGTTGTGCTCGGCTTCGGGGGGGAATTACTAGGAAAGTCGTGGCAATTTCGTGATTAAAAGCATTTCCAAAGGTAATTAATTATTCAGTGGCGTCTTACGTAATTAAGTGGAAAATTAAGGGTAGTTATAGTTCATGAACGTGGGGCGTGGAGTTTGTTGGGTGGACGGGTCGTGGTTCTGGATCCACGATCCGATCTCGGTTCCAGTGATGAGGATTCGCGCGTGAAATCACGTCCCCTCGTTCTTGCTCGCGTTGTACAATCTAATTAGTGCAATTTTTAAAAAATAAATAATTTTAAAATACAAAATAATACTAATGATAAATAATTAAATTACTTATAATTTTATATAGAGTATGATAATTAATTTATAAATCTATTTAATTCATTAAATATGTTGTATTATTTTTATCAAATTTTAATTTTTTGTTTCTTATATAATAGGTATTGATTAGTGTTTTTGACTACTATATTTTTTTAAAAAATATTGTTATAATTAAAAATAATATTTTTAATATTCTAATAAAATTGTGTGGTTCTATATTTTTAATTTACTCAAAATTTTATTTATATTTTAAGTTGATAAAATATTTTATCCCTTAAATTGATTGCGTGACGGGACATAATTATTATCTAAATTGTCTAATATAGAGATAAATTTAATAAAAAACACAATTAATTGTTCTCGCTCAGTACACTGTACACTCTTCCTGGAACCTTCGTTTTCTTGCTCTACTGTGCTTCTTACTACGTTGGCGGCTGCTAATTTGTGATTTAAAATGCAAGATATTGTTCCAGGATTTACAGTAAAATAGAGAAGCAAAGTATTTTATTTTGTAGATAATATAATAATAATAATCATAATATATATCGTTTATTTGAAAGTTCAATATCGAAAATAATTTATCGAAAATAATTTTGAAAGCACTAAAATTTTTGTATTTTTTAAATCACACAATTCTAACTATATATATATATATATATTTAAAAATATAAATTTATTCATATTTATAAATTTTTTATCATTGAATTTATATTTTTTATCTTTTTTTTATCTTTCTTTAGTTGACTTTATATAGCACAAATATCAGTGCAAATTCAATGATAAAAAATTTACAAATATAAATTAATTTGTACTTTTAAAAATATATAAACTCTACTTTATATATATATATATATAGAGAGGGAGAGAGAGAGTCCGGCTAATATATTATTAATAATACCAAGTTATTAGTGCTATCAATTTTTCTATCTATATATCAATTTTTTTGATCATTTTCATCCGTTAGATTTTACTATTTCTCCAACCACCTATTAAACCCAAAAGGCCCACTATCATCTCAACCATACTTCTTTTAATCCAATAGTTAAAAATTTAACAGCACCAATAACTTGATACTATTAATAATATAATAGCTTTAGTCTCTCTCTATATATAGAGAGAAACTAAAACTACTATACTATTAATAGCACCAAATTATTAGTACTATTAGATTTTTGACACTTAGATGAAAAAATGTATTATTAGGATGATAGTGGGCGGACGATATTAGGTGTACACCCTTTTAGGGGTGTACATCCTACACCCCACTCCATCTCCACCCTATCCTGGGGATGGGGTGGGGTATTATTCCACTTGTCACATCGAGTGACGAGTGGAATTCACCCCACTCCAGAATGGAGTGGGGTGTAAGATATACACCCCTAAAGGGGTGTATACTTATATATACCCTTTTGATTTTTAACCTATAATTAAAAATAATTTTATTTAAACTCTAAAAATTATTACAATCAAAATTTTTAATTTAATTAACTAAATATGATGCATCGAAAAAATGATATGATCGATATATATCTTAATTATTCGTCCATAATCAACCACAATATTTCTATATAAATTTTAAATTAGTTTAATTGAACTATAGAGTTAGATTACAATAATATTGAGAATTCAAATATTAATTTAAAATAAATTAAAAATTAAGGACAAAAGTATCACTTTATTATAAGTTGAGGACCAAATGAGCAATTTATTATTAATTTTTAAAAAATAAATAAAATAAATAGCATATTACATTTTATTTATTTTTAAAAATTTAACTATATTTTAAACTTAAATCGTAAATAAATACCAACCGAGTGAACGGGAAAAGCGCGGTGAGAAGAGGAGTTTTTCGCGGAAAAACGCGCGAGATCTCGCCAGCGCGGTGGAAGGCGGAGAAAAAAACTGTTAAAAGGAGGGGAGGCAGGCAGCCAAAGCGGAACCGGCAGCGGAACCGGCAGTTTCTTTCTGCAGAACCAACACATATAATAATAATAATAATAATAATAATTTAATTTGAAACCACACACAAATAATAAAATAAAATAATCAACACAAAACAATATTTTGTATTCTACATTATGCTAATTTATTTTATTTTATTTTTTTTAAAAAAATGTTTTTAAGAATTTTATGCGTCTCTCTCTCTCTCTCTCTCTGTTAAAGGACGAGGGAGGTCTCTCCTCCCACCACTCACTTGGCCCCCTCCCTCCCCACCGTTCCTTTCCCTTCCTCTGCTGTCGCTTCCACAGCGACCCCTTCGTGCTCAAACCCCACTATCTTCGTCGAGCTCCGACGACGCTTTCGAGTGCGGAACCCTGAAGCGCTTCGGATCGGAGTCGAGAGAAGAAGCGCCGCCGAGCGAGCTCTCTTTCGCCCTTAATGGTGGTTCCTGACCCTGTTTTGGGGGAAATCGAAGAGTTTCTTCTCAATTTTGGGAGGTTTTGAGCTGATTCGGCTTAATTTTGAGTGAGATCTCATCCTCTTCTCCTTTTCTACTCGATTTCTCGGTCTCGAAGTTGGATTCGTTCGTCTCTTTGGCTTTTGGAGTTGAAGCGTCGAAATTGAGCCTCGCAGTCCCAAATCGGCGGAACCCTAAGCCAAATTTCGAGTTTTAATCGCCAATTTCTTATTCCTGGGCACCAAATTAGCGGTTTTTGGGGGAGGGGAGGGGGGGTGTTTACTTCACATGCCTCTCGGTAAATCCGGACAAAGATAAGGGGGATAGAACTGCTTTTACACCCCATTAAGCCGCTAAATATCCAATTTTTCCGTTTCAAAAGTAGGAGAGAGAGAGAAGAGGGGGGTATTTCGTGGAGGGGGGCTCGTTTAGTCGTTTTGCTTACCAAAGAGAGTTAAAAGCGGCAACTGACCAGAAGAGATAAGAGAGTAGGGGTGCAGGTGCTACTCTAGGAGAGGGTGTAGTAGCGGACCTTTTCCCAAAGGATCAAGGCGACGCCTTTCGCTTAGGTTTATCCCTAGGGTTTCTAGGGGGAGAGGCGGGGCTTCAAAGGGTTTGGGAATTATTGCCTGGATCAGTGGGACTTTTATAAGTATTAAAAAGCTGGTTCTGGGAGCCAAGAGCAAGGGATCGTTATTTTCTCGGTTTCGGTTTCAATTTTGAGGTTACTGTGTAGAGATTGGTGGAGAAATGGGGTAGATCAGAATAAGAGTTGCATCACTGCTCTGTCTTCGCCTTCTTTCAATTCTCAGTTCTTCTAATTGAGCTTTAGGAATAGATTGTTGCGAAATTCCTCATGGCGACTTCAATTCGTACAGCTGAGGGATTACCCGGGCCAGGTGAGCTTCTTCCTTCTCTTGCAATTCTTCTTAACTTTGGTGTTAATGGCTCTGATTTTGCCCTCTACTTTGATTTTTGGGGAAATTGGCGTTTTTTTCATGTTGGGTTGAATTGGTAGAGTCGGCCTTGTGCTACCTGTTAATTATTAGATAACTGTTCTGAAGAATTTTGATGTTTGTAGAAATATTTATCATTGAGAGGACCAATTTTAAGTTTATCTAGCTTAGTGGATCAGTCATTTTTCCCTTGTTCTTTTTGGTTTTGGTGCTAATTCTCTTTAAATTCGTAGGCGAGGTGCTTATTTCTGTGTTTTCTGCTTAGATTACAAATGTTTTTGACTTTTCATCTCCTTTTGCTGCTCCCGCAGATCGCCTTCTTTTGTTGGCCTCTGAGATCTCTTTAATGGCTTTTCTTGTTTCAAGGCTCGTTATTCATGAATTATGAGTCAAGCAGATTGTAGTTCTTATCGGGTTATGAAGCCTCATGGGAGCATAGCCCCAGCAAAACTTGGATTTTCTTAGATAATTGCAAATTTTAAGTTTAGGCTGAAGGAACTGCAGAACTGGTCTTAATTGACTCATATGTTCATATTTGTTGTAAATCTAAATCGGAATTTATAGGTCTTTTCTAATGTATTGGTCGAAACATTATGCCTGTAGGGACCTCTGGTGATGCCTTGTTTCGCGAGCTCTGGCATGCATGTGCAGGAACTCTGGTTACAGTTCCCTATGAAGAGCAGCGAGTCTATTACTTTCCTGAGGGTCATATGGAACAGGTAACAGTAGTTCTATATCCCCAAAATTGGCCGTTCTTAATGAACGATAGCATGCAGCATGCTACCCCTCTCTCTCTCTCTTTCAAAAGAGGGATGTGTTACTGTGTTCTTCAAAGCTCTTAGAAGTGATACTCATATTCTATACACTGCATCCAGGCCTCTATTCTTTTAAATTCCTTTCTTCTTAGCAAGACAGTTGAAATTTCACTCTGTTACCAAGCAACAGTAGAGTTTGCTAGCTATATAGATGAACAATTGGCTATTTAATTACTGAGACTTTGGATGCTAAACATAGTTGATAATGGCTGCTTATCACGTACTGAATTTTTTTTTTTTTTTTTTTCTCTTGAAGCTTGAAGCATCAACAAATCAGGGGCTTGACCAGCAGATGCCCGTGTTCGATCTACCATCGAAGATCCTATGCAAGGTCGTCAATGTTCGACTACAGGTTAGTTCAATTGAGTCATGTTGTTAGATGTTGATATTATGATTGTATATAAGATTCGCTTGTCGTCTCTTTTACATGTAGGCTGAAGCAGATACGGATGAAGTTTTTGCACAGATAACTTTAATGCCGGATGCAAATGTAAGTAATTTTTTTTTATTGGTTACATATTGTAATTCCTTGTGCCAATTTTCTACTATGGGTGGTGTTAATTGCAATGTAGGTATGTCACACTCTAACAGCTGTAGAAACTACAGGAAGTCGGAAGTTTCTATTTCTTTTCTTTTAATTTTTGTAGGACATTTTTTTTCTTGTTATATTTATCTGATGGATATCTTTCATTCTGAATCATCTAACTACTGTTTTTTTTTTAAATCTATACTTTAATCTTTTCTTGCTATTTCTCATCATCATAGTATCTATATGACCTCTTGTTCTTGCTATTTCTGTTCAGCAAAGTGAGGTCTTAAGTCCAGACCCTGCACAACCTGAACCTGAAAGGTGCACAGTCCACTCATTTTGTAAGACACTAACTGCTTCGGACACAAGCACTCACGGTGGATTTTCAGTTCTTAGGAGGCATGCAGACGAATGTCTACCTCCACTGGTCAGCCACAGTAGATATTTTTTCCACTATGGTCAATTTACATTTTAAATTAGTGTCACCTCTTTTTTTTTTAGAATTTTTTTGCATCCATCACATTTATCTTCCTTTGTTCTTTGTGCAGGTTATGTCTCAGAACCCACCATGTCAGGAATTAGTTGCCAGAGATCTTCATGGGAACGAGTGGCATTTTCGTCATATTTTTCGAGGTGTGAGCATTGTTTTTTTTGCTCGCTGGATAAGATTGCTTCTTTTTACTAGTTTAAGGAACTTTGGTACTCCGTTAGTTCAATTTGATGTGCGTGTAAGATCTTATTTCATTCACTATGATATCTTTTACAATATCTTTTGATTCATGGTACTGTCTTCCTGTTAATGTAGTTGTGTAATATCCATCATATGGTAAGGCTTTGATTTTATATGGTAACAGTATTGTTATTCATTATAAGTCTCTGGCTATTGAGTGCCAACTAATGGGCCAGTTGGTAAAGAGTGCTTGAAAGTTTTAGTTTATACTTGCTCAAAGAATACCTACTTTATGTTTAGGTAGTTTAGTCTCATAGAAATGTTGGCTCGTTGAATTTTTGGCCTCAGTATAAGAATTTAGTAGGCATATATAGCAATCCTTTCTGATGGTTAAAACTGAGAGCTAGAGCTACATAACATTCTCCTCCATTACCATTTCTTTCAGGGCAACCTAGGCGCCATTTGCTCACCACAGGGTGGAGCGTCTTTGTCAGTGCAAAAAGATTGGTAGCTGGTGATGCATTTATATTTTTGAGGTCAGCGGATAGTTCTTTGTAGGGCGATTAGCCAATTGTATATCACCGTCTCATCGTGGATGGCTTTTTTTTTTTTACTGAAGATCCTGATATTGCAACATAGTCTTGACTTTTCACTTGAATGCTCAAGTTCTAATTCCCTCATTTTTTGTAAATCCATCTCTAGCTGCTAAAGAAATTTGACAATGTGCAACTAATCTTTTTTCTATAAAATGACTTTTTTGTGGTCCTATTTTCAAGCACACCAAAATGAGGATGCTATCTTACGGGAGTAAAATGGTCATTATACAGGAGTATAATGATCATATTATAGAAAAACCTTAGAATTTTGTTTTATATATGGTTAGAGATGAATTTGTGATATATGTGAGAGTTGAGCGACTAGATTGTTCAAGTGGCTAGTTAAGGGACTATGTAGTAATATCAGGATGGTAAAGTGACTGTCCATACATTTCACCTCATTTTCTTTGTCCAATTTGTTCTTTGGTGCATTCATTCCTATAATTTAGGTATCTTTATTTGCTATATGTGGCAGAGGTGAGAATGGTGAGTTGAGGGTTGGTGTAAGGCGATTAATGAGGCAGCTGAGTAACATGCCATCGTCTGTCATATCGGGTCATAGCATGCATCTTGGAGTTCTGGCTACTGCTTCCCATGCTATTTCTACTGGAACCCTCTTTTCTGTATTCTACAAGCCAAGGTTTGACTCTTCTTTTACTCAAATTGATATTAGCTTCTGAGACCATCTAAGAAACAACAGATTATTCTAAGCAAGCTTAGACGACGTACATAAAGAAGCACGCATCAATAACAGTTTTTCTCTTCTTAAACTCACTTTTATAGTTCTGGCATGAAATGTGTAGCTTTCTAATGGTAATTTGATGATAGATAAATTTAGCTTCCATATCTGCTTCGACAGTAAATTATGAACTCTTAAGTAACAGTTCCTCTGTTACACAGAACAAGCCGATCTGAGTTTGTCGTAAGCGTCAACAAATATCTTGAAGCCAAAAATCGCAAGTTATCTGTGGGCATGAGGTTTAAGATGAGATTCGAGGGTGATGAAGCTCCTGAAAGATGGTATATGCAATTGATGAACAATTCACACATAATTAAGCTCCAACATATCTAGCAAGGTCTTATTTTTCAATATTGCAGGTTTAGTGGCACTATTATTGGTTTTGTAGATGCTTCGACTTCTCGATGGAAAGATTCAGAGTGGAGATCTTTGAAGGTAGAGCATGCTTTTCTCAGAATATTTTATTAGAAATATCATGTTGGATAGTCTTGTCATTTTTTGTTCCTTAGGTTGTTTTCATTTTTGTTCCTTAGGTTGTTTTCATTTCGTTCAATTTTCTCGGTTGTCTCATTTTATGTTATGGGAGTGATACGTAGGTTCAATGGGATGAACCGTCAGCAATTCCACGACCAGATAGAGTTTCACCATGGGAAGTGGAGCCTCTTGTTGCAATTAATCCTACAATAGCCCAGCCTGCACAGAGAAATAAGCGCGCACGACCACCACCTTCACCTTCAGTAGCGACAGATCTATCTTCAGCATTTGGTATGGTAGTCGCCAGTCATATTTTGATTCTATCACTCTATGTTATTGTTAGATGAATTAATTGTCTAACAGTACTAGTGTAATCACTTGTATGTTTTTTTTTTTTTTTTTTCCTTCGAGGAAAGGTAGCATGCTACTTTAGTCGCTGGTCGTATATATTTATATTTGCAGGGACTATTCATTGATATATAGCCATTACTCTATTTTATCTTAAACTATGTGTCTAAATAACATTGACTGGTGTAATATTGGAGTAATTTTCTTCATTTGCAACTCATTGCCTTGAGAAACAAACAATGATCTGCTTAGGAGCATGAAATTTCTGACTCAGTTAATCCATTTATACTTCTTATTGTAACTAAAAAGGCATATTTCTGCTGATAAGATTGGAAAATAAACCTTGCATAACATTTAGAATAGTCTGTTGACATTGATTAATGGTTGATAAACCTTTATACAGTGATACGAGTAAAGAAAAATTTGCTTAAAACTTCAATTTAATCACTTGCTAATGAGTCCGTAACTTCAGGTTCATGGAAAGCTCCAGTTGAGTCTCCTCGGACTTTCTCCTTTGCAGGGACACAACTAGCTCAAGATCTATACTCTCCGTCATCTGCCCCGACCACTCTGTTCTCATCAATATCCAGTCCTGGCTCAGTTGTAGTAAATCCAAACAGTGGGCAGTCTACAAGTAACAGCAGTCTCCTCTATCGGCCAACCAGAGATTCTCATACTGATTCCTTCTCCGCAATCATGAATAAAGAACCGTGTGAAAGAAAGCAGGAGAGAAGTGGGGGTTGCAGGCTGTTTGGGATCCAGCTAATTGAAGGTTCTGCTGCTGAAGCAGCTTCAACAGCGGCAAACATTTCTGGTGCTATTGCTGGGGACCAATCCATAGCCTCATTGGATGGTGACTCCGATCGTCAATCTCAACCATCGAACAACCGGTCTGATGCTCCTGCTGTGAGCAGTGAGCGAACGCCCCTAGAGACTCCAAGCAGGCAACTGAGGAGCTGCACCAAGGTGATGTCTTTTTCTCTTTCTTGTATATTAGTTGACTGCTAGGACATCATACATCATATTGCATCCTCAGTTCCCCACCTTTCAATTCTTTCAACCTTGACATTGTCATTCTGCTGCAATCTTATTCTTTTCATTACATTCGTCGATAAATTGGATAGAAATGCTGTCGTAGTTCCCACATGAAACTTGATGTGGCAGGATAATTAGTACTTTGATATTTCTGTCCAATTTGATGGGGGAATTTACCTGAAGGGTGAAATTGCAAGAATAATATGAAGTTCAGTAACCAAACTGAAACTATGCTAAACATTGAGGACCCCTCGTGGATTTTTCTTGGGCCAAGAGTTTCTGCTGGTTTACCCAGCTGCTGCAAACTGAATTTCAATCTTCTAATTCTCTTTAGGTTATCTTGCAAGGAATGGCTGTTGGAAGGGCAGTCGACTTGACAAGATTAAAGGGATATAATGATCTACGTCAAAAACTGGAAGAGATGTTCAACATCGAAGGAGAGCTCTCTAGTGCGGTCAAGAAATGGCAGGTTATCTACACCGATGATGAGGATGATATGATGCTTGTCGGGGATGACCCTTGGAAGTATGCTCTATATAACCCACATATATGCGGTGCATTTCTTAGACGTATCTGAATTAGCGCCTCTTCGGTGCTAGCTTAGGCTTCTGCACATGTTCTTTCTCACTAGAGCTGCTTGAAGAAGTACTAGCAGCCTTTCCGCATATAGTCTTCTCAATAACTTATTACTGCAGCGAACGCAGAAGCATATATCCGTAGTTTTTACTTTTTTTGTGTTTCAAAATCTCATTTCAGCTTTTAAGCCACAGCAAAAAGCTTGAAATGTTTGGTTTGCTAAATGCATGCTGCCTGCTGAGTTTTGGAGTCGAGCCGCGGCAAATATCTTGAAACGTTTATGCCCTTGGCCTTTAATTTGCATCTTTGAGTTCTCAGAAGTATTTATAGTAATTTTGATTTGGGTATGCAAATTCGCAGCGAGTTCTGCAGCATGGCCAAGAAGATTTACATCTACACATGCCAGGAGGCCAAGAGGCTGTCTCCCAAGGTGAAGCTGCCACCCCTCAGCGAGATAATCAAAGCAGCCCCAAAGAAAGTGTTATCCGATGCCAACACGACATGCACCGGCCCGGAAGATCCGGGCACTACCTGATGATGATGATTTGCTGACTTTTCTTCGGATGTCCGAGTAGAAATATGGTGTAGTAACCCATGATGCAGATGCTTTCCGTGTTGCTTCGATCGTATCCACCAGATGTCGGCAGCAAGAAGAAAGCTGGAATATCAGAGCTGGATGGTTAGTTAATAGTCGCCATGTTGTTCTACTTAATTCTCCTTGACTTTTTCTCGTTCCTTTTGCTAGGACGCGCCTATTCTAGCAGCGCAGTGGTCTTTATCCGGAACTTTGTCAAGATGGATAACTGATTAGAGTTAGAGAGGGTCTGTCTAAGTCACAACTCTTTTTTTACCTTGTGCTCTGTAGTAAATAGAAATATATATATATATATATATATATATATATATATATATATATATATATATATATATATATATATATATATATATATATGGGTAGTATACAATGTATGCACTCGACAGCTACAAAGTCGTAGACGTGTAAGTTTTTCTCTTTGGGTGGCTGGTTTGTTTTTTTCTATGGTGGGGCTGAGCTGTTTTAATGGATAGAACTTTTATGTACAGATATGTAGTTTATGAATGTGTTGCTTATCCTTTTCATGTTTGACAAATTGGCGGTGTTTTTACTTCATCGGGAACTCCTCAACAACGATGTTCTACTAGGGTAGGTTGATATTTAAGATGCCTTAATTTTCTACATATCTGTCGGATATGCGCAGCGGAAGAAAGAGACGTAAATAAAAATTTTCTAAAGCTAAAGATCACATCATATTTTGTTTTAGATCGTAAAAAGGTAATCTAATTGATCTTATTAAGTAGGATTTAATTTTTATCTTGCGCGGGTTGAGATCACCGCGAAGCCGACGATCGTTGGTAAAAATTGTTCGTCCTTACTAGCTGCGCACGTGCCCGGTCTTTACTCGCGTCCACACGGAATCACGCTTTTGATCGAAATAGTTGATCGCCTTGATTCGCGATCCGATCACGAATTAATTTTTGCGTCGATGTAAGGAGGATGAATTAATTTTTTAATTGTGCTAGTAATCTTCCGAAGAGAACGATAAATTAACTTTGAAGGACTTGAGGAAGAGGGAGAGGAAGGGTCTCGTCTGTTCATGGGATTTTAGGATTTAAGGTTTTTATTAAAATTTTATTTCTAAAACAATTTATTTTCCTGATAAAATTTTTGTCTAAAATTTAGAATATATGGACAAATTATTATTTCTACATTTGGTTAGACACCAAAATAATTCAATTATATTAATAAAATTATTCTTCATGGAAATATTCAAGAGTTGAGGATGCGTTGTTCAAGAAAAAAATGTCTTTGAATTCATCATAATCACCTTTCAAGAAAAAAATGTCTCCGTAAAAATTCAAAAATTCACTTTCCTTAACAAAACAATGCTAGGGCCCGTCCTAAAATCGGCCCAATAACCTTTCTAAATAGGTCGTCATGGTCCCAATTGGGTGGGTCCTCATTGGGCCTACTTACTAAGAGGATCATTAAAATAGGCCTAGTTAGGCCCATTTGGGAGGTGACGGCCCAATGAGAGAGGCTTCCTTAAAACGCGCCTCGAAGAGAATAGTGCTCCTGCGCTCCCCCGAACACCAAACCGAAATGACGAAGCTCGCCCGCTTCCTCCCCTCCAGGTAAAACCCTCCAAACCCTAACCCTAACCCTAATCCGAGCTTTTTGTTTCCGCTCATTTTCCTCAAGCTCCTTATGCTTCCTCGGTGCTCGCTTCTTCTGTTTCTTCAACCTGAGCACTGAAAAATTAGGTCATTTTCTATCTCCTTCGAGAGCTTGGAGTAGAGTAAGAATACTAGTATTGTACCTTAATCCTTGAACCGGAACCATCATGGTGGTTGCTAATGGGACTGAGTTTCCCATTTTTGTATGTGTGCGCGCGCGCTTTTTCCTGTTGAGAAAACAATCCTCATTTTGTGCTCAAGTGATCGTCGGAAAGTTCGATGAAGGAGAAGCTCTGTGTTTTGTATTGGTTTGCATTTGAAAACATCCTTAAGTTTGATTCAGGTTGGTATTGTAGGTAGGTTTTTTTTACTTGATTTTGTAATAACTAATAAATCATCTTAAGCATGAACTTTAGCTTAGTTAATTGTTTGAGATAGATACAAGTGTACCCTCTATGACTAGGTTCCGTTTATCCTTGCATAAAGCTATTACATTTATGAGATTTGGATTTTGCAATAGTTGAAACCCTAGGTAGCATCACTATCATGTTATTTTTACTTGCTTTGGAGAAGGGATCTAATTTGGGAGTAGGAACAAACCATCTTATTCTCATTGTAATCTCTGTTAGTTCTGTGCTGTTTTCAGATGATTTGTTTCGAATCCTTTTACAGCCATTTTATCGCGCTTTGTGTTGAGAAGTTTTTATTCCTGTGGTGGCACTGTTAGTAAGAGCAAACCCCTTTAAGTTGTCTGAACAATACACGACTAAGTTAGAAATGGGTGACTTTTGGGTCCGTGAATTTGAGCATACCATTTTTTAGGTTTTGATCAATTTGTGACTAGGTTTAAGGGTGAACAAAGGTTATAGGATAGTGGATAAGCCAATTACTTAATCAGTCAATTGTGATTAACACAATTAATTATGAACATATGATGCCAACCAAAATTTGTGATTGGTTATTTATTCATATTCACATGTTAAGAACCAATATATTCAAAGAATGGGTGTAAAAGAGACGAGGATATGAGCTACTTAGAAATGATAGGTTGGGAATAAAGATGTTCACCTCAAGGTGCTAACAACTTTAGGACGAGATGGCCGTTTGAGATGATATGCCACATACAAGATGTATGGGCCTTCTAGTTCAATGAGAATAATACAATTCAAGTAGGTGGATATGGCTCGAAATAGAATTTAGTGGTATACAATGTTTCATAATACTGATCCCCTTTGCTGATATCTCTGTAATGATGGTCAAGAGTTATTTGTTGCAGACATTTCTCACAACTATTATTTTTTATCCGCTTTATTTATCATTTTCTCTGTGAATTTATACTGTTTTGGGTTGTAGCCAAACTGATTGACTGAATTTCTGGCTTGCAAAATATTTAGATGGTCTCCTTACTAAATTAGCTGTTAACAACATTATTTGAATTGGCTAGGAATCTTCTACTTCGCTGTTCCTTTAATATAAAAGATGCCTTCTGGATGAATGCTTTTAGTTCTCATCGTGGTATTTCAAGTTCTGCAGCGGATTATGTGACTGACGGTAATGCCAAATCCATTTAGCGCTGTTCTATCTTATTCTTCAGATGGTATAGTAGTTCCTTCATCTGTCCGAGTCTTTTTCTCACCAGAAAGCTCCGGTAGAAGCTACGCAAACTACACTGTATTTAAGGGAAAAGCTGCCCTTTCTATGAGTCCATTACTTCCGAAATTCTGTAAACTGGAGGTATGTATTTTTGCCCATGATCCTTGTTTGAAGTGCTTGTTTGAGAAGCTTTTCTTTGCTGTCGCTCATTGCTTCCCCCCCCCCCCACCAAACTTTTTTGTGTAGTCTGGAGCTTCTAAAGTTGAGAGGAATGGGGTTGTTTTGATGACATTCTGGCCTGCTATTGGGCAGCGTAAGTATGATTGGCAAAAAAAGCAGGTAATGCCTTAAGACATTCTGGTTATTTGCTGCTAAAGAGATTGTATTAGAATGAATTCTAATCAGCAGAAGGATTAAAGCTATTGACCACTTTAGAAGCTTCAAAGTGATGGATAATATTGCTATAGGGCCTCTTTAGCTCCGCTAGTGCTTTTGTAAAAGTGATGTTTGAGTAAAATTATTCGAAAAAATACTAACGGCTTTTGCATCAAAATTTCTTCAAACACTTCTTCCAATAATACCTGTAGAAGCTTCATCAAATGGAGTTTCCGCTGTTGAGGCTCAAATGCTTGTTAAACGTTTCCTCGACGGTGAAAGCTCCAGACTTCTTGTAGACGAAGCCCTGGTTTGAGAGGCTTATGCTTACTAGAGTAGAGAAGTTTCTCTGCGAGCCAAGCTGAACAGGAACTTGATTTGTCGTCTTTTCTAACTGTAGATCTTTGCTTTATCACCTACTGAAGTTGGAAGCTTGATTAGCCTTGGACCTGCTGAACATTGTGAATTTTTACATGATCCTTCAATGAAATCAAGGTCTGTGACATTTATTTGGAGAAAGGATCTTTTCAGTCATTTATTATTGCATTCTTGTGTTGCTCAATCTCACTTCGTAAATTTAACCTACAGCCTTGAAGGTCAAGTGAAGAAATCATTATCAATCACCCCATTGGGCAATGACAATGGTTATTTCGTTAATTTGTGTAAGTCAAATTAACTTTTCGTAATTGCAATTCGACAGGTGTTAGTTATTGTACTTGGTACTACTACAGTTTTTCTTATTTATATGTGCTCAGGATTTGTTAAAGAGAATCTCTGCAACTCTTTGAAATGAAAAAAAAAAAAAATTATATGGCTATTGATTGTTTCAATATGTAATCAGCAATATGAAATCAACAGATGAGTTTTCATTTTATGACAGTATGCTGTCGACTTCATCAATCCTATTTTACTTTTGCATTACTATCCTCCGTAATTCTGATTGAAGTAAAACTGTATGCAGCTGTTGTGAATACTGTCGAGAAGACAAACGAACGCCTTTCTGTGCCCATCACAAGGGCTGAATTCACAGTGATGCGCACAGCATTTAGCGTAAGACTTCTATCTTTTTTAAATGTCGACCCTCTATCCCTCATCTTGATCATTCGACAATCTACATTCGTATTAGTACATCCAAAGAAGTGCGAAGAGATATCCATATTGTTTTTGCTTCAATATAGTTGTAAAAAAAACCTTTTGCATTACCTGCTTTTCTCCACTTGGTGTGTTTCCTTTTTTTGTTTTTTTTTTTAACTTATACAAAAACTTGTATTTCCTGATTTTGCGACACCTCTTCTGCACAGTATGTATTGCCACATCTCATGGGGTGGGACCGAGCCGTCAAGCCACGCCAAGCGAACAAACCGGTGAATCCTCTGAAGCAGCAGGTCGAGGAGCGTCCCAACCCGGATTTTGAATGGGGAAGGTGAAACAGGTAGCTGTTGGGGGTTCTTGCGGACATTTAAAAACAGCCTGTTCTGGCCAATGCGGGAAATTTAAACGTTTGGAGCACCGACAATGCCTCGATTAAACTTGTTAGACTTGTCGCTTTTCAAGTTCTTTTTGTTATCTATATTTAGTGTTAGATTTTGTTGGACGAACATGAAATTTAAGATGCCGAGTGAGCAAGGGATGGTTTGAGAACATGCTGGACAACCTATATACACCCAGAATATGGGCTAAATATGTTTCCTCGTGTTGTGTCATGGGCACCTGCACGACTTTGTTGTGAGCTTAAGAGTGGATATAATTCGAATGACCCTCTCTATATGCGACGTTGTTCTGAATGCGCATATGGCTTCAGTTTCTGATTGAGCATAATTTTCTCAATTTCGTAGGGCCTGTTTTTTACTGTTGTGCATCTAATGTTAATAGATAAAATAGAATCGGAATGAAAGCGCATAAAAGTATATTTTTGTATCTTTCAGTCGAATCGTGAAAAGCATATTACTGACTAAAATAAATAATATATATATATATATATATATATATATATATATATATATATATATATATATATATATATATATATATATATATATATATATATATATATATATATATTTATTACATAATTTTTTTTATCGTTTGTCATGCAACCTCTCCGTAATTCTTAATAGAGTCTTATAAGCTTTGGCTTTTAGTTCAACTCCAAATTTGCAGATCGATCTAATATGGAAACCTTTCTGATCTGATTTGGGTTTTTTTGTTTAAATCTGAAAAACGATGGAGTTGTTGAAATTCGGGAAATGCTTTATTAGAGAAATTGTAGCCTGCACCTGCCGGTGCACGGGTACGTCGCAAGCATCATATTTAATTGACTCTTTTGGATAATCAAATTAGAATATAATTTTTTATTTAATTAATTTTAGTGAAAACTTATAAATTTTAAAATCTATTATGAGGACTGTAGTTCGATTTATAATTAATAAATATAAATTTAATTTTATGACCTCTGTTCCAGAGTTTGGGGGAGTCCGGAGTCGGGTTCTCCGGAAGTCAATGTTTATCACCCATTTTTCTCTTATTAGCTGGTACAGAGATTAATTACATGATTCCCTCCTTTTTCGGTTATTCACCACCCTGTACCATTACCATTACCATTTCTTCTTATTCTTCTTCTTCTTTTTTTCTTAAAAAAAAAAAAGAAAGAAAAAAAGAAAAAAAGAAATTGTTCCGATCCTTATCCTCAAAACGCGCATTTTTACGACCCCAGAATAGGAAATTCACGTATCGTTTCCATCGAATTCGAGAAGAGGATTTCGAAAATCCCGAATTTTTGTGAAGAAAACTATCCCGGATCGATCAAATGCGGAGTTTGCAATAAACCTAATTCGCGTATATACGAAGAAGCAAAATCGGATCCGAATGCTGCGTACCCAGTCTCAATCCCGGGGGATCGAATGCGGGATCTCCTTCTTCTGCGTCGCGAGGGGGAGCACGATCCTCCACTCCCGCAGCGACAATGGCGGCGACGATCCCGAGCTCCAAGCCCTAGCCGCTGCGTGCCTCGCGAGGACCCCGCCGCTCCACGTCCGCTACTCCCACACCGCCCGCCACCGCACCTTCGCCTTCCTCATCGGTGGCGACGGCCACACCTACTTCGCCATCGCCGACGGGGAGAGCTCGGCGGCCGCTCTCCGCTTCCTCGACCGCCTCCGCGACGCGTTCGAGAGGGGCGGCTCCGAGGCGCTGGCGCCGCGCCAGCGGGTGGCGAATGAGAGGGCGATCGACGCGGGGAACGGCAACTGTGGGGATCATCGGGGGATAAGGATGATCACCGAGGGCGGCGACGAGAAGGGGAGGAAGGGTTTGCGCCGGAGTTTGAGCGTGCGCGCCCGCGCCCGGAAGCTGTGGTGGCGGCACGTGCGAGTGGTGCTCGCGTTGGACGCGCTGCTCTGCGTGGCGTTGTTGGCTGCTTGGTTTGCCGTTTGTAGGGGTCTGAAATGCTTGTCCTGATTACACTCTCCAACTCTCCAACTCTCCTATTCTATTCTATTCTATTCTATTCTATTCTATTCTCAAAAATTATATATTATTATAGTTATTCATCTTCAATGTATATATATGCTGTATTATGGAAACTCTTTGCTAAAATTTCACCTTAATTCCCCAGCTTCCCATTTGAGCATTCAACAGTAGTTCACGCCATTTCAAAAGTGTTGTACGAATCACCGAACACTGAACAACTCTGCAGACTCACCCATTGCCTGCCTTTTTATTTAGCTCTCACGATCTCTTACAAATCAGAAAAATGGTAGAGAGAAAGTTTTAAATAACATTGAAGAGATTATTAGGTGTATATTGACAAATGCCCAAATTACTTTAACATGCGTACATCTTTTAACAGCTTAGAATGTCCCAGGATCTACATTGACTACTAAGGAAGCTTCTCCCCGATGCCGAATTTCTTCGGTTTCTCTTGCCGTGTTATCTCCCTCCCTCTCTTCTGTTTCGTCCTCCTGCTGAGCTGTTCTCTCGCTCGTGAGGCTCTCCGTATACTCTTCATTCCAGTTCTCTTCTTCGACGGCCTGGCCTTCTTCGTGAAGGGGGTTAGATTTAGCTGCTTTCGGCGTTGGGAGGAGCGAGACTCGGCAAAGAGGGCATGTCGTGTTGGTGGCGAGCCAATGGTCGATGCAGTCCACGTGAAAGGTGTGGCCGCAGGGAGGTATCCTTTGTAGTCGTTCGTCCGATTGATATTCCCCTAAACAAACCGAGCATCTGTACACCAGCAATACTACTTTTTCAGAAGAAACTAAAGATGCGCACTCAGCAAGTGCCAAAATCAGAGTGGATGAAATTTGCTTCGTTCGAAAATGGTGAAGCAGAGTGAACTTCAAATGCATGCAATAATAGGGATGTCTACTTGATCGACATTCCGAGTTTGCATGAAGGACAGAAACCAAGCAAACAATACCAAAAAAAAAAAAAAAAAAAAAAAAAATCAATTGAGAAATATACTAACTTTTAGACCTCTAGACAGACGAACTTTCGAAAAAAAATACAATCTCTTGCTGCTCCAACATATACGCCCAGTCGCAATGCATGCATCCGCCGTTACGGTAGAGTTTGCAAAATGATGGAACGAGGATGACCAAAGATTAAGTTTTAACAGAACCTACAGTGTTGGCGCAGAGTGGCTTGCGCGTGATCATGCAACTAATCAATAACAAGAAGTAACTCAGTAGTATCATTTTTATTTTGTCTCCTTTTATCATCATTGATGATCAGAAAATGAAACTTCAACAAAAACAGGATTCCTCCATTATATTATTTGCCTATTCTTTTTCACAGATCAGTGGCATCCGACTTTTCTGATTAAAAATGAGCACTTTTCTTAGTTTCTATGATCCACTGATGATACATTGTCAATCTCCCATCCTTAGTCCCTGGTTCTTAATTGAGACATTTTTAGATCCCCTAATACCTGAACACAACTCACGCTGAGGAGTGCGGAAAAAAACTTACTAATTTACCATCAAAGGCTCGTTAAACATTCCTATCAAAAAAGGATGAACATTTGAACATCATCTAGTCTAGTCTAGTCCACCCAATAAAATGTGTCGCGTATTTCAGCAAATCCAAACAAGAATAGGAATCTCCACAACATATCCAACTGGAAGAACATTCATATATGTCCTTGCAGTAACAGATACTAAATATCAGCTTTTCCTCCAAAGAAGACAAAAAATCAGGCTTACGAGACTAAAACTAATTCACCAGAAAATACTTTGGTACCATCTCATTCGACGCCCCCAGTTCTAAGAACTCGCATTGTAAGCAGATCAAATCTATTATGATATAGTCAAACAATCTACAATCAAGCAAATCAAGAGGAGTAAAACAAGTGAAAACTAACAATTACAGCAAGCTACATTAGCCGAGATATATTAACTAGAGACATAAAAAAGAAAATATAATGCGAAAAAAAAAAAAAAAAAAAAATCGAAATTGCACACTTTCTACATAAGATAGAGGAATTACTCACTGTGTCTCTCTGATCAAAAAGCTCTCCTTGAACACGATCACCGGGAGCATTTCTCTAACCTCTTTCTTAATCCCCGCCTCCGAGGGCTAAATGTACAAAAATATAACTCCCCCCAATAAAAAACACAAATTTTAGCAGCATAAATACAACAAATCAATCAATGTGAGATCATGGGAATTTCACTAACTCTTTGGAGATCTCCCCTGCTGAGGTGATTGGCTCTCATCCTCAGAGATTGCCAACTCGCTCTCCACCTCCTCAAGTAGAACAAGTAGAAGATGAGGAGCAAAATGAAGGTGAAGAAAACGGGCACCGAAAAGATGAAAGCTTGGTAGAGTTTTAGCTCAGGGGATGCGGCCGAGCAATAAGCCGGAGGATCCGGAGAAGTACAAGACATTACAATCCAACCAATTGCTTCAAACAGATTTCTAATTAGGGTTTCAATGAATATAAAAAAAAGATGAGAACTAGGGTTTATGAACACGAAAACAAGTAGAAACAAGAGAAATCTCTCTAATTCGAGGTTTCGAGGAAAACCCAGATCAAAAAATCGGATTTTGATTGATTGGGAATGGGGATTTTGGGAGTTGATGTGTGTTCCGTGTGGAGAGAAAAAAAAAAAAAAAAAAAAAAAAAGGGGAAGAGGAAAACATAAATTAGACTAAAAATTAAATAAAATAATATAATAGAAGAACAGATGCTGTTATTTTATTTAGATAGATTACAAGCAACAAAATTTAGAAAAAAAAAAAATTAAATAAATTATTCTCACGAATGCGACCTCGTTAACGAGGATTCGAAGACACTTCAGCGAAAGCGAGATGACGTGTTGCTGAGGTCGACTCGGAGAGAGACATTAGCGGCTGTTCATTTATATATTTATATTT
The DNA here is from genome assembly GCA_029204045.2 of Tillandsia leiboldiana. Taxonomy (NCBI): domain Eukaryota; kingdom Viridiplantae; phylum Streptophyta; class Magnoliopsida; order Poales; family Bromeliaceae; genus Tillandsia; species Tillandsia leiboldiana. The sequence goes on from CM055073.1 coordinate 2,417,670, forward strand.
ATTTAATTTTATTTAGAAAAACTATGTATAATTAAATTCTTAAACTACAATTTCTTTCACTTGAATTGAATTCATTTGTTTAGTTTTAAACAATATGACAATTAATTTAGCAACCATGTTACCTTGAGAAGATGGCGTGATACTCATTCTATACCACCACGAACAGAACAGGAAAAAAGTTAACAGAACCCAGAAACAGTAGTTCAATCAGTTTAATCTCATTTACTGCCAGGTACAAATCGAGTTGCAGCCATTTGCAGGACCTCTAATAAGCACAGATAACATTGCATTAATTATACAGTTCCTCTTTATTTCGTAACGCAAAGATTACATATCGGCGCACTCGCTGCTTCATTCAAACAGAAAACTATTTACAGAGAGTTTTTAGGGATCTTCTTCAAGAAATTTGAATACAGTTGCTTCCTGAAGAAGCTGCTGCTGCTGCTGCTGCTGCTCTCCGGTCTCCCCCACAAGCTAGACATCTCTTACTTTAAGCTTAACCTCTCCAGGAGGATAGAGTTTTGTTTCGTTGGGCTCGGAGGAGCGCTGCTGAAATTGTGAACCAGAAGCTTGAAACAAGGGAGGAAGATTGCGTACAACAGAGCGAGCATGAAAGGGACTGCGATGAACCAACCCAGTAGCTGCGCAAGATGTTTAAGTTGATTTAGCCTTGAATAAACGATGGAAAAAAGGAATATCACTCGGGTGGTGAGTCATATACCGCATGGAGTATGCTGAGTAGTATTTCTCTCGAGGCTTGGCCTGTAATAACCTTTTTCAGAGCATCAGATGTCAGCGGGAAATGAGAGCCCCCAGAAATGAATTCGCCCAGCCGCAAGAAGGGTACGACCAGACTGAGGAAGAAAATAATGAGAAAATTAGAGCATTAATGCGGACTCAGCAAAGTGCTGAGAATGTTGTTAGCAGCTAATAGTAACAGCTGATTATTGTACGTCGAGAACAAGTAAGTTTTTACGAGATAAAAAGATAAGCCACATCCTATGTAGATCGTCAAAGTTACATCCAGTGTGAGCTGATCCAAAACCAAAATAAACTGATGGATTCAATTAACAATCAAGCCTATAAATGAACAACGATTTCAAATAACATACAACGATTTTAAGAGCCTAACTGCAGCTACCAAAGGGAAAATCGTATTGCAGTCGATTCAATTAACAATAAAGTATCTAAACGAACAAACAGTAATTGTCCAGAGACAAATCCAACCCACCTTAACTCAATTGGTGTAGCAACAAAGTTAGCGAGCATTACACTTGGAGCATGGCAGTGATCTCCAAGCAACGCTATAGCCATTCCACAAAGAAGGACAGTGGTCCCTGTTAGGGTAAGAATGAAAAAAAAAAAATGACATAAAATAACAAATTAAATGATGACGGCATTATGTCGGCAAATGAGTAACAAATAATTTACACTTCAAATCGGCATGCCTAGGTGCATATATATTACATTGGACAATTATAAATCCAGCTTGTTTAAAGCTTCATTGCATTAATAGATATAGCTACAAAAGTACCAGAAAAGACCTAATTAACTTGCAGTTCCTTGTTTTTTATGAAGAAAATAAGTAAATCCTATTTAACATTGTATTGGTAAGAAGCTTTCGAATCTTATGTTGATACATTACTTTTGATGGGCAAAACAATGTTGATGATCAAGATACCTTTCATAGTAGCTGCTGAAATGTTTCAGCACACTTAATTTGCAGGAAATTAAAGAACTCATAGGGAACTCAAAGCAACAAAATAAGAGTCTAACTTATTAGGAGCTTATAATGCTTGGTTAAATTTTGACGGTATTGGAGAGTGCCAACTTAGTCAATCTCGCAGTAGAAGGATATTTAAGGAGATTCCTAGTTGATAACCAAATATGAGTAAAAGATTGATGCGCGATAAAATATAACCGATATAAAACCATCCTACTTGTTTGTTCTTTTACAAAAATACGTAGACATTCAGTAAAATATATGAAACATGTATATCAATAACAGTTGATTCCATAAAATCTCTAGAAGATTCATGGTGTGAACTATATAAAATATATTTCAGGAACTTATTAAGCAGATTGACGCATAATTGACAACAAGATTCAGGAATCTCCACCTTGAAATCAATCAATCAATATGCTCTAAACTACCTCCTTTATATGATTGCAAACCCATCACAAGCTACATTTGAAAATTCTTACCATCATGAGCGAAACAAATGATAAATTAATCGAGTACCAAATTAACAAAGGTGCCAAAAACTGATACCCTATTCTGCGTTCTACAACGTGGAATCCAGAGTTTTAAAGATGCTTAGATGATGTGAAATGCGAATGCATGACTATCCGCTGCTGATCTTCGCCGAAATACAAAAGCTGACCAACCTACCCTTTACTATTTAGAAATGTTAATCCTCAGTGATTCCTGGTTATACTACACTGCATATTTCTTCATTTCTATGAAGTATCTATAGCATGTATTCAGAACTGTAAAAAAAAATTTTAAAAAAAAGGAAACAAAATTGAGAATTTCTTACCACAAATGGGAAACACTCCCAGAGTCACACCGAGAGCAGTAGAAAATGCTAGTTGCTTTGGTTCTGCACCCCTACACAAGGAACATAAACCAAATTTCTCACTAAACTTCTAGAATCAAAGTTATTACACAATAATGAGTAGAAAATAGGACAATAATATCTGTTCAACTACAAAATACAAGATTGAGATCCAAAAAAATAAAAATAAAAATAAAAAAATCCACCAAATCAGTACCTTTTGATGATCTGCAAAAGGGGATCAACGATCTTCTCCTTGAGCCATGGCACCACCCCGAACCTCCAAATCGGCATCTTCAAAAAGCACCCTTTGCCCCCTACCCCCTCCCCAAAAAACAAAAAACTTCCTCTTTTTTGCCCTAATTTTCTGATTTTACTCTGTGAATCACAGTATGAAAAATCCAGGAAAGGGAAAAAATAATAGTAATAATAAGAGTTACTTCTCAAGTGGGCTCCTCCAAAACCCACGTACTGGGTAATGCTTCAATTTTTCCTGTGAAATAAAAGAGGAAGTTGCAATTTTGAACACGTAAAACACAAAATCAGAGCGAAAGCTTCTTCATTTCTACAATTTGATGGCGTATTTTGTGAATTATTTTGAAGGCTCGGTGTTCTACAATTTGATGGCGTATTTTGTGAATTATTTTGAAGGCTCAGTGGTTTCGGTGCCCACCATTAATGGCTTGTAGAGGAGCTCGAAATTGGGTGTGCCGTAATTTTCATTTATTATCGCAGAGGTAGCAGCCACAAAAGGACGGTGCAACAAATATTGGGCTCACCCACACTTATTCACCCAGGCCCACGATCCAGGTACTGTACACGTACGGATTAGTTACTTTATGGATTAGTTAATTTTTTATATATATATATATATATATAGAGTTGGGCTGGAATGCTATTGATAGCACCAACCCAACTTTGCCACCCATTTTGTAGCCATTGGATCGCATTGAGATCCGTTAGGCTCTTTAATGAAAAAAAAAAGAAAAGAAAAAGTAAAAAGAAAAAGTAAAAAGTAAAAAAATTTTCTTTTTAATTAAAGGGCTTGCACGAATCTCAATGCAATTCAATGGCTACAAAATGGGTGGCAAAGTTGGGTTGGTGCTATCAATAGCATTCCAGCCCAACTCTATATATATATATATATATATATATATATATATATATATATATATATAGAGTAATGCTACATGTACACCCCGAAGGGGTGTACATCATACATTTCCACCATTTTAATGGTGGCGATATTTTTTAAGGGTCACATCAAGTGACCCATCATCACACCCCCACCCTTAGATGGGTGGGGGTGTGAGATGTACACCCCTTACGGGTGTACACATAGCATTTTCCATATATATATATATAGTAGAGCTTATATATTTTTAAAAGTATAAACCGATTTATGTTTATAAATTTTTTATTATTAGATTTGTATTGGAATTTGTGCTATTGTAAAGTCAACTAAAAAGAGAGAAAGAAAAAATAAAATACACAAATTTCAATACAAATCCAATGGTAAAAAATTCACAAGTATGGATGAACCTGTGTTTTTAAAATCATATAAGCTCTACTATATATATAAAATTGGGCTCATGTGCTTTTAAAAGTATCAAGTCATTGATATTGGTAGTTTTTAGCCCTTAAATAAAATGATGGGTAGTTAGAATGATAGTGGGTCCCTTGGATTTAGATCTGTTTCTTTCACTAATTTCAATTCATATATCATGCTATTAATTATACCAACCACCTATTAAACCAATGGGACACACCATCATCCTAATCGCTCATCTTTGCATCTAAGAACTAAAAACCTGTAGGGCCCATTTGGATGTGGGCTAGAACCGGGAATAGCGGGTTTATCCCCCTTATTCTACCAAACGCATCTGGAACCATCTGGTATTGCTTATCCCAGAACAACTAGAATAAGCTGGAACAACAGTTCTTACCCATTATTTTATATATTTTTTTTTTACCAAACTACCCCTCCTCCCCTCCTTTCTCTCTTCCCAATACACTCTCATCATCACAAATCCTTCTCTCTCCTCTCTCTCTTTTCCTTATTCCCAATACACTCTCATCATCACAAATCCCTCTCTCTCCTCTCTCTCTCTTTATCACATATTAACTCTTGAGGGCAAAAAAGGTAATTAATTTACCCAACTTATCCTCTTTATTCCTCATATTCCTCATTATTAAACCAAACACAAAATCTCTTATCCCTGGAACCATTCCAAACGCTTTTTCGCTCTAGTTCCGTACTTTATACTTATCCCCGGTTTAGCTAATTCTACCTTAACCCGATTCCAAACGCAGCCGTAAGCACTAATGACTTGATACTTTTAAAAACATATGAGCTCAATTTTATATATATATATATATATATACTTTCAAAAGCAGAAGTTCGACTATGCTTGTGAATTTTTTATTATTGGATTTGCATTGAGATTTGTGCTACTGTAAAAGCAACTAAAGAGAGAGAAATAAAAAATAAATTGCACAAATCTCAATGCAAATTCAATGATAAAAAATTCACAAGCATATTTGGGCTTGTGCGTTTTAAAGTATATAAGCCCTAATCTCTCTCTCTCTCTCTCTCTCTCTCTATATATATATATATATATATATATATATAAGTCTCACTACTAAGCTATTGATAGTATTAAGTATTTAGTGCTATTAAGTTTTTCGCTGTTAGATCAATTTTTTTTGATCATTTTCAATTCTTAGATCATACTATTCAACAAATTACTCACTAAATTCTAGTGGACCACTATCATCCTAACAGCATATTTCTTTGTCCAAAAGTCGGAAACTCCATAGTACCAAGTGCTTGGTATTATCGATAGTATAACTAGATTACTATTTCAAGTCATTGATGCTATTAAATTTTTAGTCTTTGAATTAAGGAATATACAGTTAGAATAATAGTAGGCTCCTAGAGTTATCAAATGATTAGTACCAAACTCTCTCTCTCTCTCTCTCTCTCTCTCTCTCTATATATATATATATATACTTTAAAAAAAATTTAAACTATTTTATTTATCGGGAAGGCTAATATTAAGAATATGTTTTTAACTTTTCAAATTCCTTCAAATATATTCTAGAGTTAGGCTCACATTATTTATGTGAAATTATTACTTTGCACTTTCGAATTAATATAGCCTTGTGTCATTATCAATTTTTTTTTTTATTTACCCTTAAGTTAAGAATAATAGTAATACTTTAATTTTTTATCTTTTCAAATATATTTTTGGTCGTCATCAATTTTCTTTATATACCATCAAATTAAACAAAATAAATATTTTTAAATTTTTTAACTTTCGTAAAAATTTAATCCGACTTTAATTCGAAATAATTTAGCAGGTACTAACTGTTAGTATACTTTTTAATAATAAATAAAATATTTCCAATGGTGGTATAGACTATTATTCCATTTTAAAGTTATGTCTATATATATAAAAAATAGGTGTGAGGGATAGATATATTGAATGGTGGCTGGTGTGATTAGGGATCTTTGCATGTGATTAAGGATGATCTAATCACATCTTGCCGACTTTCTTATGCCTAATAAGTTTTATATATAATACCAACATTAATTATATTGCTTGCGTAACCACTCTTCCAGTTTCAATTAAAGAATGAAGCAACCATTAACCTGGCACGCAAACGCCATGCAAAAAGTTGTATTTTGCTTCCCACAAGAAGCAACTTTTCCCTGGAAATTCGGTTTATGGTTTCATAATTAAGAAAGCGTGTGTATCTAATAATAATAATAATAATAATAATAATAATAATAATAATAATAATAATAATAATAATAATAATGTGATCACGAGTTTTTGGCTGCAGTTTCAGAAGAACTAGTCTATTAAGTAAAGTCCTAAACAAACACTAAAACTGTTCTTATCCCTTCCTCACCCCACATCTATTTGGATGGGCTAAATTTTATCAGCGTGCTATTAATTTTACATCGAATAAAAAATATAAAAGATAATGCGCAAATAGTATTAAAAAATATTTTGAGTTTATATCTTGGGTTCAATAAATTATTAATTACTCCCAAAAAAAAGAGAGGTTATTTTATTTGGTATTGATAAATATCAATAAAAAAAAATGTAAAAGTTAAATAAAAAAATAACTTTAAAAATGAAATACTAGCTAAAATTTTTTATAAGAATTTTCCTGTAGAATCGAACTTCTCACATTTTCAGCTGAGCTTTTTTCTGGTCAAATTTTGTTATGAGTATCTTCTTATTATAGTCCCGGTCGTCTCATATTTTCAACTACGTTAGCTTTTTTGATCTTCAAAAAGTAAAAAGTAAAACAAAAATCTTCTTACAATAAAATTAATGTAGGGATGATTCCAATACTATATATATATATATATATATATATTAATTAGGCTTGAACTTCAAAATTGTGTTCGCCATTCATAATAAATAATAAATAATAAATAATAAATAATAAATAAATAAATTCCCAGGAACTTACAAATTAGAATGTAGAATTTCGGTACGTAACATTACACGTGAATAAAACAACGATAATACATCCTCATCGGATCGCTCTTCTGTGGTACTTGGGCCTGCACAACTATTATCTCATGATCGATCATGCCTCGCCGGACATCCTCCTCCTGCTGCTGGAGTTGCTGCTGCTGCTGCTGCTGCTGCTGTTGGGCGAGGTGAGCGGGAACAGCGGCAGCAGCTCCGGCTCTGCTGCGTCCGCCGCCGCCGCCGCCGCCGCCGCCCCCGGCCCCCTGACCCTCGACCGCGGGGACGGGTGAAGGTAGAACCGCCGCTCCCTTATAGCCCGCTCCTCCTCCGCCTCATTTATCACCACTCCCTCCGCTGTCGAGGGCGGCGGCGGGCTCTCTCTGTCCCGAACATACGACGGGGAGAGCCTCCCCTGGGAGAAGGCCGAGGGTTGGGTTGGCTTCACGATGCTCAGCTTCGGCCGGAGCTTCGACGCGCCGGGGCGAGGCGGAGGAGGGTGAGGGTGGTGGTGGGTGGCGGCGGCGGCGGAGGGGGGGCCGGTGAGGCGTTGGACGAGCTCCTTGAACGTTGTTTGATCGGTGTGGACGTAGGTGGTCGGAGGAGCTGTCGATGTCGACGTCGACGCAGTCGGCGGAGAGGCGGAGCCTGCGGCGGGGTGGTGGGGTCGATCCATGGTCGATGTGGTGGTGTTGCGTGACGCAACTAACGTAACGGAGAGGAGTGGTGGGGGTGGGGGTGGGGGTTTAATTTGTGGAGACGAGACACGGAATGTATGGAGTGTTGTGGGTGGCAAATTTACGCTGTTTAGCGCATGCAGTTTGTTACCTAGAATTCGATTACATGACAAAAGTTTAAATAAAATAAAATAAATTTTAAGAAATACAGAGAAAGACAAAAAGAATTTAGTGGTTCAGACGTCTTAATACAATCTCATCCAATCTTAATTCTTATATATTTATTTTCTCTGTCCGTATCTTATTCTAATCAATCCAATACTAAATAACCAAGATCAAACCTTCCGCAAAAATATTCGATAATTAAATCCAGGGCAACGTGCACAATAAGATTTTCCTAAATTGTTATTCCAAGACATGATATATATATATGCTAGTTCTTGCTTTTAATGCTAGTATTTGATAGACTACTAGGAAAATAGGAAGTAATGTGACTCAATGAGCTTGTATCTAGCAAAAGTAAATATCTCTCTCTACGAATACACATTTAAAGAGGGTGTAAGCACCTTCAGTAAAATTGATAACTTGGATTTTTAATAAACAAAAGCATAAAAGGTATGCACCTCTCAAGGCGATATATATATATATATATATATATATATATATATATATATATATATATATATATATATATATATATAATTGCGCACGCATAAACAAATTTTCACTATGATAAGGGCGCATTTTCTCAAAATTATGTAGAATTAAGGCTCCTTAAGTTGATATATACTGCCGTATACGTTCGTGTAAATTTCCTAACTAGTAAACCGAAGCAGAAAAAAAAAAAAAGAAAAAAAAAGAAGAGTGTAAAGGCCTTTAACATTAAAACATAAGCAAGTACCTTTTTTTGTGTTGCCTTAGAGTGCATGTAACTCCAATCCAATGTCAGGTTATTATCTAATCCCTAACTTCCTTCGACATTAATAAGATGATGAGTTATACAAATGTCGGATCTCGAACACGTTATCTGCAATATTAATTGCAAGAGAAATCTTTAAGCATACATATATAAATATATAAGAGGCAGAAAATAAATAATATGAATGTATAAGTAAAGAGAAATTATAAGAGATGAAGATATAGAATTTGGTTTAGAATTTGGTTTAAGGGGTGGACATAGGTCATACTCAATAGTACATCTGTACATGTAACTGAAAACGTAACATCAGGCGGTTAAGGGTCTTCTTTTTCTTTTCCTTTCTAATCTGTTTTTTTCTTTTTTTTGGAATAAGAGTTAGGTTAATGTGGACTCCAAATGGTGCCAACTCATTGCAAACCAACTTTGACTTAGTTTTCCTATTTTTAGTACTCAAAATGCTTAAGGAGAAAGCAAAAAACTGGAAAACGCCAGGAAATACATCAAAGCAAGGAGGTTAAGGAATTTGCAGTGTTAATTAAGTTCTTGTTCATCTTAATTAAGAGGACATGGAATTTAGGGAATTTTTTTTTTTTTTTTTAATGATAACAAATAACTTGAGATCAGATATTGAAGCCAATCTGAGTTTTTGGAAAGAAAAAAGTTGGTGAGATATAATTAATTGGCTTTCAAATGAACTCCATCTAAAATGCATTTCATAATTTTCATTAAAAAAAATCAAAATCAAAATCAAAATAAAAAGCTCCATTCAAAAGAAAAAGAAGCAATAACAAAAAGGAAGATAATTAATGTAAGTAAGTGAACTCACCAAGATAAAAAATTTCCTCCAAATCCCTTCACCACCATGGACCAAAAAAGTGCGATTCAAAAAGAGAGAGAATTAAAATTAAAATTTATAATAGTTTTATATAGAAAGAATATATTGGTTTAGCGTGAAAGGTATGAAGGAAACTCCAGCTTCTTAAGGAGAGATGGAGACAACGAGAAGGGAAAGGATTCTGGAAACGTTTCAAAGCGTAGAAGAGTTTCTCTATTTGCAATTTAAGCGTTGGACTGTGGTGGGTTCAGATATTTTTAGTTTTTTTTTTTTTTTTTTTAAAAAAAAAAAAAAAAACTAAATTGGAACGAGTCAACGTGATAAAAACGCATAGCAGTGACAAGGAGAAATTACTGAATGTACCTAGTCCACCACGTCGCTCCGCGAACCGCCGTACATAATCGTGATTCAGTTCTACTGGACGGTGGAGATTTAAAGAATTCAGAGGTGCACGAACGACGTGGTGCACTATGTCGACGCAACAATTTGTAAAAAGACCCCCAAACGAACCGAGTCAAAAAGAGCACGCCAACGGAAACTCCAGCAGGTAAAGTGAGAGAGAGAGAGAGAGAGAGGCGGTTTCGAGGAGAGAACAGAGAGCGAAACAAACTCAGCCCGCATTTGCAGACGGTTGTAGACACACGGCGGAAGAGCAGATAAATGGGACAGACGAAATCTGCCACATTATTTATTTTTTAAAAAAAAATTTGCCAGTTACTACTGATGGACTTTGTTTCTTATTAAAAAAATACACCACTGATGGGCTGGGCTTGGCACCATGAATAGTTGGTTTAGGGTTTAGTTCATACTCAGCCCTGACATTAAAGGCCTGGGTCCGTTTCTTTTAAAGCAGAAAGAGACCGGCCCAATGAGCCCAAAATTAGTTCTTTCACATTGTTTTGTTCATTAGAAGAGAATGGGATCTTGGCAATGATTTTCTTCGAATTCTTGTTAAGCTGCTATTTAGTTTTGTTCATGGAAAGTTGTAAAAAAGCAAAACCTGTAGAACTGCGCTTTCTATATTTTGAATGTAGAGGTACAATAATGGGAAAAAAATTAAAAACTTAAATCCACTAAACCAAACATAACATTTGTTTCGTTCACGGCAGGCTAAAACCTCCTTCGAGGCACTCCCTTCTCAAGTCCTCCATGAGCCCTTGAAGCATAGAAGGGTTGCTCGTGACGATAGCATCGACGTGCTCGAACAGCATTCTCCGCATCGAGTCCAGGCCGTCGACCGTCCAAGCATAAATTTTCTTTCCCCTCCTGTAGTTAAAAATAATAACTACATCAGAATGCTCTGCGTTTTCATAGCAGAAAACTTGTTTCGCCTTGATATCGAGTTAGACAATGATAAGATTACAAACATTTTCGGTATTGGCTTGAGATTATGTAAAGTTGTTCGAAAAAACAGAAACAACTTTTTCATACATATAGTGCATTATTTGAGCTTCTGTTTTTGGAGTCCTAAGAGCTTTTGTTTCAGCTGCTTGCTGACAAAAAAGCTTCAGAATCTTTGTTTGTGAAACATTTAGCTATCATTTTTCAAGTACAGAAGCTCTCCCAGAAGCCAGCTCTGCTAATAATGTTCTTACCGGCGCAAGACCCTCATGAGGTCGGTGTCTATCAAAGGATGGTAGACGCCAACAACCTTCGCACCTTTCATCCTCAGTAAATTACTTCTAGTGCCGGTTGAGGGGTCCTTCATAACAATATAGCCAACCTATTACATGGAAAAAGGAAGAGGAGGCAGTACTTTAAGACCTGGGTTTACAGAACCAGGAAGGAAGCTATATCCAAAGAGTAAAGTAGATAGATATGTTTTCTTGCATACTGTTGTAGCAAAAGGCGTGAAATTTCTATGAAATTGTCAGAACAATTAGCAAGCTGTTCATGAAAGATCTAAAGCATTTATTTGGTTATTATGACTGCCAGATTTAGCTGACCATAAGTTATATTGCAAGTGAGATGGATGCCGTACCGGAACATCTTGTGATAGCTTAATTACATCTCTTCCTATTATATCACTTTTTGCCCAAACAAGACAATTCCTGCAATGTGTCTTCTTCACCTGCCAACAAAATGATCATTATTGTATTAATCGAACCAGCATTTACAAAGTTTTCTTAACCGAAACAGATGAGAAAAGTCAAGTTGCTGCTGATATCATGTGCTCAGGGAATCAGTTAAACAAAGTGAAGGGTTATTTCTTCTGAAAACATAATCTGCCTTTGTGGCTTTGTGTTGTGCACCCTACATCTAAGGTACATAAGAAATAAAGTATATAAAACTTACAACAGATAAAATATCAGCAGCTAGCCCTTTCTCATATGATGGCGGCCCAACTTTCACGTCCAGAATCACCTGCCTCACTGACTGTGATATCAACTGCACAAGTTGACAACATGTCTCCGAACTTAAAAAACACAACAACAAAATTAAGGTTGTTGCAGACTACAAGTAAAAGCAAAACAATGTAGAAGATTTTCTGGGTAGCGCACTAATTTGACTACTCAATAGAGTAATATATTTTTTTTATTGGGAGAATACAAAGGAGTTAATTAAAAGAAGAAAAGGAGGAAAAGGAGTAAAAGGAGATGAGGATACGGAAAGATGCCCATACCACTAAGGCATCGGCCACAAAAGGAACTTCCTGATTGTGAAATCCAGGCTTCCAATGTAATCCAGCATCCAAAGCTTTTATCTACACCACAAACTAAAAGATAGCCATTTAAGTATTTGCATCTTTAGTAAGTATACTGCTCCAAACTAGATTTTATTACTACTCATAGGACCTATTATTCCAAAACATAACTCAGAAAGAAGGATAACTTTATTAGATAAGTGCAACAAAAAACTAAAAAATGCAAACATACACCCTGGAACTACTACTGTCTGCCGTCTATAATGTTTCTAATTTTAGGAACAGGCGCGAATTCGATTACAATAGCCTGTTTAGAATTAAAAAATATGTATTTACAACTGAAATGAAGCAGAAGGCAAGACCCAATATCAACAGGTTATAAGGACCTTTCAACTGTTAGAACTCCCTGATCGCATTGAAGTAGAGCTATCCAAGAAGCTTTAACAGCTTTATTATTATTCCCCAAACAAATTCCAGCTGAATCTCAAAGACAAGGCTTACATGAAACTAAATCAGCTCAGTTAAGCACCTTACGACTTGATCTCAACCCAGGTTTGAACTGCATCATTCATTTGAGGGGAAGGAAAACTAATCTAACAAAGGAGTTCTGACGGAGGATGTATGATAGATTAGCAATCAAGAAACCAAATTCTCCATCTTATTAAATCAACTCGCAAGACTTTCTCACCTCATTAATGCTCATGTACCCAACTTTTGCAGTATTATTACCAGACATCCGCTGCAGATCCCTGCCTGTGTCACATAAGAATTAGGGCCAGGAAATGAAAAAAAAATTTAAGCATATAGCAATCATAGAAATAATTCTTCATAGATAATCCACTTAGCTTTTACAGAAAGCTTACTGTAATTTACCATGGATAATTTTCACAAATCTTCATCTCAACACATTCCACTGCTTTAGCCTCGATATGATCGATATGATCGTTTCCTACGACATCAATTTTTTTTTGGTCCCAACAACTCCAGTTATTTATCTCTAACATTTCTAATCTTAACAATACTCTTTTCAAAAAATATCTTCTATCTGTTCAACATTCAAAAGATCAACATATATCCAATTTGAATTAAAAGGGAATGCACAACCCTGTCCCACGAAGAGAACAATAAAATTCCGAGCATTGAAAGTAAGTAGCATATCATTCCTAGTAAAAGATTCACCATTCAAGTATAAATCTCATGAAAACGAAAACGAAAAACACCTATCATGCAGCGCAAAGAGTCCTCCATCGGAAGAGCGCGAGACATCTATCTCGATGCAATCCACATGAGAACTAAGCGCGATACGATAAGCATCCATCTAATAACAGCAAAAAGTGACAAAATTAATACACTGTACAAGAGATCCGCATCAGAGAGATACGCATGTCGATTCATACGTACGGTATTGGGAACCCCCTTGGTGGAATCGCCTCCATGAGCGCACACGAGAGGGGGATCCGCGATCCATTCGCACTCCCGCGACCGCATCTGAAGCAAAGGGAGAGATCAAAACTCCAGGGTTTCAGCAAAGAGGTTAATACTTTCCGATCGAGAATATGAGGGTTTCTAGAGGGGGAGGCGCACCTGGTGCAGTCGCCGGAGGCGGAGGTGGAAGAAGACGGGGGGGACGAGGGCGAGGAAGGCGAGGAAGAGGAGGAGGCGAAAGAATCGGTTGGAGGGGATCAAGCGAGGGAGGCGAACCTTCTTCTTCAGGGGGAAGAGGGGGAGGGGAGGAGGAGGCGGTTTCCTCCATCGCCATTGTTGGGGAACTCGAGCTCCTCTCATCTTCTTTTTTTCTTTTTTTTTTCCGCTCGATCGTCTCCTCATTTCGCGAGTCGGCGAAGAAGAAAGGAACGATGCGTTGGGTCCGATGTGTTATCGGGTATCGGATCCGATGAAATGGACAAGGTTGGTAAAAACCGCGACTTGAGCTCGAGTTCGATTGCAACATAACGGAGTTGAGCTCAAGCGCAATCACTTGGCCAGTTATTGCTTGCATGAGCTTATATTTGAAATTTTTACTTCCCACTATAGTATAAAAAATTAAACAAATTTAATAAAAGAACATACTTGGCATTTAAAAATGGATCAAATTGAAGAATAATGGAAAAGAGTTATGTAGCTCAAACACCCAATTTGAAAGTTTTGTTGAGAATTCGCGCACTTATTTGATGCACGGATGAAATAAACAAATAAAGATCATGTCAAAGCATGCGCTGCTGCGTTGGACAAAACAAACAAGATAAGACTACAGGGAGGAGTTTGAGATGTCGATGATTTTCGCCTGTACCGTGTTCGATGCTAACATAATTTTAGATAGCATTTGTTCAAGCGATAACACATTTTTTGAATTAATGTTTGGTTAAAAGAATTGAGAATTTCCATTAGAATTGCTACTAATCCTCCAAATTAAGAAAATATTTTAACTGCTATCAATCCTGAAAGTCTTAATATATGGTTTTAATAATCCAAAAAATTTCTACTCATTCTTCAGTCAATTGTATCGATCTTGTTATAAAAAGAGTAGGAATAAAGGTAAAAAAAAAAAATGCTATTTTCTTCTAATATTGGAATTATATGCTTTTCTTGCATGTGTTTGACCCAACCAGTTATATAAAGAATAACCGTGTAACTGATAAAAAGCTTAGCGATTGATATATGAGATTTTAAGCTCAAAATTTATTTATTTTATATTTTTAGCGGAATTTATTATTTTAAAATTAAACAAAGTGACTAATATACTATCTTTCATGCAAAAAAAAAAATAATAATAATAATAATTAACAACCAGTTATATATTTAACACATGTGAAGCTGTAAAAAATTTTCCTTTCCTGTGTGGTCCATTGTATCATTCCCAAATACAGAGAAAACTCGGCTATGGTACACCAATGTAGTAGTATTAGTGTTTGATTTTTGAGCTTTTTAGAATAATGTGTGTCGAATCGTTGGCACTAATCATTAGTTTTAAATTTTTTACGAGTCTCGATTATGATTTGCTTTAACTAGCCTTACGCCACTTTAGATATGACTCAAATCCTATCGAGACTAACCATTAATTTTAAAAACTTGAACTATTAAAAATACATCGTGACTCGACCTAATTAGTCTCACGCCACTTCGAACATAACTCGGTCAACATCTGCATATATTCTTAGCATGCGAAAATCAAACCTGTGTTGGCGCTTATAACCATTAATTCTAAAAACTCGAATTATTAAAAATATACTACTAATTCACTTAAAGCGTATGAATATAGCGCCAACGAATTTCGATTATAATTCGGTATAACTAATCTCATATGATTTCGAACATGATTTAATCCTATTAGACCTTCTGCCATAGTACAGAATACTAGTGTATAAGAAATCTAACAATGAGGTGGGATTTGTGTAATAAATCAACCACCTCACAAGAACAGTAATCAAGGTGAGGCAGATGCAGCAGCTGCAGTTACGGTGCCCATATTATATGTGCCAAAAAGACGCAGAGGTCCCCGAAAAACATTTATGATTGAGGATATATATGAGACCCTAGTCTACAAACTGTGGTCCATGGTTGTTCTATTGTTCTTGAAACAGGAACCTGTAACAATCAGAAAATATTTAGTAATTGGCATTGTTTTTATTTGAAAATATTCCTAGAACATCTTCAATCATCTTCTAAAACATAAAATGGTTTTACAAACAAGCAGAATTTTATGCACTTTCCGTCTATGAAATTACGAGCATGGGGACGGGACGGTAAAACCTTGAGAAGCATAGCTAGAAATACAAACAGAACAGATTCGGAACAGAAATGATGAAACGGATTAATTTTATTTTTATTTCTCATTTATCGCTGTACCAGATAGATGGAAGTAAACTTTTGACAATTTTTTGATGGATCGGAATGAATCGAAGAAAAAAAAAAAATATATATTTGTTTATGTTTACTTACCGTTCTATTTAAAACGGATCACTGATCGAAACAGAAACTCTATCCATCGGGATCCATTTGCATCCCTAAAGCACAGCTCATGAGAATAAAACTACTACTACTTCCTCTCTGATGTAACATGTTTGCTAGGCATTTAATTCTAGCTATAATTTTCTCTATCAAATTTGTTACAACTTCTGAGTAATTAAATAGAGAGATTCTGCGATATCAGATAAAGCAAAAGTCCAACCTATTTAGTAGAATAGCTAAGATTTGCGAGTTTAAATTGCTAATAACTTTTTTTAGCCAAAAACTATTCAGGAAAAGGAATTTGAAAATAATGCAGAGGTAATTTCCCCTCAAAAAGCTGTATGCGAATAAAATTTAATTAGGAAATAATAAGAAGTTTTTCATTTTTTTTTCATTTTTTTCCTTTTATTTTTTTGTGAGAGAGTCTGATAGTACGATATCTACTTAGTTTAATTTATAAAAATAAATTAAATAAAAAAAAAAGATTTTGAATTTAAAATTTTAAATATTAACTATCTAAACTCTTTTTTAAAATTAGCTAATAAGTGCCTTGTTTCCATCACTTTTTTAAAAAAGAAAGTTTCGAATTTTAAAGCATAGTTTGACTCACTGATAAAGCCACTCCACCCACTTCCTTGACTATTGCTCCTACTTGCCCCAATTTAATACTATCCGTACGTTGAAAACAACCTTGTCACCCGGGGATATTAAATATTATATATATATATATATATATGAGCAATGCTACATGTACACCCCGAAGGGGTGTACATCATACACCTCCACCATTTTAATGGTGGCGATATTTTTTACAGGTCACATCGAGTGACCCATCATCACACCCCCACCCTTAGATGGGTGGGGTGTATGATGTACACCCCGAAAGGGGTGTACACATAGCATTTTCATATATATATATATATATATATATATATATATATATATATATATATATATATATATATATATATATATATAGAGTTGGGCTGGAATGCTATTGATAGCACCAACCCAACTTTGCCACCCATTTTTTAGCCTTTAGATCGCATTGAGATTTGTGCATGCTCTTTAATGAAAAAGAAAAGCTTTTTACTTTTTACTTTTTCTTTTTTCTCTTTTTCATTAAAGAGCATGCACAAATCTCAATGCGATCTAAAGGCTAAAAAATGGGTGGCAAAGTTGGGTTGGTGCTATCAATAGCATTCCAGCCCAACTCTATATATATATATATATATATATATATATATATATATATATATATATATATATATATATATATATATATATATATATATATATATATAGGGAAATGATACTTGTACACCCAAAACGGGGTGTATATCACACACCCCACCCATCCAATGGGTGGGGTGTGATGATGGGTCAATCGATGTGACCCGTAAAAAATATCGCCATCATTAAAATGGTGGAGGTGTATGATATACACCCCTTCGGAGTGTACATGTAGCATTGCTCATATATATATATATATATATATATATATATATATATATATATATATATATATAAAGTTGAGTATGTGTGGTACGATAATAAACCGACTATGTTGTTATTTATTTTTAAATTTTTTTTTTTTGATGAAAATTGTAAAAAGATTGTTAAATATAATTTAAATTATTTAAAAATTAAAATTTATATTTTTTTTGATTTTTTTTCTTTAACATAAAAATAAATGTATGAAAATAAATATTTTGTATGAACTAATAATAGGAAAATGCTATGTGTACACCCCTTTCGGGGTGTACATCATACACCCCACCCATCTAAGGGTGGGGGTGTGATGATGGGTCACTTGATGTGACCCGTAAAAAGTATCGCCACCATTAAAATGGTGGAGGTGTATGATGTACACCCCTTTGGGGTGTACAGGTAGCATTGCTCCTAATAATAAGAGTTTTGTTATAAAAAATAATAGTGTAAATTTTATTTTAAATAATTTTTTTTTAAAAAAATAATAATTTAATTAATTTATAATTCTTTACACTAGTTATTTAACTAGCAAAAAAAATTATATCTATCATTAAAATTATAAATTTTATAATTATTATATCAACAATATCAAAAATATTTGAAATTTAATTTTAAAATAGTTTAAATAATTTAGATTATATTTAATAATATCGATTATTGATTTGAAAGTTTCATCATAAAAAATAACTAGGTGGAAAAAAGTCCGTTTGCTATCGATAGCATTTCAACTCAACTCTCTCTCTCTCTCTCTCTCTATATATATATATATATATAAAAGTAGCGCTTAAATTTAAAAAATGGGAAAATTAGATTTAAAATTTTAAATTTAAAATATTGACTATCAAAATTCTTAAGGTTTAGTGTACGGTTGGTAAAATAGTATAATCTAAGAAATTGATAGATCTAACTGCAGATACGTGGCGCCATTCGATAACATTATAACCGAACACACACACACACACTCTCTCTCTCTCTCTATATAGAGAGTAGCGCTTATACTTTTAAAAATATATAAGTCAATTTATGCTTGTAAATTTTTTATTATTAAATTTGTATTGAAATTTATGCTATTGTAAAATCAACTAAAGAGATAGAAAGGAAAATTAAAAAATACAAATTTTAATACAAATTCAATCGTAAAAAATTATGAATAGACTTGTACTTCTAAAAACATATATAGAGAGGGAGAGTCAGCCTATGCTTTAAAATTCCAAACTTTTTTTAAAAAAGTGATGGAAACAAGGCACTTATTATTAGCTAAAATCACTATAATCTTAATTATACATCCCTTTATCTAAACTTGTCCTTAGATCATATTATTTCCTCAACCACTAACTAAATTTTAGAAACTACTATCACCTTAACCGCATATCTTTTTATTCACTAATCAAAAATTTAATAACACTAATGGCTTGATGCTATTAATAATATTTTGATCTAATTCTACCTATATATAATAATCCGTCCCACTAACAATAATAACTCGTTGGGCCTAACGATCCGGATCATTAGCAATAATAACTCGTTAGGCCTGACGATTCGGACTATTAACAATAATAACTCGTTGAGCCCAAACCATCGGCCCAAAATACTTAAGCCTAATTATTATTATTAGTGTTCATAGTTTTTTATATACCCAAATGCAATTTCATTCCCATCCGATATGAGACTATGTAATCTCATTTCTATCTAATGTGAGATTATTAATGTGACACCCCGTTTAGGCCTGACGTCAGCGCCGGTCCAAAATCACTAGACGAACCTTGTCATTCAGACCCCTGACATTAACAATGCCCATTCAGACCCCTGACATTAACATAATCCGTCATTTTGTCTTTTAGATTCTGACTCAGTCGAGACACGTCATACATTTTCGGCAGATGATTGATTATGATATCAAATATAACGATCCGAACCACTAGCAAATAATAACTCGTTGAGCTCAAACCATCGGTCCAAAATGCTTAAACCCCATTACTATTACCAGTGTCCATGATCTCTTATATATCTAATTATAATTTTATTTTCATCTGATGTAAAATTATTAAAGTGTTAAATAATATAAAAAAATAATTAGTTACATAGTCCTTCAAAATTTAAAATATTTTACTTATTTTTTAAAATTTTTGGTTTAAAAAAATACGGTTATAAACTTTTTTGTTATTCAAATCTATTCATACTATTAATACTTATTGGTTAATTTCGGATTAAACCCGAGTTACATCTCATTAAATAGAGATAAAATATCATATATTTTTATTTAATTTTTTTTTTTTTTTTAGCTCTTTTCTCTTAATTCTATTCTTCTTTAGGATTTCTTCCCATACCGATAAGATCCTTGACAGCCATACACCTCCAGTGACAACGAGGTGGTGACCGAGGTCCATCGACCAAAAATTGTTCTAATAATTTACTTTTTAAATTTTTCAACGAAAGCAATATAAATTTTTTAATTTATTTTGTATTTTAAATATTATTATTTTATTTATTTAGATTGATAATAAATTTTTATATATTCAGTGCTTAATTTTTTAAATTTTGATTAAGTGAGAGATACCACCAACAAATTAAAGAAGGCTAGAAAAAAAACCTACTAAGTAGGCAAACAGAATGTAACTATAAAAATAGTTCTTCTTATATTAGCATTCTAAAAAAAAAAAAAAGTTGAAATCATTATCAAGACATATAAGTGTTATATATATATATATATATATATATATATTAAAAAAAAAATCAAAGCTGAAACCTGATGATCCCTGATGATGCCATTAACCAACAGCAACAGCAAGCAAAACCCATCCTAGCACCGCGATCATTGGGCATTAGGGTCGCCCTCCTCTTACCCCTTCGCTCTATGCGCCTCGACGAAGCCCTTGATCTCTTCTAGAAGCTTCCCGGAATCCTCGAACTCCGGGAACACGTAGAAGGCGTGGATAGCGCTGGGGTACTCCACCAACCGCGCCGCCCTGCCGCTCCCCTTGAGCGCCTCGTAGTAGCGCCGTTGCCAATCTTGGAGCGGATCGAACCCTCCGATCACCACCATCGTCGGCGGGAACCCCTCGCCGAGCTCCGCCACCGCCTCCGCCGTGCACACGTGTGCGGCCTCGTGGTTCCGATCGGCCCCCTCCGGGAGGAACGCCTTCCACAGCCAATCCGTGCGGTCCACCGACACGAGCGGCGCCCCCGCGAGGCGGATCTCCGACTCCGTGCGCTCCTCCCCGGCGAAGAAGGGCTGGATTGCCACGAGCCCGGCAAGGCGGAGCCGATCCCAGGATCCGGCTGCGGCGGCGGAGTAGCGGCGGGCGACGTTGTGGCCGATGTTCCCGCCGGCGCTGTCGCCGGCGAGGAAGCAGCTGGAGAGGTCTGGGGCGACCCCGTCGGAGACGGCCCCTGAGCCGAGCCCGCCGGAGTCGATGAAGCGGAGGACGTCGACGCCGTCGTCGTAGGGCGCGGGGAAGCGGTTCTCCGGCGAGAGGCGGTAGTTGACGGAGACGACTATCGCCGGGATCCGGCGGCAGATCCGACGGCAGACGAGGTCGTAGGCACGCGAGTCCGCGGAGAGGTAGGCGAATCCGCCGCCATGGAAGAAGACGATGACCGGAATCCGCCGATCGCCGGCGGCCTCGGCAGAGGAGGGGGAGAAGACGCGGATCCAGAGGTTGCGGGAGGGATCGACGGTGAGATCGACGGATCGGACGCCGCGGACGGGGTTCGGGTTTGCCGCGGCGCGGAAGTCGAGGAAGGAGAGGAGGCGGCGGTTGATGGTGCCGTCGGGGCGGCGACAGGCGTCCGTGATGGAGGAGAGGACGGAGATGGAGAGGCGGAGCTTCCATGGCATCGGGGGGGACAGCGTCTTTTGACGGCGCTTGTGCGACGGGGCCTTCTCCGCCATTGTTGGTGGCTTCGGAGGCGGTGGATCGATGCTTCGAGAGAGATAGAGAGAGAGAGAGAGAGAGAGAGAGGAACAGGAGAACGCGAGCAGTGCCGACGAGTAGAGGGAACGAAAAAAAGGCGTGGAGGAGGGAACCAAAACGGCGTGAGCTGGGCGAGTCACGTAGAAAACACGTGAGGGACCACCCCTTACGTAATTATTTACTGGACGTGAAGTCAGCATTATTATTATTATTATTTTTTTTTTATTTTTTTATTTTTTTTTTTGACTCTTTTTCCTCGTCACTTCATTCAGAAGTGATCTATTTTTTCCGAGCAATGCTACATATACACCCCGAAGGGGTGTATATCATACATCTCCACCATTTTAATGATGGCGATATTTTTTACGGGTCACATCAAGTGACCCATCATCACACCCCCACCCTTAGATGGGTGGGGGTGTGAGATGTACACCCCTTACGGGTGTACACATAGCATTTTCCATTTTTTCCATTCTCCTTCTCAATTCTCCAAATTTTTTAATTTTTTTATTTTAAAATTTTTTTATCTAAAAAATATAAAGTATAAAATTGATATTTTTTTTGAGAAGTGTTAGGTGTACACCCCCAAATGGGGTGTACATCCTACACCCACCCATCCTAGGATGGGTATTCATCCACTCGTCACTCGATGTGACGAGTGGAATTCACCCACCCCTAGAATGGAGTGGGTGTAAGATGTACACCCCATTTGGAGTGTACATCTAGCATTTTCCATTTTTTTTATAGAAAACATTTGTATGAGGTGAAATTATTCACTGTTTTTTTTTAAAAAAAAATCTATAAAAATATATGTACTTTTCAACCTATTTTCAACAATTGAATGATATTCTAATCTATATGAAAATGATCTTGAGACTACATAATGCATAAATAACATATTTTCAAAACTAATATTTTTTAATTTATATACTATTTAAATAAAAAGTTTTATGCCTATCTGAGTTAGATTTTTATTCTAAGATTTTTTATTACATATCCTCCTTAGTTGCTAATTGGAAGGTTTATAGCCAATGTACGGACTTGATTCATACAATAACTAGTCTAGTAACTTACACGATATAATAGATAAATAATTATTACAGTTAAATTAATATTTAATTTATTACAGAAATATAAATAAATTATTCTAAGATTTTAGATCGGTGAATCCAATACCTAATCACCTAATGAGACCATCCTATAATGAATTTGGAACACTCACCAAGGGCTCCTCCTTTTGGATGAGGTTGGAGATATCAAAAATTGGAAGACCCCTTGGGCGTGCATAACTTGAAGGTGAAGTAGGACAGAACGCTATTATTTGTATGATTCCCACCGCAGTTTGTTCGAATTGCCCTCCGCGGTCTTTCTGTCCCCGGCGATGATGGCCATGACCTCCGTTGTTGTGGTGGTCGCCTCCACTGCCGCCACCTATGACTCTGCCATCATATTTTTTACCCTCTTCTACGAAGATTTATAAAAAAATAAAAATTCATCTATATTTTGAGAGTTCGAATTTGTCAATTTTTATAAAATATTAAGTTTCAAGAGCATCATGGAAAAGACGTGGATCAGAAAGAGAGATAGAAAGCGAGAGGGGGAGATGGGAAATGTGTAGGGAGCGGTCTCGAGAAAAATATAGTTTAACTACGAGGCAAATAATATAAAAAAAAATTACGAAATTTATTTTCTAAACTTTTTTAAATATTATAGATAAGTTTAACGGAATCGATCGTCCATTTAAAAATTTTAATATTGAAAATAATTTAGAAGCACGAAAGTCTTCTAGCTTCTAAAAACACACAAGTCTAGCGCGCGCGTACACACACACTCTCGCTCTCTATATATATATATAGTCCGGCTATTATGCTTATACAAATACTATGCAATTAGTGCTTGTAAATTTTCTATCATTAGATCTATCATTTGGATTAATTTCATCTCTTAAATTATTCTATACCACTAATCACTCACTTAACTTAAGAGATTCACTATCATTCTAACTGCACATCTTTTTATTCAAGCGCTAAAATATATAAATATCAATGATTTGATACTTTTACAAGTATAAAAGTTATATTTCTCTCTCTCTCTCTCTCTCTCTCTATATATATATATATATATATATATATATATATATATATATATATATATATATATATATATTAATGAAACATTATCACATAATAGTTTATCTATATTTAACTTTCTCCCACGCCGTCAACGAGATCCCGCGTCATATTTGTGGACTGCGTGCTATTTGTCCAAGTGAGCATCGGGAGATTTTATTTTCCCTCAAAAAAAAAAAAAAAAAAAGGAAAATGAAAATTTAAATTTTCTTGCCACTATGCAAAAATTATTTTCCGACAATATTATTTTACATAAAATCAAATAAATGAAAAAAATATTGTTTAAAAAATATCTTTCTGTTTAGTTTTACGATCAATCAAACATAACCAAAGGAGCAGCAAAATGGATGCAGCAATGTGTACAATTTTGGTTTTTCTTTTTTATATAAGTTGAAGCGGACATAATTTTTTATACTGATGCATTGTATCATTAATAAACAGTAAAAAAAAATGAATAATTTACTAGAGTAATGCTATATATATATACACGTTCAAAAATATACATATTATTTAATAAATAAAAATTATTTATTAATTATTTGATGTGATTTATAATAATATTTTATTTATTAAATAAATAAAATATAAGATGCACATTATTTTTAGATGTGTAAAAATATTTTTTTCTAATTTATAAATTTAAGATCAAGATTTAATAATATATGGATTTATAAAATATTGTAAATATTTATTGTAATCATTCTGTTACTCACACAGTGACACTACTCTCTACCAGAATTTGTAACTCATTAAATTAACTGCACCTACATGGGATATTCACCAGCAAGGTCCGAATCACTGCTGCAAGTGGGATTACTGAATTGAATAAAACAGCCAAAATTTGGTGTGTTAGTTGGATTCTTTACATACATCACATGCAGAAATTAAATGGGTCTACTCAAAAGTCAAGAACTGGAGCCCATCTTATAAGATAATAAAAATCATGTAGTTGGGGGCATCTTGACAAAGAAGAACACAAATCACAAAAATAAGAGAAATCGCTTTCAGGGCATCATTCTGGTCAGTTTAATTTCAGTGGTCGAAATTCAGGTGATCTGGCTGGCTGGCTGAGATGAAGAAAGCACAAAGAATAAAATTAAAATTCAAAATTTTTATTTTGTTAGTGCATTTTTTTTTATCTTAGTCAGATTCACTGCAAGTTTGATTCAAATGAAGAGATGAGACATCTTTTGGACTGATGAAGTAGTTCAAATCAAGGCAAGGGAAAACTTTTAAGTGCAATAGAGGAAAAAACATAAAGTTCAACTGTTTGTTTCCACACAATCTATAGCTATAAATTAATCACACATCTAGCATTTAAAGTTCACTCATAGAAAAAAAAAAAAAAAAAAGAAGAAGGGTTTAGGAATATGACGGGTTGGATTCGGAATGAATTTTTTATAATTTTGAATTCGGATTCCACTAAAATTTTGAATTTGAATTCGACTATTAAATTTAAAATCTGAATTCGAATCAAAATTTGATAAATTTTAAAAATTTATATTTAAATTTGAATCCGATCAAAAATACGAAATCTGAATCCGAACCGAAAAATTTGAACTCAAAAATTCAAACCTGAAATAATTATTTATTTTTACTATATTTCAAAACATATATAAGTTTTATGGTAAAGTCAATTAAAAAAATAAAAATAAAAAGTACAATAGCTCATATTACAATACAAATTTAATGATAAAAAATTTACAAGTATAGCTAGACTTATACTTTTGAAAGTATATAAGTTTTACTCTCGATCTCTCTCTATATAGAAAGAGCGCATAGCTTATATACTTTCAAAAGCACAAGTTTAAATATATTTATTATTTTTTTACTATTAAATTTGTATTAAGATTCGTGCTATTATTTTAATTATTTTTTCTTACTTTTTCGTTGGCTTTACAAAAGCACAAATCTCAATACAATATATATATATATATATATATATATATATATATATATATATATATATATATATATATAATCAATTCAAATTTAGATGGAATACATATAAAATTCATATTTGAATTCCGTCGTATTTTTGTTAATTCAAATTTGGATGCAATGCATATAAAATTCATATTTGAATTCCGTCGTATTTTTGTTAATTCAAATTTGGATGGAATGCATATAAAATTCATATTTGAATTCCGTCGTATTTTTGTTTAATATATTCGTATATGAAATAGTAGTTCGGTCCGCGGTGCACGCGGTCCTCGCAATTATTTCGCTCTTATTTACGACACTGCCACCAATACGGGCACTATCGAGTTCCGAACTTAAACCCGAAACCCGTTTGCTCCGCTGCTGAGGCTGAATCTCTCTCTCTCGCCGAATCGATCGAAGGTCCCAAATTCCCCCAATCACAAACGAAACCCTTGTTCTTCTTCGGCGTCGTCCCCTCTCTCACTCCCCTCCCAATCCCCATCGTCGCCATGATCGGAGTCAACGAATCCAAGGTCCTTTTCTCCCTTCTCAGCGCCGAATCCCGGACCTTCGAGGAGATCGTCGCCGAGTTCCTCTCCCGGTTCCCACGCGAAGCTCACTTCCGCTCTTGCTGCTCCCTCGCCATGCTCTTAGAGGCAAGAGATCACGATCCCTTTTCTTAAACCCTAGTTTCGGATCCGTTCCCTGCTGCTTGTTGTTGTTCTTGTTGTTCTTGTTGTTGCTGAGCTTTATCAGCTGGTCTTTTAGGGTTCCAGAAACCTGATAAGGAGGTCTTGTTGAGCTTTATTAGATGGTTTAAGTGGATTACTGTGGGGATTTTGAGTTGTGAGGGGAACGTGTTTGTGAATTCTTCTGCGGAATGGCTCATTCCGTAGTTCAATTATTGATTTGATTTATCTGCTAAGATTAGGCTTTTTTTCGGGGAGGGGGGATTCCAATTAGTTTTTTGAATCGTTTTCTTCATGGCAATTATGATTTGTTTAACAAGATTTTGAGCTGAAGACGATTGAGATGCGTCACAAAGAAAGGTGATTTTTTTTGTAGTATGTAAGTAGTAGTTTTATAAGTCATCATGTGATACTTCACTGAATAAGGTTAGTTTACATAATGGGTTGTCATATGATGTTTATTTTGCGAGAGTATCAATATAGGGGCGCTGTGGGACTATTTTTCCAACAAATGCTGCAATATACCTGAGAATCACAAATTCACTTTTCTAACATTTCTCAAACGATGATTTACTGTGTTGTGATTTTCTCAAGAAATTGTTTTGGGATGGTTAGTGCTGTTCATGCAGTTGGATGCCCGCTACTTTTTTTTTTCCATGAAGTAAATTACCTCTCATTCATTGATATTGTATAAGAATTCTATATAATTCTTTTTATTAGCAATGGTTTTCCCTTTTGGCCAGGACAAGAAGATGCTTAAACCTAGCCAGCGGTTGATTGCATTTGCCATCCTCCAACAGACCTATTCATCTCAGACTGCCTCTTTGAATCCGTTCATTTCCTTTCTTATCAATGTAAGAATACAGAGATTTCCTTCGAGTTACATCTGGTTTAGCTCAGTGATTCACGTTTAATGTCTTTTCACTCTGCTAACTGTTTTTTAGGTTAAATTGCCAATGCTTCAGTTTATTTAGTATTGTTACTCGGGTGAATTATCTGTTGTTAAATAGATCAATTTTGCAGATTAGTATGATTTATTCAGCTTTTATGTAATATGCATCTTTCCTAAATTAGTTAATGTTGCCTTTGATTTTCACAAATGGAATCCACAAGTGATTAGATGTTCAATTGTGAGGTGTTTGTATCGTATTATACTTTTTTACGTACTGAAATTTGGATATAATTATTGCTCGATTGTGAATTTCTTATAAAAATTTGTTGATGCTCACAGGCAGCTTGTGATGAAGCTTCTGAGAAATCAGAATTGGCATTTATTCAACTAATGTTGGGTTCGCCTAGTGGAAACAACAACAAAGAGGTTTTAGTTCCCAACCTTCTGAAATGTGCTCTTTATCCTTTTCTGTAATAATTTTCTGAGTCATGTTGTTGTTCACGATGTTGGCTTTCTGTAGCTTTAATCAATTATGATGTCATAATTAGGGTGTGTTGATGACCTGTTAACCTTTGATTCCTGTGAAATTCTTTTAACTATTTTGACTGGGTCTTATGCTCAGGTTCTGAAGCAGTCAGCTGTAGATTATATCAAAGGATTTGATTCGAGTGCTCAGGTAGGTCTTTACCTTGAATAGGAAGCACTATTACATGCTCATTTTGAACTTTGAACATGCTAGGGCGGCAATTCGCTTTCATGTCTCTAGTAGATTTTTTTTAATTTTTTTTTTTAAGACTGAATTTTATGCCTTGATGGACTAGGTCTTATTGCAACCTGAACAACTTGAAAAGCAGCATTGTGATGGTGTACAGACCAAGCCTTACACTAGCTTTTTCAGAGCTGCTGCTGTTAGAAATGTTATACCAGACCCAGACTTACCTCAAGGCTGCGGTTCAAATTCATCAGAGTATGTAACAATCTGGGACAAGTTATGGTCCTTATTTTCTCTTACTTTGTTGATAAATCCCTTTTTCTTTCAGCCTTAAACTTTCACCAGCAGGTGCTAAACCAAGAGTTGCCTCTGAAGATAGAGATTCTGCTGTTACCGATTTGCTGCAGAATTTATCCTTTGATGGGTTGAGTCCTCAGTGGATAAGGCCTGCACCCCCAAGGCTACCGATACTGGAAGGAGAGGCAAGCTTTTCAGTTTTAGTGATATTGTTAGATAGCTTTGTTTTTTCACTTAGCTTATTCTTGAGGTTTTTCTTGGTTTTCCTCGTTTACAGCTTGTGTGGCTTAACCCTGACAACAACCATGAGCTATTGTGGGACTTTGGCATGTGTACTGACACCAGCAGAGGAGCTGCACTCCGAGATTTGATTGCAAGAGCCCTAAAAGGTCCACTAGCACCTGCACAACAGGAGGTTTAGCTCTACTGCATTTTATAGTTTCAACTGAAAAAGAAATATAGTTCATCTGATGAACGGGTGTATATTTGGAAGGATAACCAATTTCCTGCTTTGAATCATCCAATAGCTATACTTTTATAAAGCCATTCATTGTTATCTTATGTTCTCTTAAACTCCAATAGTACAGCTTTGACCTTTTCTTTTTAGTCATGTATGCTCCCAGGAGCCGTTCATTTCGCAGGTGATGTAAAATTCATGAAATGTTGTACATTCCTCAAATGTTACGATCCAGAAATATCAATTCTGAGAATAGACAATTAATATGTTTTGCTTGCGGGGAATATAACTTTTTGGTATCTGGGACTGTAACATTCCTGCATGTGGTTCACTTCAGAATTGCAACAGTGCCCTTCTTCCCATCAGATGGGAATCTCAAATGACCGTGCATATGGACAGCCATGTCATTCTGGTGCTTGATGAGAGATAATGTAACTAATGATCTAGCAGGATACAGACTTGTGATATGAACACATTCGTGATTTTTCATTGGTTAAAATGTATAGATAGGCCTTGTGCTGTCTTGATATTGTGACATAGGCCTGTACTTAAATATATATATTTTGCAATTCCATCCCTAAGTGTCAAATAAATCAAAATTTTCTTGTGAAATGACTGTTTTCTGCCATCTTGTCAATTGAGTTCCTTTAGTTTTTATTAGAACTGGGTCAAAAAGATTATTTTACAGCAAACTTTAACAAATGTCAGATTTTTTTTTTTCTTTTAAGGTCGAACATGCAAATTTTTTTTGATGCTCTGGCATGGAATTTCCATTATAAGAAAGGCTAGGAAGTAAATTGTTCACATAAAAAGTACGGGAACCAAGTTATGATATTGGATAATACAGGAACTATCCATGCATTTTACCCTTTCATATGCCACAAATGTGATGGCAATGCAAAATGATTTCTGCGAAATGAATGGCTCTAGAGGTTACAACCAGTCTAACTTATCTACAGCTACTTGCAGCAAGTTGTGGTTGAATTGGCGAAAGATCCTAAGTTAGTTTATCATTGCGGGCTTACTCCCAGAAAGCTACCGGTATTCAATCTTTTTCTGGACATGGTATGTATCTCTGTTGCATGCATCTCTGCTGGATCTGAAAGAACCTTGTAATGATTCAGGACCTTGTTGAACACAACCCGCTTATTGCTGTTGAAGTTCTCTCAAAGTTGATGAATTCTCCTGAAATTTCCGAGTAAGCTTTTTTTCATTATTCTGTTGCTGTATCGCATGTCTGTCCTATGATGTTTTCTTTTTAAGGCCTAGGATCTATTGTCACAGGTACTTCTCAGTTCTTGTCAATATGGAGATGAGCCTTCATTCTATGGAAGTTGTGAACAGGCTTACAACCGCAGTCGACCTTCCAACGGAGTTTGTTCACATGTACATTACAAATTGTATTGCTTCGTGCCAAAACATCAAGGTAATTCCTCCTCTCGCATGAATGGTGTTTAACTCTCGAATCCACAAATGCTTATTTGTCTTTACTAGTGAAATCATTATTGCAGTAGTTCACATTCTTTTGGGCACATTGCGTCTTAACACACTTTTTGAATTTTGAATGAGTTGGTCGTAATGCTGTACTTTCGTGAATGCGGACTTGCAAATTATGCTTTTTTTCATTCATTATATCCCTGACTATTTTTTTTGGTTGCCAAAGTTATCGGGGTCATTGTTAAGGTCTCGTCCTTTAAGATCAATGAGCTCGTAACTTGTTGAATTTCGTCAATATCTTAAAATCTTTAGCTTGGCCCCTCACATCATAGCGCTAAAGTAATAAAGAATTAAGGATTCGCCTGGATGTCCACATAAGCTCTGGAAGTTTGATGGCCTGTAGATTGTTATATATTACCAATTTAAACGTTATATAGTTTATGCCAAGTCTTAGTCTTCTGTGATAGATTCTCGTGGGTCTCATAAATTTTCATTCACATATTGTGCCAAAAGCTTTTTAGTTTTGAATTTGTTTCAGCTATTTGATGCAGAAACATTAATTGCATGAGAGAAACCATGGACATGCTAATAAAAATCATTACACTGCAGGACAAGTACATGCAAAACAGACTTGTTAGATTGGTGTGCGTCTTTCTACAGAGCCTTATCCGAAACAAGATCATTAATGGTGAGCGACTTCCAGAAAATTCTTCTATTTAGAAATGCAGTTCTTTTGGAGTACTCACCTGATTTTTTTTTTTTTTTTTTTTTTTGAATTATCGCGTAAATTGTTTGCCAAAATAACACTATTTGGATGGTTGCTCTAATTATACATCATGTTCTGAAAATATGCAGCTTTCACTCTACAGGATTTAGCGCACTTGAACCATAATTAACCTTCTGAACTTTTCGTAGTACATAACCGACTACTTATCACACCATCGCTAGCTCTACTTATATCTTTTTTTTTTAAAAAAAAAAAAAGAAAAGAAAGAAAGAAAGCTCTCTATTTACATTTCTGCCGTCTCCATTTGATGTAGCAGCTGGAAAGTCGCTCGTATGTGTTTTTTAATTTCAAGTTACTTTCGGTACTGATGACCATATGATATTATTATTCTTGTACTCCTACGAAGTTTGCAAATATTTTCTTGTTAACAGATGCTAGATTTAGCTATCGTATCGATACTAACTGTATTACGGGCGGTTCTAACTATTTTTTGTAGTTCAAGATCTCTTCATTGAAGTTCAGGCGTTCTGCATCGAGTTCTCGAGGATAAGAGAAGCGGCGGGCTTGTTCAGGCTGCTCAAGTCTTTGGAATGAACTGCTACCATGCCATCTCTGTTTTCTTATTTATCTGCAGAAATTTGGTTTCTTATCAATCATCAGTATGTACATTCTTCCCGGCTGTAGTTGTTTGTCTATGGGAACTAAACGCTACTACATCCCTTTGAACGCTCAATTGACATTTACGGCTATAAGCTATTTGTAAGCAAATTGTGTTGATTTCACACACTAAATTCGAATCATATACTATTCAACTGTTTACTGTGCTATGTTAGGCACTAAATCGCGCCCTGTTTATGGTGTAATGATTTTGGAGCTCGAGTTCGGGGCTTCGCTCGACACTCATGATTTGTTTATTTCGTAATGTCGCTGCTGCTGCGTGTTTGCATCTTCGCTAAATGATTCTACACCCAGAAGTAGCAAACATCAGATCAACCAAAAGATCCAATTATTTTCAAGTCCAAATCGCAAGTAATGGAAACACGACATCCTAAAAGCCAACTGTTGGAATTATCTGTAGATACAATACTTCATGCACGCCAACAAACTGAAGTTACACAATACTGAAAACCCTCGTCGATAAAGGAAACTACAACTGGGGCTCAATACTAAACGCCTTCGTTAATAGGAAGGGGAAATAATAAGAACTTGCGAGCGGTGAATCGATTTCGATTACATTGTGAGCAGCTTTAATTATTATGTCATAAGGTCGGGCCGGCGAATTGCAAGATCGTGAAGGTAATCAGGCTACGACGGCAACACCAGCGAGACGAGGTCTCCTCTCGGAGCCACTTTTCTCGGCTATGAGGTCCATTGGCATCTTTCTCTTTGAGGAGGGTGCATTCTTGGGTGCGAGGGTCGTCGATGTAATGGAGTCTCTCAGCCGCTGGACGTCTTTCGATTGAAGAGGCTTCAGGATGAAGTCTGCAGCTCCAACTGCACGGCAACTGTTACAAGATTCCAGTGCACTGATTAATTGAATCTGTCAAAGATCGACTACTCTATTCAGGAAGAGTATTGCATTAGTCAGAAAAAAAAAAAAAAATTCACCAATTCATTCTTTCGGGCTCAAAATTTGACATGAATCGATAAAGCATGTAAATACGGGAAAAAAAATCGACAGTCATATGCTTATTCACATGAAAAACAAATATCAAACCTGTTGATTCTCTGTGGCTCGTTTTCTGATGACATAATGACTACAGGGATAGGTTTTGGGCTGCTCTGCTGCTGAAATTTCATTGAAAAGTAGGAAGATTAAAGATGAACATTACTCGGTCTATAATTTAGAACTATCAAATATATCGAATGATTAAGTAGAGGGGATAAATAAATCATACCTTGACAGCCTTTAGAAGATCAAAGCCACTCATTTCTGGCATACAGTAGTCACTGAGGATAATGTCGATCTTCTGCTCCTGGACATTTTTATTTATCAAATCAGCTACGAATATAATCAAACAAGAAGATAATAAATGAACCAAATTATATTGATCAAGTAAAGAATGAAACTAAGAGAAGAGAATTATCATCAATATCAACAACAAATTAGCATATACTAGCCTATCACCCTTAAGATTACGCACTCCTCTCTCCAAAAGCAGGAGCATTAGATAACACCTAAGACAATGATATTGCTCCAGAAATTAGCTCTACAATTAATGAACTAAATTTCGCGTAATGAGCTTACAAATCAAAAATCTTAAAATTGCTTCATACTAACGAATATCAACTTACATTAGCTAACATAGAGTCGTTCTTCCCATTATTCAGTCCAAGAACTTCCATCGCCTTCTTTCCACTGTCGACGGCAATAACTGCGCAAAAAGGAAGAAAATTCTTGAGATTTATCTCTGGTAAAATTATGGTGCATATAAAGAAGTAGAGAAATCAGGGAAAAGGTTAATTTGCAACGCAAATAATCTCTTGTTGTAGCCTAGTGATGAAATTGGGCCATGGTTTTTCGAAGGTGGTTCTAGTAAGTCCCAAATTAACACTAAAATTAAAGCTTAATTCACGTATTTCCTGCATGTAAGTTGTAACTAGAGTCTCATATTATTTTAACTTTGTACAACTTGGTCACCAATTTAGCATATATATATATATATATATATATATATATATATATATATATATATCATGTGCATGAGTGCATCATAAGGGGTTTCAGGTTTTATATGCATATATTTTGGTCTCAATTCAACTAACTACAATATAAAAAATACCAAAATTAAGTATCTAGATAAATGAACTATATATTACTCTCCTAATAAGGATAAAAATAACATGTATAGCAGCATAGGGGATCAAAATTAGAAAATTAAACTGCCAAACTCAAAACATACCATGCATGTAACCTCAAGAAACAGATGATGCAGATAATTCAAACCATTAACATTTCTAGCTGACTTTATTTTTCAAAAAAAATATAAACAATACGGATAGATAGATAGATAGATAGATAGATAGCTAACCTTTCTCTATCTAAATAATAATAATAATAATAATAATGATAATCCAAACCATGATATTAAAAAACAAGAAAAAAAAGGCAACTTTAGTGAGAAGTGAGAACTATATATATATCCTTCTCCCACGCATCCCCAGAACAAGGACACAGAACACTAAAAACACATCAACTAAATTAAAACACCTCAAAAAACCCAAAAAAAAAAGAAGAAAAACAAATTAAGCACTTATAAATGAGACTCACCTTGAAACATTCCTTTCCCAGTCCTCTTAATCAAGCCCTCCGCTATCCTCCGATCCACCGGGGAGTCATCCACCACCAACACCCTCAACTCCACCACCTCTTCTCCTCCCTCCGCCTCCTCCATCCTACACACTCTTCACAGCCAAACCCCTTCAAAGCTCCAACCTTTTTATTTTAACCACAACTCAACGCCATTCCAATTAAGGGAGAGAGAGAGAGAGGAGACGTTGGTGAGTGAGAGTGAGATGAGAGTGAGGTGTGGAGGTGTGGAGGTGTGGAGGTGTAAAGAGAGAGAGAGAGAGGGGGTGGGGCCCGCACGCGTGCGGTGGGGCCCGCAAGAGGAGAGAGAAGGTTCGTGAGATGCGATGTAACTCGCTCACTAGATTTTGTTGTCGGGGTTGGGGGGCCTCGGGATTCGACTCAATTACTCTGATTAAACTCAAGGAAAATGCTATGTGTACACCCCTTTCGGGGTGTACATCATACACTCCATTCATCTAAGGGTGGGGGTGTGATGATGGGTCACTTGATGTGATCCGTAAAAAATATCGCCACCATTAAGATGGTGGAGGTGTATGATGTACACCCCTTCGGGATGTACATGTAGCATTGATCTAAACTCAAACCAGAAAAATGATTGTTGTACCTTTCAAATCGAATCTATATTTTATATTTTATTTTATTTAGAATAAGATAAATTTTAAAAGTAATACTATATGTATATTTTTAAAAAAGTGTATATTTTACATTTATCCATCTAATAATGGAAAAATTATTTTACAAATTATGAAGTAATTTCTCACCACATCCCACCTATTAGATTATGGATGGAATGTGTGATGTACACCCCACAAAAAATGTACACTTAGTATTTTCCAAATTTTAATTGTTATTTTAAAATGATGAATAAAAGAATTCCTATTCTAAAATAAACAATGTATACCGTACATTCTATTTAGAATTATACTGATAGTATTGCTCATCAAACAAAAGGCAACAAAATTATATATAACAATATCAAATTTCTAAATGCTCAATTTAGGCTCGTGTCTACCCGAATTAGTTTTTTTTTTTTTTTTTTTTAAATTTTACTTTTTATATTTTGATAGAATAAATAATTTATTATGAAAAATGAAAAAATATAGCTTGTTGGCCAAAAAAAAAGAAAAAAAAAAAGAGAAAACAAATATATACAATATTTACGTGGTTCTGACACTGATTTTTACATCCACGGATAAAGACTAATCAAAATAATATACAAAAGGTGTCTCTCATAAAATCTTAATTTTAAAAATATGTATTCATATTTTTTTTTATTTGCTATAATAGTAGCTAAATTCTAATATAATTAAAAATATAAATACAATATAAATCATTAAAATTAAAAATAATTTTAATAAAATTAGACATAATATAAACTTAATTGAATAGAATAATTAAAATATAATAAGATTAAAAATTTTTAATTGGAGACATATTTAACATAATTTATTTTATTTGAACAAAAAATAATTTGAAGGCTCTATTCTATTTTAATTCCTATCTACTGAATACTGTAAAAAGTTTCAGTAAAAAATTATTAAAGAGATGCAAACAAGAACTTAAATATTTTTTATTTTGTATTTTTTGATAAAAATATAATTTTTAAAAAATTTGGAACCGGTATATTGAATGCGTTGCATATTTTGATGGGCTTTATTTAATTATCTCATGTGATTCACCTGGTTTGGCTATAGATTTTTTTTTTTTTTTTTTTTTTGTAAAACAAGCAATATCAAAATTAATAAATTTAAACATTAAATAACAAAAATCAAAATTTAAAAGTCATGTAGAGAGTTTGATTAAGAAAATGGAAAACTAAAGTTATTAAATTTATAGAATTTAATAATTTTTTTTACAAAAAGAAGAAAATTTAAAGGTTTCCTTTACAAAAGCTATCATCAAACGATATAATCCTCGAGTTAATCGGAGCCGTCCGTCACGAGGAGCCATCACGCCGTATCCTTCGGTGTGTCGGCGGAGGAGTGCGGTGTAAGCGTCCGTGCTCTATGCGGACCCCACCACCACACCCCCGGGTGCGAGATCCTCGAGATCTCCGCTGGGGACCACCCTCGGCGGGGCCCACTTGGAGCGGGAGAATCGACGCCTCCGATTCGACGAGCGATGCGGGGCCCGCGCGGGGAGCATCGTGACGTGGCATTCCGCTCGAACGACACGCTGCGCACGCCAGATGTCCCCGTACGGACGGCGTCGTATGCGGGTACTTCGGACCCGAGTTCGGACGCTGAATCGCGTCAGGGGATGGTCGGCCGTTCGATCGTGATCGAGCGGTCACAGATTCGCACGGCGAGTGATGGTTAAGTAACTCGTGCTCCGTATAGTTCGCAGCGGATTAAGCGGAGAATGTACCGTACGATACTTTCCAAATTTGGTGGAAATTGCACCGGTTCTCGGGTATACGCACGTACTTATTTTAAACTATGCCTTAAAACTTCTATATAGAAAAATTATATTATACCTAGTTTTTACTGCATGTTTAGTTTAACTTTTAAAATAACAGTTTTATTTGATAAGCATTTAAAGAGTTTGAAAAACAAAATATCAGAATAAATAATTTTTTAAGCTACCACTTAAAATTTTTATTTTTCGCTCTAACTTGAAACTGGTGGGAAAAAAAATTAATGGACAAACTGAATATAGCTAATACTCTCATCACATATTCACATAAATTCTTTTCTATTGGTCAAAGAAAAGAGAATTAAAAAAAAGCCTCTTGAGACCACACACCAAAAAAAAAAGAAAAAAAGAAAAAGAAAAAAGAAAAAAGAAAAAAGGTGAATTTGAAAAGGTTCACGCTTCACAGTGTTCAAAGTTGGAAACTTGTTTGAGGAGGTCCACAACGGTCAACAGAACCTCGGCCCATAAGAAGCAAGGGCCCACTTATAAGCTGTTCCAATAAAGCTTCCCTTGGAAAAGCCCAAGAATCCGGGGAAGCACTTATTGCCCTTTTTACCATTATTATTATTATTATTATTATTATTATTATTATTTGCTTTATTTATTTGATAAATAAATTTAGCTATAAAAAATAAACCTACCTCAAAAAATAAATAAACAAATAATTAATTAAAAAACTACTCACTGATAAACTCTCACCTAGTATTGCAAAGCAATCACCACCGGATCCGACGATTGACTCTAAAATCGATTGATTCTGAAAGATGATATTATTTCTTTCCCGGTGGATCATCTACCAACAAACTGTGAGATCCTTTGGCACTACCTCTTGATAGCAGTTCTCCAGCTCCAAAACTCTGTTTTACTATTGGTTAAACAAGAAGTAATGGGAACAAAACTTATCTCCATTCACAATTAGGAAATTCCTAAATTTTGGTACTTAGCACTAATTTAAAGCTATAGATTTATAACCCAATCTTTTGGTGAAAATCACATGCACCAAAATGGAGGAGAAAAAAAATGGAGGAGAAAAAAAAAGAAAGTTGAATTAGGTATACAAAAGGACCCCCCCCCCCCCCCCCACTTATGCAAAAGCCTCCTCCAAGTCAAAAGGATCTCAAACACCATTAAAGTTACTTTAAGATTTTGCATTGACCACCATGAAAATCTTTCCAAGCTAAGTGGGTCCCCTTATGTCCACACCTCTCTCTCTCTCTCTCTCTCTCTCTCTCTCTCTCTCTCTCTCTCTCTCTCTCTATATATATATATATATATTAACTATTAACTTTATTTGAATCTCTAGTTAACCTTTATTTGCATCTCCCCTAGCCTCTTTTTTTGGAAACTTTTTCTATGTAGCAATGTTGTTTCAGAATAATACCAGATATGATTCCTTCAAAACATAGTAGTGGATGTACTATAAAGGGCCAATCAACTCAATTCAACCGATTCCCTTGAAAAAGAGTAATTCTCAAAAGAAACACAACACTTAACTCAATTTTAAGGAAACTACCAGAAACCAGAAAGAATCACAAGCCAATAACAAATAAGAGAGTTTCAGTGGACTAGAAGTTTCTGCTTCTGATAGGAAACTGTTAAGAGAACTACTAAAACTCTGGCTCCACTCAAGCAACACCCCCACAAAGGGCTACCATTTCTTCTGCTTTAAAGCCCTGGTGCATACCACTAAAGGAGCTCTCAAAAGGCAATCTCAAAGGCTAATGGCATGCCACAAATTGACTGACAAATAAAGATGCGAAAAAGACTAATCGACAACCTATACAAGGACGAAAATAATTGTTACCACGCCATCCATTGTCCTTGCTCCTTGTCGATCACTAAAAAGATGACTCTCCTCTCTAAAGCATTAGCTCAGAGGCTTGTTTCAGTCAATAGTAATGCTACTATTGGCGCGTGACATGGATTGTGTGATGCATGAGTAAATGTAAATATAGCAGATAACGTTAATTGAAACTAACCTTGAAAATTCTGTTGTACCACCAACTAAGAAAGAGTCACATGTGTCCTTCAGAGCAGATACACGAGTTTGAACGACCAGAGATTCCTTTGTCCCTTTATGAAATGGATCACATTAATTACAAGAGACATCTTATTTCATAGGATTAATTGCGAGCATGACATGCGTTGGCATCATTACAAGGAAGACCCACTTGAAGACATGAAGTCCTTCATTATGTGTCTCACTTAATAACCACAGGCATATAAGAAAAGTATTTCCTAGGATACTTGCACCCAAAAAATCATGTTACTGTCCAATTAGTGCATGACACAAAGTCAAAAAAACACAGGGACTGATTTGTTTACAATCTATTCCTAGAATTTTGAAAATACTCCAGATTTTAGCGCAAGATAGGGCATGTTTGTTTCACCGAAAGTAGATTTTGGGTTGAAAATTACTTTTCCTCCGTTGTTTGTTTCTATAGTTATACAAGTGAAGCTCTTTCAGTTCTGTCGTTTTGGTAGATAGTGAATGGTGTAAAAATTACAATTTATACATAAATAATAAATAATAAATTATTTAGTAATAAATAAAAAAATAATATAATTATATTCTTATATAATTAAAAAATATATAATCTAAAATAACTAAAGTAAATTTTTTTATACATACATTATAATAATACAACAATAAAATCATAGAGTAAAAGAAATATTAATACTCAACTAATTAATTGTCCTCGTATTGTAAATTTACAAACTAAAGGAAAAAAATACTAAAACTTAAATAATCAATTTTTATTATATTTTAAATATGTAAACTAAATAAAAGAGTAATTAGTACCACAATTAAATATATTTAACTATATCTAGCATTATTATTTATATTATTTTATTATTTTTTTCTCACTTTTTTTTTTTTTTTACCGTAATTGACTTTGGTTTAGGATGGACCGAAGTCAATTACGCTGTTTTGGTCACTTGAGTTTCGACCGTATCTTTATTACGGCGAACCATACAGCGGAAGTAGCCGTTTACGGCCGAAAACGATTTCACCCCTCTCCACTTCCATCCAAACAAACAGGCCCATATTGTAACACTTCCCATTATTCTGCGCAAGCTATTGCAACACTTAATATTTTTCTTCCTATTTAACCATGGGCAAATTTAGCAGAAAAGTTAAACCATGATCAAAGGCATAGTCTCAGTTTGATAGCTTCAGGAGAATAAGGTTAGCAGCGCTTAAGACAGTAGACTTAAATTCATAGCAATTACCTAATATGCCTCGAGACAGATAACTGCATTTGCGCCCGCACAAGGAAGACCTTGAATAACAGCATCAGCAATATACGAAACGAAATCGGTTGACATAGTGTGCCCAACCTCTGAGTGAACTTTTTGCTATCCGACTCAGTTTCTTCGAGGGCTTCAATGTGTTCAGTGACAATGCTGCACATTAAAGCAAGAGGAGGCAAAAAAAAAAGGGTGTAAATTAGCTATTTTGGATTTCACCTATACGGTTCATCTACAGAGAGGAAAGATACATCAAGAAGGTCAACATACTGAATTCAAGGCTCTGATTTTTCCATGGAGTACTCTTCACTTCTTTGAAGGAATTAGCCTAGTAAAGAAGGGCAGATGAATCACCAAGAAGGATTATCTCATTATCCTGAAAAGTCATTTTATTAAGAAAATTGTTTCTTCTCTTTAGAAAAACTTCTCCTTTCTAACCAGTGCAATAAACAAAATAATGCTATTTTGGCAGGACTATGTTTCCTGATATTAAAAAACCACAATTCTCTATGTTGCTGCACATAA
The DNA here is from genome assembly GCA_029204045.2 of Tillandsia leiboldiana. Classification (NCBI taxonomy): domain Eukaryota; kingdom Viridiplantae; phylum Streptophyta; class Magnoliopsida; order Poales; family Bromeliaceae; genus Tillandsia; species Tillandsia leiboldiana. The sequence goes on from CM055073.1 coordinate 2,457,917, forward strand.
CATTTTATTGATGATAACAGCCTAACACGCCTGTCTGATTTCACCAAATGATGCTGAAATTCGTGCACGTAAATATAGATGATGTAAGACCACCAAGATGTACAGAAACTATGTTCCACAAATCATCATTATACCCTTGTAGGAATCTTCCAAATAGAAAACTATGGTGAAACAATGTGAATATACTAGCAGCATAAACAGATTTTCAAGGGTTTATAAGGGTGAGGTACTTAAGATACAATAATATTCAGGCTACGAGATCATATTCATCACGAGCAGGAGGTACTACGTCTAATCTCATCATACTCCTATACTCGATTGGAACCGGAGCACCAGCCTGAACACAGAGCTCCACAATAGCTGGAGCCTTACCATAGTACCTCTTAAGCTCATTATAAAGAGAATGGTCATTGGGGTCACGCACATGCCACACGTAATTAGGCCTTATCAAGTCATCAATAGTTGCTTCTTGCCATGCATGCAAACCATCTCGGAATTGGTGCCTTGCAGCTTTGCACATTCTAACCTTGTGTCCTTTAGGACCCACTTGGACTTCAGGGCAATAACCGCATGTTATCACGCTATATTTCTTCATAAGCTTCAGAGCTCCTGACCGCATGTCGAACCAGGACTTCAGCGTTCTTGAACCAAGTTCACCCATATCCATTTCCTCTTCAGATATATTAAGTTTGGAACTAACTTCAATGGACGAACTCACTGGTTTGGCACTTGTTTTTCCCGCTGAATCTTCCTCAGCTTCCTGCTCAAAGTCTACAATCCTCCCTTCAATCGAATATACAGGCTTAGTTCTTCTTTTTGTCGGATAGTTCTCAAGATCCACACCAGCTTGAATACATAATTCTACAATAGCCGGAAGCCTTGGAACTCCACATCTTTCCTTGTGCACAACTCTCGGTTTTCCAACTCTATCATAGAGGTGGTAGCAATAAGGGAAACCAACAACACCTCTTATTCCGCCTCTCCTCCACGCATGGGTGGAGCTCCTGGAACCACATTCGGGGCCTTCACAAGACCTTATCTGATGGCCGAGGTGACCAATGTGCACTTCTGAACAAAACCTGGCAAAGGAACATTTAGTTACCCGCTCTACCTTATCGGGGTAAATCACACCAGTAACCATTGAAGATAGTGCAAAATTTCACTTATGCCACAAAATTTAATTTCTTGCAAATGATGCATACATTGCATAGATAGAACTTGTTTTTTTCTTTCTTTTTTTCTCCCTTACAGTCGAGTTGAACTGCCAACTACTGCTCAATTTTCCTAACAGGAGATGACATCAAAGCTAATTCAGCTTCCACATTATCTCCAAAATTAAACAGAATTCGCTACCATGCCCAAGACAAGTTTTAATCAACTGCCTAGTAATCTTCAAAATTACCGTGCAATGATTCTTATAATGTCGAAAATATGTAACGTCAGATGCATGACAACTGTTTTAGCTCTTTATGCTAAAAAATTTAATGGCTATACATTGAAGTTTGGTTACATAAATAGAATTTTGCATTTAGTAGTTAGTAATAATGCAATTTACTCATACGTTATACTATCTGCGCCGCTAATTACAAGTATCAAAGAGATCAAAATAAACTTACTGACATCTTTTGACAGGGATGGCGGAATCACCATTAACCAGTTTGGAAAGTCCATGAAGAAGCATCTCTCTAGCATTATAGACTTGGTGAGCAACCTCTACGAGTTCGGGCACTAATAGGCCATTTTCGGGAGCGTGTTCGAGGACCCGACACGGGTTCTCTTGTCTTTTCCGTTTCTCTTCCTTCGCCCGCTGTATCAGCACCTTCATGGGAGTTGGGTATGGCTTCCTCTCCCATCTCTTCCCAGGCCTTGGAACTTCCGAAAATGGGCATTCCTCTTCTCCGTCTTGAGCCTCAAGATCTTCTGTTTTCTCTCTGGAAAAAACTCTTTGCTGAGATCCGAAAGGTGCTAAGGATTTCAATTGGAAGTGCGATACTGGTTTCTTTCTACAGAATGTGTAGAGCATCAGGAGCCTTCGCAATAACATCCCACATACGATTGTTTATAGCTTTCGCCAACTACGAAAATATGCAAATCCAATTATTTCTAGCTCGTAAAGAGATGGCATGTAAAGTTCATAAAACAAAACCTAACATTTAGACTAATCAAGCACAAAACTTGCAAATTGAAGAACTAGAATAAAAAATTAAACGACTACCAAGAGAATTAACTTAAATTCCATCTCCTTATTTACCTGCTTAAATTAAAACTTCCTTCAATCGATCTAACACAGAGTAAACAACCAGAGAAGCGGGCACTCAACACACAATCGCATCGATGCTCCTCTAGCGCCATTAATGGCGGAAGAGAGGGGAAGGGAGAAGAACGAGAGAGAGAAAGAGAGTCGCTTACTACCGACCTCCCGGGATTTCGAGATTTAGGGTTAGGGTTTTAGAGGTTGGCGATGGGCCTCCGACCCAAACTGTACCATTAGGCCGATCCGGTCCGTTTTTTTTTTTTTTTTTTTTTTTTTTTTTTTTTTTTTTTTTTTTTAACTCTTAAACTTTATAATTTTTTTAACTAATTAAAATTTGAATTTTCTTTATTCATTGCAACAAGCTTCAACATTATAAGCACAATTATTAAGGAGAGCTAAAAAAATTTGAGTGGAAGTTATTTATACACTTTACACTATAACCTGCTAAAGAACACAGCACCCTCTCAAGTGAAAAGATGTGGTTCCAAATAAGTCTAATTCACCATTTTGTGAATAAAAAAGATGTAACTTTTTTGACAGAAGAATCAGTAGTAAATTTGAAGTGTTCAGTGATGAACGTTTGCAGCTAAGTAAGACAATGCTCCTACTAAAGGTGCATTGATGTATATAGCTGGCTCAGATTCAGCATAGTTATTCCGATCATCGGCAAAGTTGTCGTTTTCGTCCGGCCCACCGACGACCGCTCCGGTCAGTATGTTTGGGTTCGGCTTGTCGGAATAGAGAAAAGGGAAGCCTCCATCACAGCCCACGGACTCCGTGCTAACTCTAATGCTAGGAATCGACGAGTCGCGGTGGTGGATTCTTCGCGGAAAATTTTCGCCATAGCCTACCATGTATGACATTCCTCTTGGGTTTTCTCCCAGAATGTAGTCTACCTGAAGAAGGGAAAAGGAAACATTAGAGCATTTAGAACACTACAGATTGCCCATAAGCCTAGATGGATTGAAATGAAATGCATGGCTGGTCCATGTATTTTCGCTAAATTGAAATTTATCCTCTACTTTACTTAGATAGATTAGTTCCAAGATTGACTAATCTGTTTAAGTAATCAATCACAGCAGCCAAATTACAGTTCATCGAAAGTAGTTCGGGGGCTATCACTACATTTTACCTATGTTAAAATTTTGAGTTAGAGGCATAGATCAAGCACAAGAAATGTAATGTAGACCAAAGTGCTTACTTGCTTCTTAGCTAAAACCTTTAGCTTAGACGGCGTGACGACCGCATCGCCACATTTGAAGGTCTGTTTGGAGGTTTTAAGATATTTGGAATAAACTGACAGCAAGAAGGATGTTGCGGTCACATACTGCATGTTGCTGCCACTCATCTTGTAAAGAAGCCCCCCTGGCGTGTATTTCACACTCACCGATTTGGAATTCGGTATAACACTACACATAAACCTCTCCGCTTGCTCTCGGAATTCCGATGCTTCTTCCTTCTTCTGTACAAGATAGTCCTGCAGAGAGAGAGAGACGCTTGCGTGAAGTTTTTAGTAAACTAGTCCTATATATTTACATGAAAAGTTTTAGCTAAGTGAATGAGACATCAGAAAAGGAACATACTCGACTAAGGAGCACGCGGGCGCCCGGTATCTTGTTGTCCCAACTGAACGAATCCGAGTCGGACTTGATGCCGACAGACTTGGCATAGCTTAGATAAGAAGAGTTTTTAGTGGCCTTGTAGAGCCATGCAGCTCCCCACAGCAATTCATCCTAAATGTAGGAGCCTTGTGAACTCAAATTTGCCGAGATAACGCAAAAAATGTACAAAATAAATACCTCAACTTTTAAAATTTTTGATAAACATTGGGGCCTTACCTGGTATCCAGAATACGAGCAATAGAACGGGCACACGACGGAGGAGAGGGAGTCACTATAGCTTCCTCTATATTTATCGGCGAAGGCAAAGGCTTTTACTGCAGTCACCTTCAGCTGGTTCGAGTAGTGAACATCAACATGCCTGAATACAAGGGAGGCGGCTGCGAGTGCTGCAGCCGTCTCTGCTGCGACGTCAGAGCCTGGGTTTGAGGATGTAACTTTGTACACCGGCCGTGATGTGCGCATGTCCTCCGCACGTTCCCAGCATTTATGCTCCTCATTTGGATTCCCAACCTGAAGCATGCATGATTGTGACAGTAACACATTTTGTTTTCCTAGTCCGAAAATGGAGCTCATTTTGTATGATGAAGTGCAACAGATCACTTCCAATTAGAATTTGTCAGTATATAGAACAAATTAGAGACCAATCAGAAGCTACTCAATGCTCACAAAAGGCGAAAAGAAAACATTCCATGTTATTGGTAGAGTAAAATTTTCTGAATCAACTAGTGTAGCAACCAATCTAATAGACACATTGTTCGGAGTCAGTGAAGTGTTAAACCTGAACGTAGAGAGCATCAGGAAGTGCACTAGAGGCTTTGAGGAGGTAGTCGGTGCCCCAGCGAACCGCTTCGTGAGCATGATCGAGTTCCTTGGGCATCCGCCGGCCGAACTCGAGCACGCTCCATGCAAGCATTGTAGTTGTGAAGGCCATCGGGAAGCCGAACTTAATGTTGTCGCCAGCGTCGTAGTAGCCACCAGTAAGATCCACCTGCAATATCATAGGTGAATTACACAAACATGTTAGGATGGTTTTGATCTTCTGTTTATACAATGACTTAAATTTGGTTACAACAATCATGCAATCAATAGTCTTATCAATTAGTCCATGAACATTTGCCAAAGAACTAGGACACCTACATGCTCTGCCGAGCCATCGGTGAGCCCAGAATTGCCTCTCCAGTTCAAGGTCTGCCCCGGCGGGAGCTTTCCTGACCTCTGGCCCTCGAAGAAAACAAGCGACTTAGCTAATGCGTCGCGGTAATCGGGTGTGCCTGAAACACCTACTGCAACAAATCCTATCAAAACCAAGAGAGATATACACTTCTCTATTCCCATTTTCTATGACTAGAACTACAAAATTATCTGTTCTATCTTGTTTTCTTTTTCTTCTTTTTTTCAAATTTATAAAGGAAGATGTCTCAAAGGTTACGAGGAGGTTTTTTTTTTTGTTTCTGAAGGGTTAACAAGTACCAGAAAAACAAACTAAACTTATATATATATATATATATATATATATATATATATAGGAGGAAAGGTGGATCTAAATTGAAGCTGCTCTAATTAAGAGTTTACTATCAATGGGCACCAATAAGGACCAGAAAAAAAAACGTAGAGCTATTAGAATAGCAACAAATAGATGCTCAACAAGTACCAAATTTCTAATTATGATCTTGTAACATCAACCACAAACTTCATTTCCTTTAGCATCAGAAGTAACTTACATCTCACTACAAAAAATAAAAGGAAAAGGCTACTGCAGATTTAGCAACACAAGCATGAATTAATCATCCATGCAAAGAGTGCAAACATTAATTACAGTATCCTCTGTTAGAGTTTATTTGTATTTTGGTGATTTAAAATTTGTATTTGGTCTTTGGGCTTTCTGGTTGGCCCAATGTCAATCGGTTTTACCTGGGAGCTCAAAATTTTAGCTCACCACATGTCACGTTTAGTTTCACATTGAAAATTCATCACATGTGGTAGCTATTTATGTACTCCATATTTCTTAAGTGCGTTGTTGGTTAGAAGAAAGTGAAAATGGAGACTTTTTCTAAAAATGCGCGCATGGTACGAGCTGGGCTGGGCGCGCGCGATCATGACTTGATTCTTTTTTTTTTTTTGCTTTTTTATTTTGTTTGGCTTAACCTTGATTTGGGAAATACCTTTTCAGACTATCCAAGAGGTTTGCCTTGAAAAATGCCTGCTGGGCTATCTAAGGGCCTCCTCGGTAAGGTCCAATGATTAACCCGAATCTAGTCATTGGACCCTACTGGGTTCAAGTGAGCCCTATATATGTGTGTTCTTGGTTAAATCCTTAGCTACATTTTGATTTATAGTACTATACTTCACACCGCGCTTTACATATTTTTATATTGAGCTTTATTACTTGTCTTGTACATTGAGTTTTATTTTTTGCTGGATCTCTGAAAGTCGACTAGTTCGCTCTGCGCCATCCTGGAGTCATGCCGACGAGGTGGATAGTGGTCGTTGTATCGCTAGCAGTGATTGCCGGAGCCTCGCACGTGAAAGGATAATCTTGCTTCTAGGACAGTGCATCTGCACGTCTCGACTCACAAACTTCATCTAATCCTTACTTCTATTTATTAATAGTAAATTATAATTTGCATGCAAGTATACAGATTTAAACATTTCGAATTTAAACCAATTTAAAATATTATTTTGATAAAAATGAATTTATAAGAAAAATTTTTAGAGCATCCTCTTCACACCTTGCTATCACACACTACATATTCAGAGGGTTTTCTCAAAGAATGTAGTCCACCTGAAATGTTTTATTTGAAACAATACATGTAATATACTTATAATGAGTAATTGATAGATCAGAGAACTTCGCAAACTTGTAAGAATTTGGTTCATACGAACGACGCACTAACAAAATCAAAATAAAATCAAAATGAATGCTCAATTTGGGTCATTTAACAAATAAGAGATCAAAATGAAGCAGACTCAAAACTGCAAGCGCAAAGTTACATTACCAACTAATTAACTTTGTAGTTGGTTTTGAGTTTTCTTCTCTATGGTGTGTTCTCACAAGCAAAAGTGTGGTCAATTTGAGGAGGTCATATACTTGGCATAAGTAGTGAACATCAAACCTCCTGTAACAAATTAAGTCACCTCCTATCTTTAGACCAACAACAACAAAAAAAAAAAGAAGTTATTTGATTAGATGATGGTTGACATTAGCTTAAGAGGACTGCTATCTGTACACCCCAAATAGGATATACATTCTACACCCATCCCATCCTGAAATGGATATTCCTCCACTCGTCCCATCGATGGGACGAGTGAAATTCATCCCATCCCAGGATGGGGTGGGTGTAAGATGTACACTCCAATTGGGATGTACATCTAGCAATTTTCTTAGCTTAAATGGTTAGGATGTTGACAAGGTCCGAAAAATCACAAGCTACATATGATTGTGGTTCGAGCTTCGACTTTTGGGCGTATAATTTGCCAAGTTTGAACCTTGGATCATTTGTGAATCTCTAGAGATAACTATGCATGGAGGATTGAAAACTGGATTTATAGGATTGGATCAGGGTTAGCATTCAACGTGACTCAAACTCACTTGAGTTGTTTCGGTTGAAATTTTCTTTTTTTTTAAAAAAAAATTCAATTTGAGTTGCAAAGATCTGTTAGCAGTGCCCTCGATCGAGAATTGGGGTTAAAAGAATGTTCAGTAATAAATTAGTAAGTTGTTTGCTTGGGTCGCACTCTAAATTGAATCAAAATCCAACAATACATCATGAATCTATGTAAATACACAAATATTTTAATCAGCAGTAAGAATCTGCAGGGAGAGTGATCTCTAGCCTTTATGCTATGAAGAGATCTTCAACTTGAATAAGATTGCTTAAACCGATTAATTATGCAACTTAGAAACAAACATAGGGAACTATGAATCAAAATTGCAAACTAAAAAAAATATATATATATATATATAGGGATTGAGGGCCAAAATTGCAAATCAAAAACAAATATAAAAGTTGAGCAAATTAAAAAACAAATAAATCATAAAAAAAAAAAAACGTGGACGGCAGGATTCGAACCTGCGCGGGCAGAGCCCACATGATTTCTAGTCATGCCCGATAACCACTCCGGCACGTCCACTTGGGTTATTTATTGATTTCGATTTTTTATAATAAAATAAAATAGTGAAACAAGCCAAAATGACTTTTATTTTATTGTGAATATAAATTGATTATGGCCTCGCTAAATTAGATGGAGAGAAAGGAAGAAAAATAGAAGCCATTAGAAAGAAAGAGATAGAAGAGCCAAAAAAAAAAAAAAAAAAAACTATTTTCGTTGTTGTTTGAATATATATCTACATATAATATTTAAAAAACTTTAAAAAATGAGCCTTTTGATTGTGTTATTTTGTTTTTGTATAAATAATTTTTCTTCCATTCTCTCGCCTTTTTCTCTTTACTCATGGAGGAGAGAGAATGGTTTTCTACTCCATTCACATATTCTCTTCATCCAAATGGAGAATAAGCAACTGCATAATTGTGTGGAGGATAAGAATCCAGATAGAGAATAAACAATTGCAAATTCGCTTTAACAAAAACTTTAAATTAGAGCTTATTTCATTTTACAGTTTCCGAATTTAAAAAAAAATAAATAAATTTCTACATTTCGTTCTCTGTTTTGCTTTTCAAATTTTCGCTACACAGTTGTTGTATTTTAAATAATTAGCAACACAATTAGAAACCATACAATAAATTTAAAATAATTTCAAAATATGAAGCATCCTCATAATTAAACCACACAATTTTCTTCTGTGCGCCATTTCAATGGCCTCGTCTAATTGCATCAGACAAAATTTGTAGAGTCATTTAATTAAACTGCTGCTTATTCTTATTCGTACTCAGACAATTATTCAAGCTTCACTAACCAGTAACAGATACCAAATAGTGTAAAACATACTATCAGCTAAGGTAATTAAAAAAAAGAAAAAAAAAAAAAGGATCCGAAAGAAACATAAAGGATAGACCACCGTATTCTGCTGACTAACTTCTTTAAAGCATCTCTGATATGATGTTAAAAGAATCCAGAGCTCATCTCACTGAAATAATAGACAACGGAGTCACCGCGCGAGTTGACGCTCTTATGACCGGAACTTGTCTCACCACAGAGAATGCTTTGTTAAGACGCGCAGCGCGGGCCACCAGCTGGGACTCCCTCTGCATCATTTTAAAGCATGAGAGAGATAACATATTCAAAGTGCTCGCCTAAACCTACCAAAATTGGGGCTATCTTTGATAACAGTTTTGAGTAAGAACAAACGTACAGTTGGTTTGATCATTGAGACGATCAGTTTTAACAATAATTACCAGAAAAAAATTTATTTAAGTTAGTGATATAAAGAAACATAAGGGCTAAAATTGACTGGGTAAAATGTTCGGAAGGTATTGAGGAAAGGAAAAACTCAGTATGCCAGTAACAGATGTAGTGAAGCAACAGCATTATCAGCAGATCCAATCAATCAAAGAGACAACAACTATATGAAATGCCAAAACTGCTGGCCAATGCTGCATATTGTAATATAATAACTAGCTCCTAGATCAATCAATAACTACTATGTTAACTCAAGATGGCATGAAAATGAGTCATTGCACAAAATATTGCGCCAAAATCCAAGCAGTCAAATCTTATTCCACTGTGAGATCTCAATAATATAATCTATTTCCGCACAAAACTAGTGACTGCAATTATGTGGCATTAATTCCTTGAATTGTCATCAGACAATTGCTATGTGATTTAAGCCATTCTCATCATATAAACCATAAATGATATTACAGAATCAGCAAAGCACAAATCAATGATAACGACTCCAAGAAACATACGAGCAATTTCTTATGAGGAATTGTCAACCAACATCACTTAATGAGGAACCTTTGGCATAATTTTTTGATTTCACTGTCTTGCAGCACATCCCTATTTGACATGATCTACATAAAACTGAACATTCGCATCTCAGACTCATGGATTCAGAATACTACAAATGTCATGTTCTAAGAGTTGCCTCTCCATCGTAAAGCAAAACCAATGTGATGCTAAGACCAAAAATTGAATCTAAATGCAAGTATTTTAACGTAATACTGAAGCTACGTCCCTGCACACATACCATTATTTCTTGGCAATATGCTATAAGTTGAGGAATATTTAAACCTTACCGATGAGTGTTTCCGTATTCTGCCCTTTAACTTCTAGTTACTTCCCTACGGACGAATTAACTAATATGAAATTGGAGACACGCAGATCTTCGATCAATCTACAAATTATTGCGAAAAACATGTATGGCAATTCTTTTTGATAAAATGTCAGGAATTTTGGTAAATTAAATTTACGAATAACATAAGGCATTAAGCATCTTCTGCAAAGGTGCAGGATGGGCAACTTAACAATATCATGAAACACCATAAACATAACATGTTAACCGTAAAATATCTCTCCGCATCCCAATCTTTACTCATCGATAACACTACTAAACAAATGATAATTTTTTGTACATTATGTTTGAAACACCTAAAAAAATCATATAACTGGGGTGGAATCCATTGTTTGAAATCTTATTAGATTAAAATTGAGTTAATTTGATGGGATTTGTGTACGTAGTCGATATTCATACGTAAGATCAGTGAAAGTATCACCTTGTCATCGATCACAATGTTCAGCGGAATATTTCTGCTCTTGCGCTTCATCTTGTACATCCTCCTTCCGAGCATGACCAACCCCACAATGGCGGCGGCAACAGAGATAGACCAAAGAGGCTTAACCCTGAAAGCAAAATACTTCATGAGCACCAGAGGCATCTTCCGCCAAGCCGCAATCCGCTTCTCTCCCCCATCAACAGATCCAATCTCTGAACTACCATTCCCAGCATCTATCTCTGCCGAAGGCTCAGAATCATCATCTCTCCTCTCATCCAATCCACGATTCTCTACAACTTCATCGTCCCTCCCCTCATCCAATCCACGATTCTCAACCTCTGCATCAGATCCATGACAAGTCCCAAACCCTCCAAAGCTCGAACGATTCCCGCTCTCCTCACCAGTCGCCGATTCCACCACGTTACCAATCTCTCCATTCCCGCTATCAGGGATCGATTTCGGCGAGAAGCTACTCCCACTCGATCCGAAACCCACTCCCCCGGAGTCGGAATCGGCCGAGCTAGGGTTATCGGAATCGACCCCACCCTCATCGCCGCCATCGTCTTCCTCCGAGAGCACCCTGGCGTGATCGGGGGCGAAGTAATCGGGCTCGATGGGGCCGGGCACGAAGCTTTCGCCGATCCCCTCGAAATCGCGAGGGTTCGGTGGGCTCACCGCGGCTACGACGGGGAAATCAAGGAGTTCCCAATCCTCGAACTCGGTGGCGTCGTCATCCATGGCGAAAGCGCGCAGGTTGGGTTTCTAGGGCACGGAGGAGAGGGGAAAGGGCAGAGAACAAAGGAAGAGTATAGAAGAAGAAGATGATGATGATCACAACAGATGAGAGGAGAAAAAGGAGGAGAGAGAGAGAGAGAGAAGGGGAATGAAGTGGACAAGTGTCGAGTGGCGGAGAAGGAGAGGAACGAGATCGTTGTTTTGGGTTAATTTGCAAACACCATATTGCGGGAACTGAACACCGGGTGTACAATCAATCGCCTGTTGTACACCGCACTTCTTAAACCATATTACATTACATTTAAAAGTATATTAATATTCAAGCTCCACTTCAACTCAAAATTTCTATATTACTGATGCCAAAATTATTATTATTATTATTATTATTATTTAGGAAGTCGTGTTGTCTCATTTAGTAGTCTAATTCATCTTCTAAATAAATAAAACAATAACATACTATTTTTTTCTAAAAAAAAAAAAATTATCCATAGTCGATATATATTTTAGTAATTAATTTTCAATTCATGACATTTTTTTTATTCATTCATAGATTATTTAACGTGGCGTATATCTATGTATATTGAATTGGGTTTTGATTTTAAAATATTAATTATTAAATAATATGTGCGGTGCGTGGAGTCTACTGAAACACTTGGCGCAGGAAATAATTTACGTAAGGCTCTGTTCGGGTTGATATTTTCAGATCGGGTTTTGCTTGGTGTACCCTAGAATGTACCCCGGAGTATTCCCGAACACAGATTTTGTAGTTAGAATTAAAAGATTTGTTTCTGAAATTTTTTGCAGATTAAAACTCTCCACAAAACAATAATTTTTTGCAGATTTAATTTTATGATTTATTATGCTTAGATAATTTTACAAGGACCAAATTAAATTTATGGAATTGAATTTCCATCTTTAGATATATTAACATTAAAATATATATATAATGCAGTACATAAGTGTAGTTAATAATTTTAATTATATCAAATAAAATATTTTTTCATCTCTATTCCACACAAAGTCCTAACAATATAAAGTGTAACCACTATACTAATAATATCAATTATAGTTGCAACCATCACCTATTAATTCTCATAATTTGAAAGTGTTAATGCACAATTGCCCTACGTAGAATAACAGTGAGGCGCGAAAATGTAGAGGCGTATATAAAAAAAAAAGAAAAAAAAAAGAAAAAAAAAGGGAGACAGATATCTAATAATTATGGTTGCAGCAATATTCCTAATTAATTATCAGGAATTGATTAAAGTAAAATTGAACAGAATTTTTATAAAAATTTTACTATGAGATTGTCAAATTAATTTACTGCTTAACACATAATTGCTATGTACAACTTTATAGAATGTGATGCAACCAATTTAGTGTTAGAGTTTATAAAAATACATGACATATAATATACTTATTTCCAGCCAAAAATTTAGTGTTAGAGTTTAGTAATTTTTACAATTGATATTGTAAATTTTTAAGTGGTCATAACTTTTTACTCGAGTCAATCTCAATTAATTCAGTAAATATTTTTTAAGATTTACGTATTAAACGGCAAAACCATTTCGTTTGAATTTGCGGTCCGAATTCAACTATCTAGACCTCCTTTTTTTATATTAATTTTAAATTTTTTAAATTTTTTTATTTTAAGTCTAATTATTTGATTATTTATGATCGGTTTAGATTTAGAGATTAGAATTTACTATCTTCAATTATAGTAAGATTCGGGTGTTAATATAATTAGTTTTTAAAATTAATTAATAATATATTTATTTTTATAGAAAAACTGTGTTTTTCTTGTATCTCTCTTTTTGTTATTATGCTTCTTTTTCTCCCAACATGCATGGTTAGGTTTACCTTAGAATGTTTTCCAATTTTTCATTTTATCGGATTGTGAAAAAGGAAATAAAAAAATTTAAAAAATATATTGTTTAATCCTAAAGAACTTCACTGGAGCAAATTAAATTCTACATGAACTTAACCCAACAAATAAAAGATATGTCACCCGATTATTCAATTCTCAGTTTACTAACTATTTGGAGAATGCTACAAACTTAGATAGTAAAATTAAAATTATTTAAATTTTATATATATATATATATATATATATATATATATATATATATATATATATATATATATATATATATAAGCATAGTGAAGAATCAACTGCATGCTCTTCAATGATCCATCTCCCATTTAATTAATTAACTCATTTACTAATCACGATCGTACGTAAAACAATTACAAGAAGAAGCAGCAAAATTTTCTTTTTAGAAAAAACAAGTAATTAATATGCAGTGATCGAATGGATAATATATATTTACAAGTTTTAATTCAAATTGCACTGCATATGCTTTATATCTCCTCTAACATCCTCTTAAATCTCTTCCCAAATTCCCAGTTCTAAGCCTATCTATCAACTGCTCTTTCCCAAGAATAGTACCCTCTTTGGAAGGCAAAAATCATACTATAAATCCTCTCCCTATATATGATCCAGAAAAAATTAGAGAAGCTTATTTCTGTATGCTTAACTATAACTATTTCGCCATGAGATTACATTTTCTCCAATGTTGTGGCACTATTTTTTCCTGCTTCTTTTGCCTGCTTGGTGAATTAATCAATCCATTTTCATCATATGGTTTTAATAATTTTCTCTAATTAATTAAACTCCTATAAGTGTAAAAATTTCTGGAGGTCCACCACCATGACTGTTATATCATCCCTGCCTCCTCTACTACGTGAAATGTCCACAAGATCCTTGCATGATTTCATGGAGTTATTATTGTGCCTCAGAACAACATCAACTGCTTCTTGATTAGTCACCTATTCCAACAAAAATAAAATAAAATCCATGTTTATTAAAAGAGAACACATATACATAAAGGTATTCTATCAAAAAAAAAAAAAAAAAAAAAAAATTATGGAAAACTTATAAGAATGCCCTAAAGTTGTACTATAATGCATGTGGTACGACTTATAGTATTTTTTTTAAAATGATAATGAAGGAGATATTTTACTCCCGAAGGTTTATAAAATGTAGAGAATAACTGTATTATTCTTCTTCAGTGCCTATTCCTTACACTTTAAATCGCAGAATAATGAAATATATATATATATATATATACGCCGTACCACATAAGATCTTTGATGTATATATGCACAAATATATATCGATCGAGTATATATGTATGTATTACCTTGTCCCAGAGCCCATCAGAAGCCATAATCAGAAACTCACAGTCGCGAGTTAGCTGCAGCTTCTTCGTCTCCGGCTCGGATATTATCCATTCTTTCATGTTGATGTCCCCGATCGCTCTCGACACGGCCAACGAGTCTTGTACTCTCCACACTCCGCTGCGGCAACTCACGTACCCACCCTGTGATGATCATCAACATGAACAAAACAAAAATACACATGAGCTTTTTCGCAAGTGTTGTTTCAATACCGTTTGTTTTTGTTTTTTCCGTTTTCTTGCTTCTGTTACTGCTACTTCTCGAAATAAAGAAGCTACGAATAAATGTGCAGGGGCAGAGACGCTTACCGAGCTCTCGATCCGGGTCTTTTCTTCTTCTATCCCTGGGCGGTGATCGGTCGTTAGTGCGTTCGCCACTCCCTTGCGGCTCATTACTACTCTGCAGTCGCCGACATTGGCGACGTGCAGCTCCCCTTCCTTCAACAGCACCGTCGCGGCGCATGCTCCGCTGCTCACACCCTATTATTCATTGAAATAATTTTTTTGAGAGAAAAGTAGCATGCTACCGTTTCGTTTATTTTTGAAATAAACTTAGCTGTAAATGTGAAGCAACTAGACTTCGAACTCAGGTCTCGAGTATCAACCACCAAGTCTTTTGCCACTTGCACTAGACACGGTTGATTCATTGAAACAATTAATGTAAGAATTTTTGGGCAAGGAAGGAGTTGGGGCACCGGAGGGATTTGTGTTGAGAGGTATCTGCTAAGTATCAACAACAGTTTTTTTTTTTTTTTTTCTCTCTCTCGCTCTTTTTAGAGATTTAGCTGTCTCACTCATTTTACTTAATTTAGTTTTCGGTTGAATGAATCGAATAACGCGTTATTTTATTTTTTTTAAAAAAAAATAATGTAAGAAATTTTTTTGTTAATTCTGGCAAAAATTTTAAACTAGTTTAATTTTCATCATGTTACATGAAATTACATTTATTCGACATTTTTTCTTTTTCTCCGCATTCAGATTAGCAGGATCGAGACCGTGTCAACCCCTTGACCGCCGTCACGTACGTTGACTTCAACGTTTTCAATCATTTAATATTACTTGCCCAAATTTGTTCACGTTGTTAATTCGCAATTCATGACAAAATAAAAAAGAGAGGGAAAAAGAGAAAAGGTGGTGGCCAACTTATAAACATACTTTTAACAAGAATTAATATATATATATAATTCGAACACAAACTGGATCCTATATTTAAGGAAAAAGTTGAACTTGTCAAATTTAATTAAATGAGATTAGTAAACAGTGATGTTAATAAAAATTGATCAGTTGGAGATTAATATTATAATTACCTTATTAAGAAATTCCCTATCAGTGGTCAAATAACCAGCTTTGATTGCCATCTCCAGGTGGTGTTTTTTTTCCTTCTCTAATTCAGCAACTGCTGCTATGATATTGTTCCCTAGCTTCTCCGAGACAAAGTCCACGGCCGCGCGCCCGCCGTGCCCGTCGAACACACCGAAGAAGGCCTAGAGAATATCCAAAAAAAAAAAGAAAATTAATTAATTAGTTTGAAGCCTCTAATCTGATCATATATATATATATATATATATATATATATATTGTAGAGCTTAATTAATTAGTTATTAAGATATGTAAATTTTTTGAAAATCAAGCATGGGGTTATTTACTTTAGTATGTGAAATTTATGCATTCATCATTTCCTTTTAAATTTATTTGGAAAGTGATGCATATATCATTTTAATTATTACTATGGTATTGAACAGTAGAGAAGAAATTTTTGCGCATAAAATATATACCAAGTATCATGTTAGAAAACTTTGTTAATTGGTTTTTTTTTAGTACAAATTAAATTACTCTTCGACCAATATATGTAAAAAAAAAAAAGTTGGTTTTTCACAATATATATGAATATTCATAAGTGAATTAAACTACAGTCCAATTGACAATTCACAATATATATATAGCTTTGGTTCCTTTTTTTTTTTTTTTCCCCTTGAACTAGATTGGGAAGGGCTCTAGCTACTTGGGTTGGGAGTCAAAACGCCATATATATCAAAATCTAGAAACAAAAAAAAAAAAAAGAGAAATTACAGGGAAAAAGAAAAGAAAAGAAAAGAAAAGAACACCACAAATTTAATTTAATTTACCTGTTTGGAGTTTCCATGGATGTTAGTAATTACACCATAGCCATCCTCCATTACATGTCTAAGCCCCTTCCTACTAGCCAAACAAAATCCACTCCCTTCGACCTCCACCGCCACATTCGCATCACCCGAGTTCTTCTCCTTCCCCGCCTTGCGAAAATCCGACGCTGCGCAAAACTCCGGTATGAGCAACCTCGCCGGCCTCTTCCTCATCGCGCGCTGTGTCGAGTTCTCTTCGCCTTCTTTGTCGATCGACAGAGAATCTAGCTCTATCATCCGAACTGCCGAATCACACCCCCCGACGTTGCAAATCGAAGCCCTCGATACGAAACTCTCTTGCTCGAAACAATCCTTTTCGGCGATGGGGTGCACCTTGCGGTCCGAACCCTCCTTCAACCGCTTATGAGCGACGTTGGGCGTTTCGGAGTGGCGCTTCCACGAAAGAGGGGCAGGAGGAGGAGGGAGACATGCATGGCTAGAGGAGTTGGTGCAAAGAGGCATGATCAAGGCCTTCCTTAGCACATGAAACAAGTGCACAAGGGAAGCTATGAAGGAACATATGTATTCGATATCATCAACCATCGCAGAACCGATCGACCTCTTCTTCTTCTTCTTCTTCTTCTTTCGCCTTTCGTTTGCGAATCCTCTCCTTTGAATTATGAGTTGTTTTTCTTTTTTTTTTTGACTCCCTCTCCACCCTTGTATTGTATAGGAGCTAGAGGTGTGAGAGAGCTCTTCTATTTTTGGAACACATATATAGAGTTTTTGTTGAGAATAAGAGGTTTGTATATATAAAGAGAGAGATAGTGTTGGTGATAATGGTTAGGACATCGTTGACCAGTCAAAAGAGCATCAAAGAATCTTAAGATATATATATATATATATATATATATATATATATATATATATATATATATATGAAAACGGAGTTGTTTTTTTAGTTCTATGGGTCGCATTTTCCATTCCATAATGAAATGTCAATTTGTGTTGAGACCCCTCAACTTTTTTTCCCTTTTTTTTTTTTTTTTTTTTAAGACTGAAGTTCAAATATATTATAAATTTTATTAAATTTAAACAACTTCAATAATTATTCCACAAATAAAATTGTTAGGAGATCAATTATACATAAATTTAAATTTCACACCACTTCTAGTTTTATATTATTATTTTTTATATTTAATTCAAATCTATAATTTCCGTCTATCAAAATATTTTGAGCCCAAATCCAATTAACAATTAATATATAAACTCTTACCTTCAAAGGGTTTTAACAATTGATAATAATAATAAAAATAATAAAGTGGAGGGGGCTATTTCAAAATAATCTGTAGTTGAGGGGGTTTCCATAAACATTTTTCACCCAATGGAAAAAGGGTGGAAGGCTTCAATGCGCTAAGGAAGAGGTCGGCAACGGCCGGTGGAGGCCGCACGCGGGAATCGGTCGCACGGGGCAAATTTTTTTTTTTTTTTTTTCATATTTAATTTTGCATTAAATCGCCGAGGAGAATGCTTCGGATCGGCGATTATTTTGCTCGGGGGGGCATTGGGGGTTGCTTTAACTTTCGTGCAAGCAGTGACTCGGTCAATGTGAAAGGCATGGTCAATTATTGCCATTGATCTTTAATTTTTTGCTGTAAATTATTTTGTTCATATTAATTTGCATGTATGTTCGTTTTGACGTGTTAATAGCTAAATCTTATCCAAATCTCTTATTACTTTTTTACTTTTTCTTAATTATTACTTGAAAAAAATTCCTACAAATTTTGAACAAGTTTGAAATACGAAAGTGATTGTGTGATGTGTGAACAAGTTATAACTTTCGTATACTCGATTTTATGTCATATGCAAATTCATGAGGCCCTATGGCACCATTTAGTTCTGGAAGAAGGTCTGAAATAAAATTTTATTTTAGTCATATTCTCTAAACGTGTTTGGTTTAAATGAAACAGTATTTTTTAAAAAAAAAATAAATTGGTATAAGATTAGTATTATTATTCTAATTTTTTTTTTTTTGAAATAAATTTATTTTCACTTTAGAATAAGTTTAATTAAAGTAGATATAAGTTTAATTATTATATTAACTAGTTTTTTCTGGAACAAATTTGTTCCTACTTGAGAATAAAGTTAATTAAAATAAATATTTATATTAACTCTTTAATTAATTTAATATTTTTGACTAATCTAATTATTTTATTAATTAATTATTTAACTATTAGATAATTAACTAATTAATTTATTAATTTATTTGTAGTAATTAAATTATTTATTAATAATACTCGTTATTGTTAATTATTTTATCAATTAATATTTAGAGTTATCTAGCAATAATTAATTAAATAAATTAAATTATTATTTAATTAATATTTTGATATTAATTAACTAGATATAATATTATTATTTTAAAATTATAATTAATTTTTATTTTTACTATTCCAATTTAACTATCCAAACACTATTTCTCTTCTTCTCAGAAACAATCAAATTTTTATCCAAACGTAAAATTAGTTATATTCCTGTCTCATCCTAAACTTATATCTATTTCTGAAATAAAATATTTTACCTTATACCTTTACCGAACGCAGTCTAAAACAATATAAATGTTTTCACAATAATCAAATGAATAATTAGTTATAAAAGTAGAATCTTTAATTATAATTTTTACTTTCAGATACAAATATTTATTTTTTAAAAATTTTTCAAACATCCTACAAGTTTGGAAACCCCAAACTTTTCTTCTTCTTCTTTTTGAATGTAATTAAAAGCCAAATGTGTTCATATATATATATATATATGTATGTATGTATGTATGTATGTGAACTCAATTCCTAAATGATGAGTAGGGCTGGGTCTAAACCACACTAACCCAACACCTAAGTAATAATTAATTAATAATTAATAAAAACTGATTTAACACGCGGCATTATGATATTAATTCGCGCAATTAAATATTTGAAAATAAAAAAAAAATAAAATAAACAAAAGCACAGCATCACTATCAGTCAATACAAAAGGTTTATACGTTTGTGCAATTAATTTGAAAATGAAATCATAAGAGTTGAGTAAAAATAATGGCACTGATTAATATTTTTTATTTTTGTATTCAATACTGTAGCAGTAATTAAACCCTAGCTGCAGGGCCACTTAAAATTCATAATTCTTTTGTAAGATCATCAGCTTCCAGATAATTTGTAATGTTACAGCTGCACACCATTTTAGAGCTAACAATTCAATGGGTAATGTGCCTGGGATTAATTGGATCGGGTCAATTTGACCTAGAATTGGTCAAATATAATATATGATGCTCATGTTTTTTTAAAAAAAATATTTTTTGTTTTTTTTGCATGCACTTAGTTGTTGGTTTAATTATGTGAACCTCCTTTCATAATTAAGTAGGTTAATTATAGGCTAATACAAAGATTGCATATAATAAGATCATACGAAATGATGCATTTGTTGTCAGATAATTAAATAGGAGTAGCAGCAATAGTAACAATAATAATAATAATAATAATAATAATAATTGCTTAGATTTTACAGGTGCAACGGCATTTACAACGAAATTTAAATATTAAATTTTAAATTTTAAATTTTTAAATAGTTTAAACTACTCCACTTGTCTCTCTCCCTGGCCTTGGAGAACTAATAAAAGGAGAGTTGACCTGTTCATCAACATCAACGCCCCGTCCATATCCACCACACAGCAATCCAAGTCAACGTTCGGTCTATAGACCTGGTTCACAATAAAAAAAAAAAAAAAAAACTAAACTAACTTAAAAAAATAAAAGTTCTATTTGTCAAAAAAATTATAATTTCTGGTGGTCATTTTTCTCATGAAACGAACAATTTTTTTTTAAAATGTCGCTAATTTTTGCCACTTTTTGATGATGTTTCACTAATAAGTTATTGATAAAGAAAAAGTACATAGTTTTCATATATAAACTATGAGTAGAGCTTATATATTTTTAAAAGTATAAGTCAAACTATGCTTATAAATTTTTTAACATTATATCTGTATTGAAATTTATATAATTATAAAATTAAATAAAAAGAGAGAAAAAAAAATACAATTGTACAAATTTCAATACAGATTCAATAATAAAAAATTCAGAAGTATGATTGGACTTAGTGGTTTTAAAAATATATAAGCTCTACTTCATGAGTTATTTACTGATTATAAATAATATCAAAAAATACATATTACTATTAATTTGTACAATTAATGCAACCGATAAATCAGTGGTTAGCCATTAATTATAAGAGAGCCACACCTGCATAAGAAATATCAGAGCATTAATTAATTAATCTTTAGAGATGAATACATTTAGATTTGAATTTCAGGGCCTGTTTTACTAATTCTAATTCTACTTATGCTTTCAACAGCAACATTTTTTATTTCCACAATAAATAAAAAGAAAAGAAATATTGAACGCCAAAATAGAAGGATAATTTTCCTTTTAGTCCTCACCTCACAGTATTATGACTCGGTTCGAGATTACATTTATTATTATAATTTGATTTGACATTGCATGTAAATTGCGTTAGTGCGACAAGAAAATATAATAAAAATTTTTTGGTTAGTTAGAAATATTATTTAAAGTAAAATTTACAGTTCAACTGAAAATTTGAAAATTACATATATATATATATATATATATATATATATATATATATATATATATATATATATATATATATATATATATATATATTCTTCACATGCTATAAATTAAGATAAAAATATAAAATAATTAAATTTTAAATTTTAAATATTGAGTATTAATTATTTAGTTTTTAGTTAACTAGATATGATTGATAAAGCAAAAAAAATTATAATAAAATTTAAAAAGTACAAAACTTATGGATAAATTATGATGGGCGTAATAATTTCCACGCAAGATAATCGTGACGGCACCTGCCCATTAAATGCTCTAGAAGTGAGGGGCAGCGATGACGACGATCTATTTCTTCTCTGGGCTCCTCTAACATAATAATAATAATAATAATAATAATAAAAAAAAAAAAATTTTAGGTACCGTTTGGTTCGGGGATAAGAAAAATTTTGTTATACCGGGGATAGGTATAGATTATGGTATTAGCAGGAATTAGTATAAATTTGCGTTTGGTTCGGTTTATGAGTTATACCGGGTTTAAAGAAAATTATGTTTGGTAAATTATATAGGAATAAGGAGAATAAGATGAATAAGAAAAAATTGTGTTTGGTTGAGTACAGAGGAATAAGAAGAATTGAGAAGTGATAAATATGTGTATTGACTATTTTGTCCTTTATGATATAATTTATAAATAAAATAATTTATGATATTAATCAAACTAATAATAAATTTAAATTATTATTTAAAATTATAAAAAATATTTAAAAATAAATAATAAATATTTAAAAGTACTTAAAAATGATAGAAAATTATATATTAAAATATTTAAAATTTTTAATTCTTTATCATTTTAAAATCATTAACCAATAGATAAGTAAATTTTAAAATTTAAAAGATAACAAATTTACATCAACTTATAGCAGAAGATGAAGTTACAAATTTTATTTTAAAAACCTTTAATTTTTTAAACCACAATCGAAGTTAGCGAGTGGATAACTCTCTGTTAATCTACAGATGGTCTTATTTGAGGTTTAAAAATTAGCCCTGATGCATCCAAACTGACGCAGTTATAGGTGAGAGCTTAAATTATGAAACCAATTCTCTCCAACAAATTACAAATTACAGATCAAATCAAACAAAGAAGAAAAAAAAAAAAAAAAAAAAAAAAAACAACACACTAATTTAAAATCAAAGGATGGATGCAGAACTAATACCACAGCCCCCATTGTTACAGAGCTTGATTGGTTAATAATCATCGCCTAAAAAATAAATAAATAAATAAATAAATAAATAAATATCTCCTTAAAAACCGAGCAGGTTTCGCCTACGCCGCCGACTCGCCCCATCACTCCTCAGCCTTCGCTGCTCCCAGTCGAGCACGGGCGCACACGATTCCCTTTTCGCACGTGCCGCCGCGGAGCTTCGCGGCGCACAACAGCGCCTCGTCTAGGGCTGCGGCTATCCGGCTCGCGCTCTTCGCCGCGGGGGCGGGGGGAGCTCGACGTCGCCGACGCCGACGCCGAGGATGTCGCCGTCGCCCTCGTATTCGTGGGCGGGGCCGTCGGAGGGGGAGGGAGAGGGGGAGGGGGATCGGCGGGGGCGGCAGAAGAGGGGATGAAGATGAAGCTTCGGGAGAAATGGAATCCCACAGAAAAGCCTGTCGCCAACCTCGATTCCCGTGCCAGGAATGGGACGAGCCCAATTCCAGGTGGGGGTGGAAATTTTAATTCCCATCCCCATCCCAGCTATTCCAGATATTCTGGAATAGCAATTCCAGATATTTTAATTCCCGTTTGGGAATGGATCCAGGGATAAGGGAGTTATTCCCCCCTTATCCCTGTTACCAAACGGGCCTTAGAGCTTCGACACCTTGGCGATTGTGACGCGATCAGCCTGTGAATTGTTCGCACCCAACATACGCCGTAGCCTGCGAATGAATACCGGGTAAAAGAAATAATAATAATAATAATAATAATAATATTATTATTATTATTATTATTATTATTTAAAAAGGTGATTAAAGCTTAACGGAAGGTGATGTTCTCAGTGGCCGGCGGATGCTAACTTAGTGTGCTTTCTTCTAGAAGAAGATGATTTGACCAAAAAGAAGAAAAAATTAATGTGGAGTGTGAAGTTTGATAAGTAGAAACTTAAACAGTTTTTAATATATATATATATACCAAAAAGAAGAAAAAGTTAATGTGGAGTGTGAAATTTGATAAGTAGAAACTTAAAAAGTTTTTAATATATATATATATATATATATATATAGAGAGAGAATGTACGCTGAATACTATTAATAGTATTAAGTTATTGGTGCTATTAAATTTTTAATATTTGAATTAAAAAATATGTGATTGAGATGATAGTGAGTCTCTTGAGTTTAATAGATAGTTGAAAAAATAGTAAAATTTAACGGATGAAAATATTCAAAGAGATTCATTTAAGGGTAGAAAATTTGAAAGCACCAATAACTTGGTACTATTAATAATATAGTAAAAAACTTGAAAACACCAATAATTTGGTACTATTAATAATATAGTACCTGAACTCTCTCTCTCTCTCTTTATATATATATATATATATATATATATATATATATATATATATATATATATATATATATATATATATATATAATTAGCATAGTTGGTATTTTCAGTTTTTGGAAAAGACTAGTTATTCAACGGCAAATTCTGTTAAAATTATTTGTGAATTATTTTTTTATTATGGATCAATATAGTGGATAGTATGATCCTATTGAAATATTAAAAATATTATTTTTTAATAGTTTAAGTTTTTAAAGTACAACGATTGTTTAATATAATTTCATATAGTATCAGAGAAGGAGATTCTGAGTTCGAGTCCAGCTAGACTCCTAGCATAAATAATTTTTTCTATTTAATTCAGCTCCACGTCTTGACCTATAAAAAAGTATCGAGTTCAGACATGAAAAAGAGTGTTGAAATATAAAAAACACAGTTCTCTAATTGTTTAAGCTTTTATAATACAATAGATTTTTTTTTTTTTTTTTTTTTTTTTTTTTTTTTTTTTTTTTTTTTTTTTTTTTTTTAAGTGCAATATTGATGGTGCTAAACTTTGTAGCTAAATTTTAGCTAGTTTCTCAAATTTTTTTGTGTATTTGTCTGAAAAATATGGATAAAATTGTCTCATAGAATAGTCCATACATATATAAGCCTTCAAAATGCCAAAGTAAGGAAATATCAAAACCAAGTCCAGGTAGAGTGAATATTAATCACCAATCATTGCATGATGCATGATAAGGATGTGATCTGTCTCTTTTTGTTACTTCTTCTACTATGTAGATTGACATATTCAATTGCGTTGATACACTCCACCATGATTTTTTTTCCTTTTTTGAATCTTTTTTTAGTTCTTTGTTTGTAGTAGGAACTGGGCGTTGAGACCGAACCAATTCCTACCAAATTTTAGATCATGTTTGTCTTTCATAGTTCTGAATCAGTCATTAATATATTAATACATTTGTATTTTGCTGAATCAACCCAACCTCAATTATTTATAAGATTTATTATAAAATTAGCTCTATCGTATATGCACTTACACCCCATTTTAGAATTTGCAAACCCTTTGAATTTTTTAATGTTAATAAAAAAAAAAATTGACATGACAAGATTAGAATAATGATTCTTGAACGATGGAGCTCAATTTCCATGGACAAGGAACTAAATTCCAATACCATATATAATATATTATCATTATAAGAGAGATTCGGTACAAATCAAATTACAAACCATACGTCCAAAAAAAATTACATAAACAGGATTAGGTCCACACCAGAAGCACAACATCAACAGCACTCTCAGAAAATAATTGAAACCACTGCATTCAGTGAAAGAAGTTTAAATTTTCTCAATAAATAAACTCCGAATAAAGGAAGCTAATTTTCTTCGTCGACAAGAATGGTTGCCCCAGAACTGATACCGAGGTCCATCACCGGAGCCATGTCCTCATCAAGCAACGAAGGTAAGGGAGATCCCTGTCAAAATTGCCAACGAGTCAAAATAAACATATTTAATAGAAACCATTTGATTTCATGCTTTTGTCCTCATCTAATTAGTTGTACAAATAAAGTGATGTATCTGCTCAACCTGGCCCGGACAACTATTTGGCACAAAAAATGTTGAATAAAAGCCACCCAAGTACTTGTTGGTTTGATGTTATGATAAAAATGTACTTTAAGATAGTGTAGTTCGCAAAAAGAATAGCATCGCGATTACAAAATATTACAAGCCAAATGATGTAAGGATGTACCTCTTCCTCAAGAAACAATCTCAACTTTATGTTTTTCAACTTAAAGAAGCTCTCACACAAAACTTTTAACTTGCCAACCTGGGCAGGAAAGTAGATATAAGTAACGCCCCAAGTTGCAAAAGCAGATGTAAGAAGATATAAAAAGAAAGCATTAACTGATATTAAACAAGCCTGTCCATGAATAAATATAGAGAAGAAAAAAAACTACACGAAACACACTGTCGCATCTTCATGTACCAAGAGGGGAAAGAAGAAAAATTTGTCCTCCAGTAGATCTTAATACTAGCACTTAACAGTGAGATGTTTTATTATGTGATAATTCCTCAAAACTACTAAAGATCTAAACATTAGATTACCAACCAAAAGCTTCTTAATACTACTTTACAAAAGTAACCTTCACTGTCTACGTTTAACTCTTGGGAATGAAATATGGAGGTTAATTTGTTTGCTTGAAAATTCAAGAGGAAAAAAAAAAATTCCTTAATACTTCAATCAGAATCACATTTCTAATATTCAGGACCTTAACTTCTGGTTATATCCTGTTCACCTGCTGACCAAAATAAGGAAATATGATGCAATTAAAAAACCTTAAGATGCATAGAAGAATTTAAAGAGGGATTACAGTAGTTGCCGGAGGTAGCTTCTTCATCAATGGCTGGTTCTCCCCCATTGAAGCTCCCACACATTTCAAAGTTACACCTGAATATGAAATAAGAAACTCAGTTCAAAGCGATATTTATAATCACTATGACAATTCATAGGAGAAGTTTTCAGGATTAAACTGATGAGTCCAGAAGCCATTTTCTGAGGGCCCGATGTCCCGGACCGTGGCTTCTCATCTTCAATACCATGCAGTGCCTTAAGCTCTTCGAATCTGCATTAAAAGTTGTTAGGGCCTAATATAATGGGAACTGTTGTTCGTAATAGATTTGAGAGAAGTGATAAACTGGTCTTGTATGGCGGGATTTCTAGCTGCTACAGCAGAGGCTTTTTTTTTTTCTTTTTTTTTTTTCTAGTGTGTGCATGCATGCGTGTTGGACCGTCTGTTTATCTGCCCACCCATCCCTTTTTCTCTTTCAATCTCCAACACTTCTTAAAGAAAATGATTTTAAAGATATGCAAAAGGCTGCAGCTAACTAGATGGTGAACATTGAAAGTAGAATTGGGTAGAGGGCATATGAAGGGACTGTCCATGGCTGAGATGGGTAATTTGTCCTTCACAATTATAACGCATGGCCTGAATAAATTACCTAGGGTGTAGTTGCTTGATCTTTTCTGAATCAACCGATTGCATCTTCGCCATCACAAGGCGAACATACCTGCAACAAATCGGTGCATTAGAAATCAGGAGTGTAACATAATTATCACGGAGAAAAGCAGTCAGTAAATACATTATAACTTAATTACGAATATTATCTATCAATGTTTGCATATAACTTTATCATTAATTATACTAAGAAAACAAAACTTAATCAAGAAATATTAGCAGAAAAATTTTAAAAATATTTACCAACAGCAGATTTATATTATGCATAATGAACTAATCATCAAACTGTAGGAATTGAATAAAACTTAGTTTGATTACCTGATTTCTGACTCCTTTCGTTCACGTGGGCTTACCTATATAATGAAACTTGCAGTTGGAATAAGCAAAATACAAGTTCAAGAAATCACTATCTAAATTTTCAATACTTAAGTAAGATTTAGCTCATACCTCGCTCCCATTCAGTGTTTTAACTTTGGCTAGGCGTGCAATCAAAACAAACCTTGGTACACCGCCTATAGCTGGATCAACAATAGGATTCCCAGAAAGCCTGATGTCCTTCAAGGAACACGGAAAATAAAATTGTCATGCTCGTGTTATTATCATTTCCTTCCATAATATCTTGTCCTTTAATAGCTAAAGGAAAATTTTCGTTTTTCAAGATATTTTGGCACAAAGAGCGATGAGCAGAGGAAAATGTCTATTCCAGGGATCATAAATGGTTCAGATAATATACGACTTAAAAACTAGTTTGAAGTTTTACCATGATCATGAGATGAGCTTTTAATGGTAAATAACAAAATATCAATGGAAAAAGGAATGAAGTAAAAAAAAAAAAAAAAAAAACTATAGTTCGTCGACTGCTGATACAGGTTAAATAAGAATTCATTTTAGAGGTAGCATTTGTGTATATCTTTTTCTTATATAGTAACAACTGAGAAGAGAAAACCTACATTTTTAGGGAGTAACCTCAATAAAAGTAATAAATAATGATGTCACAACCTAGCAATTCCATAAAAAAAATTGTCTCACCGTTAAGCTAGGGAAGAAGTTCAGTGAATCTACAGATGCCAAGTCTTCTATCTTATTGCATGCTGAGATGCTTTAAAAGTTAGTAGTTACATATTGAAAGCATAAAGACCGCAAATTTAACAAATATGCCCTTTGAGATTTACCTAGAAGAAGGCACTGCAAATTCTCAAAAGGCACTGAAGATGTATCAGGCACATTATTATCATCTAATCCTGTCCTTGGATGCTTAGATGGATAAAATATATGCTTTAGGTTGTTCTTGTTCAGATAAAGTTGTTCCAGGCTGAAAACAAATATCACATGTCATAATTCCCAATGTTGGAATGAAACAAAAAGGCAGCAATCTCAGAAACAAAAACTGTCAACAATTGAATATGCATCCAAACCTTCTCAAGTGAAAAAGCTTCAATATTTCATCCCATTCATCAAAATGATTGTCTTCTAAATTTAGGAGCCGCAACAACGCAAATCCTTGAACCGGACTAGTCACCGGTAGAGTAAGTGCTGGCTATATGGAACATATGGTTCTAGTTAGTCCGTGATAAAGGGAGATGATGCTGACACAAGTACACAACACAAGAAGTGGCTAAATGGAATAGTAGAATTGAATTAATAGTATATTCTGTAAGAAAAGACATCAATTCTCATATGATGAGCTCGAACAACGAATCAAGAAGAACTCAGGAAGATACCGATTCACTAGGTCACACATATATACCTACAATTAAGCAAAAGCGATATAGAAAAATCATGAAAACTTTTGCAGGAAATGATTGATCACTGGTGAATGGTGATAGTACTTGAAATCAGTCCCATAGGCCAAATGAAAACTTTCACATTAAAGGGATCTCAGCGCTAACCACTATTGTCCTCAACTTATTTGACATTAAATGGAGTTCTTCAACTGCAGGAAGTGACTTCTCAAGTTTTTCAACCTGTTTTCAGGAAATTCAGACTGGTAAAATAATTGAATAGTATTGAAGAATCAAAGCACAATTACATCAGACTCAATTGAATAGTATACCAATTCCCATGTAACACCGCAGCTATTGAGAACCAAAATGCGGATACTTTTAAGTAATGGAAGCTCCACTACATCAGACTCAATGATGTTGTTCGTCAAATTTAGAACTTCAAGAGATGGTAAAGCTTCACAAAGTGAAGCAATCTCCTGCAAAAAACAATAACCATTCTGATCACATATTTGAATGAAAAGACAGTACCAGCAATTTTCATATAACCAGAAATTCAGCTGTGAACGGCTGCACACTTCTAGTACATAAAGCCTGTCAACAGAAAAAATTTCAAGGAGAATGAAATATATTCAAGAAGAGATGCTGTGTTTTAGGTTTTATGCAATCTAAATATCATTATATTAAAGAAAGAAAGGTCAGGCAATAGTAAAGTATCTCTGCAGGCAGTACTCTTCTAACGAAACCATACTTGCCATTTCGAAATCAAGTTTCCTGTCAAATCCAGATCTTTAAGGCCTGAAACAAAAAAAAAGAAGATATTATCGGTACCAACAAAGATTTTTACCAAACAAGATTAATAACTATTAATCTGCTATAGAATTATTAATAACTGGAATTTCAATTGAAATGAAAAGGTGTCATGAAAAATGATGAACACAAAAATTGCAGTCTGATATGAAGGAAAAATGGACACCTAAAGATCAATAGCAAAAGTTGATACACAGAGAACTTTTCTATCTAAACTAAGATGGTGTCAAACTCTTGCACAGAACTGAAGTAAGCAAATCAAATATTTAGAAATTTTTACTTACTCTATCTAAAGTACGCAAGAAAAGAATAAGATAACATTCAGTTTGTCTAAATACCTTAGTAAGCTACTCTAATAGCTTAGAACGGGAACAGCGAATGTAAAGTCCCTGGCATCACATTAAGCTGTTGAAACACTAACTCGCAAATGAATTAAGCAATAAATAGCACGGATGCCATATAATCCTGTGTTCTCATCCTCGAGATAATTTTCCGATCCGAAGTAAGATGGTATCCTAGATACTGTGGTAAACTGCTATAAGATGTCTCCTTAAGAAAAAGTACTCCAAATTTTAACATACACCTAAACATCAAATTTAGTAAAGGTGCACGTAAAAGAAATTACTCGGAACTAAAGCACTGATCTCATGTGGAGGTCCAATTGAGCTAACTCCCATATACGAGACCGACGCAGTGAGCAACTCATCAAGATGCTTCAACTTCTCCTGAACCTTATTCTTCCCCACAAACTCCACGGAGACGCGCTTCTTACTCGTCGAAAGAACGTACATTTCCTCTGCCACAATCAGCAACAAGCGTATAATCAAACAAAAGTAAATAAATAAATCTTTTCCTGCAAATACCATTGTGAAAACTAAAAACATAATACATTCAAATGCGATCATGCCCTAATGTGCTCACCCTCTTCCTCTTTGGTGCAGTCTCCGCTGTAGTGCAAGAGGAGAGCGTCGATGAGGGAGATCCCGGGGCTGAGGGCCTTGGGGCGGACGAAGGAGGCGGAGCGGTGGCCCCGCGCGGCGAAGTAGCGGGCGCCGGCGAGGGAGCCGTCGTTCTTGCCCTCGCCGACGTCCCAGTCGACGCCGATCCACGCGCCCGCGTGGCCCGCCACGGCGCCCACGTAGCGCACCGTGCCCGCGCGCCGAGGGTTCCCCGCAGCGAGCACCCTCTGCCCCACGCGGAACGCCGAGCCCTCTCCGGCGCCGGCGCCCTCGGCGGAGGGGTCGGGGTCGAGGACGGGGACAGGGGCCGCCGCCATGGGCGCGGAGAGGAGAGATCTGTTTCGGCACGCGCGGCGTGTCGGCGGTGAGTAGAAGTCGGCGACGATAGCGAATGACGAGAGCAGAATACTGCGGACGCATTACTAGTAATTTGACTCATTTCCCGACCCTCCGAATTATTGGGCCGGGCCGATCCGGGCCCAGCCTGAGTGATCCGGGCTCGTTCATGATAGCCAGAGACAGTGAGAAACAGAGGAAACAGCAGGTGCAAATTTGGTTTAGTTTGCGCCGTTGTTTCCCAATTTTTAGTTTTCAAAATTTGTGCAATTGAGTAGTTTCTAATCTTCGTTAGCTCTTCCAAATTCAGTTACTGTCGAAGAAGAAAATTCTCTTAAATTTAAATATACATTGTCACATCTGTTTCAATCAATGTAGATTATTTCATGTTGTAATTTTTGTTTGATTTCATGAATTTTATGGACAGTAGGAGGTTAACTGAAATGATTAAGAAATACTGGGATGTAATTTAAGAACAAAAAATAGAAAAAAAAAAGACAAAGGTATAACTCTCGTTGCAGTAGATTTACTGTTATAAGAATCACTTTAGATTTACTGCTTTGACTTAATACAAAAGCAGGGAGTTTGAGCTACAATCGCATAGAAATTATCCGATATTTTACAGCTTCCGACAACTGGAGCTGCAGCCTAGGAAAGAATTAAGGTACTGTGGCTCTGGTAGAAGTGAAATGATAAAATCCACCCAATTAAGAAGTTCTGTATCACTTCCTAAACCTATTACAGGCGATTTCATAAATAATCCTCAGAGAGCTTTTGTGTGTTTCTTCTTCTGGCAATTTGAGAAGCTTCGCGACTCTCGAGTACGATGCGCACTGTTTTACGAGAGATTCTTCTTTTATATCTGTTTGGGGTTCCTTTTGGAGCTTCGGAGTCGACAATGCCCACTGCATTGCCCATATAGCAAGGGGGCGCATGTAGCACAAGGACCGGTATTCGTCGTTGTTATTCCAAGATTCGGGAGTTTGGAAAGAATACCTGTTATAGAAGAAGACATCGTAAGATTTCGAGAGATGTTGATGGAGGAAATGTTGAACACCATATTGAGTTTTTGTGTCGACGTATTAAGAAAAAGGAGAAGAAACACTCACCCAAGTCCTTCTGGAGACCAGGCAGTTTTATATACCCCTTCAGCAGTTTCAAATGCCTGCTCTTCCATGCCTTCTTGAATCATAGCAGCAGCAACCGAGTATGTCACACCAGGCCATATCTCTCTAGACTGCATTGAGGACGTATCGATAGTGCCATCCGGCCGCATCCCATTAATTGCCCCCCTTTTGCCATCCTTGAACTTCATCACATTGAAATGGAACACTTTCTCAAGTGCAATTTGTGCTTTCTCCTTATCAACTATGGGCAATAGACCGCACGCTCTAGCATACCTGGAAAGTATTTGTTGTCAGCTTGAAAATTGATAACTGTAAAAGATTTTTTTAAAAAATTTGAATAATGTCACGCAAGAATTATAAGGAAAGGAATCTAGTAGGAAAGCAAATATGGCCTTGACTTAAATAAATTTTGATCTCACATATTCCAAAAATAAAAAGCATGGGAGACATGCCAACAAAAATAAGAAATTTATGATAGAAGACAAACTATTACAGGACAAAAAAATTGGGCAGGTCAGATAAGAACATAGTGAGCAGAAAGATCCAAATATTTTGAGCAAGACGGCAAATAAAGCAATTTATACACATTTTCAAGTCATAGAAACCCATAAAGCTTTATGACATACCATTGTCCAGCTAATTGATCCGCCTGGATAGAAGCGCTATTCTTGCTACCACTATCATCATAGTCAAAGTAAGAGCCATTCCACAATTTCTCATACACCGACTTGGCCTTCTGATATTTATTCCAGAAAAGCTCTTCCGAAGCACTGTCACCAACTTCGCGTGCCATGGCTGAAGCAGCCTGAAGAGCCGCCACCCAAAGTCCTCCGCTGTAGGCACTCACACCGGAAACCGACCACACATCATAAGTCTGATCAGGAAAGTTTTCATTTTCAATCATCCCATCTTTATCTTTATCGAACTGCTCCATGTACGCCATTGCCATATAAACAGAGGGCCAAACAGCGCGTGCAAAGGACTTGTCACCGGTGGTTATCGTGTCTCTATAGACTTGTAGCACAAATTTAGGGTTCAAGTCCTTCCATCGATCCGTGTTATATAGTGTGTATGCATTAAGTTTAAACCATGGATCATATAGACCAAGATCATGGGGAACAGCACCAAGAACCTTTCTTGAAGCCCATTTCCCATCGTGAAGTATCCGGACCTTTTCAGGGTCATGCATCATTACTGCAGCTGCAAAGTCTCTTTGAATGGTAAGCTCGAGTTTGGGGAACAGCATGACAAGAGAAAATGAAGAATAGAAATGCACATCGTAAGTATTCCACATGTAATACTCGATCCCTTCAAGATAGAGGAACTGGCCAACATTCTCTTCCCCTTGAAGCAAATACGTTCCAATTGCAGAATTCGAAGAGATCGATGCATGCAAATTTTCTAGCACCGATGTCATTCTGTCGAGGATGTTGACTGCAGTATTGTTTCCTGGGATCATAGAAGCCAGGTTCTCAATATCTCCTTTCGACATATCTAGTGAGAATTTCCTTTCTTCAATTGTTGCTAAGCTCTGTATTGGTGGCAATCCATCTGTTGATAACATGGCCATGCTCACTTTACGAGTTAACAATGTATTTTACTAGTTTATATGAAATGTTAAGTACCTGTCCATATAGTTCCTCCGGCATTAAGATAATAGAGTTCATTAAAAAGAGTGATAGGATACCTGTGAAGAGACTTCATCAATATCATGTTAAAGCTACATAACCGAGTATTTAGCTTTCTCAAAACATACCATTCTGGGAGCCTCTTGTCTTGCAGAATAGGCTTTTGCCATTCATCAATTTGGGACTCCCACGAGCGATGCTCTATTACATAAAAAGAAGAGAGATTTAACTAAAAAGTAATATATAAGCTGAACATGTATAACAAAGAGCAGTGATCTTTGCTAGACTTCTTTCAACAAGAGAGGATTTAGCTAGCTTGTGTTAGCTAGATTTACAAAAGATTAGAACAGTTGATTTTTTTTCATTTTCTAAGGAAAACATGGCCGATCCTTGAAACTCGCAATAGTTGCAGAAATGACAGGAGATTTTTTCCATACTTCCCCAAAAAATTTTAACTGATTCGAGGAAACAAAAGCTAAGCAACTTACATAATCACTGAAAAACACAATATTACTGTATGACTGAAACTCGAATTGGAAAAAGAGGTCCAGAATGCATCTAAGCTCGATGATGTTAAAGAATATACCTAGAATAGCATCATGCGCTAGACTTGCTGCTGCATCACCATCAGTGCCATAAAATTTTGTATAACGCCTATGGTCATAGACTGAATTAATAGAGACTATTCATAAGTAGTGTACAAATTTTTGAAAACAACTTCAAACCTGTGATATATCTTTCCGCTAGGAAATTTTACTTCTGGGCAAGCCCATGCTAGAGAAAATGTCACAGTTCGAGTCGCTTGCGAGGGAACATTGACTGAAGCTGCAATAGCTGCTCCAATTGATGTTCCTGGTTCAGTATACATTGACATCTTTATCGGATCAAGATGATCAAAGGATCCATGCTGTTAAATTCAATTTCTTGTCAGTTTTTGCAAGCAACAATAATATAAGGAGGAAAAAGCATACAGATCTTACCTGAACAATAGTTAATTTTGAATGGATATATAAAAAAAATTTGATTGTAGTATCAAACCTTACAAATATTTAGATTTTAGCACCTCTCCATCAGAATTAACAGTATTTTTAACTTTTCTGATGGAATATTAATTTAAATAACAGAAAGTTCTATTACTTAACAAAATATTATATAATTTTTTGACGGAAATCATTAAGTTATGACAGAATTTTCTGAAATCAAAATAACAGTAAGGTAAAGAAGTAAAATCAAAAGTTTTAAAGTTGAGGTATCCATTTCAAAACACGCTATGGTTCATGTAAGATACGTACATTTTTACCTATAAAAATTGAAGCTAATATAAATTTCACACACCTCTTTGATGGTATGCCACATGTCTCTTGCAGTGAACCCCTCAGATTTTCCAGATACTACGAAGTAAGGACATTCAGATACATGAACATCAGTTGTTTTTTGTGCTGCAATAGCAAATGTTACTGGGGGTCGCCCATCTTCTGTTCTGCTTTAACATGTATATTGCTTCAGAACATACATCTTTCAGTCTGATACTCATAAATTGGTCTAAGAGATTCTACAGAATGGAATATACCTATGATGCAGAAGTACACCATGCACACCATTCTTTTCTCTGCAAATTTATAGAGACACAAGGCAGCTAAGACCAAATAAGCAGAGGTACTTGCAAAGAAGAAGCAGAAGAAAGGGTAGATCTTTTCTCATACTGTCTTCTTACATCATCTTAGAATTGGAATGATGTCCAGAAAACTCAGAGTTTCCACCAACAGAGTTCTGCATAATTGGAAAAGAATAATCATGTAAGTGCGAATTCCCCATCTCGGAACAAAAGCAGAAAATGGAATCATCATTCTCTATAAGATTCATTTCCATATAAACTGCAAAATCTTCTGCATAAATTCTCCGGGAGAAGGGGGGGGGAAAAAAAGTACATCTAACTTACAGCCCATGAGAATAGCAAAGTTGCATCTGCAGCAGTCTTCCCAGAATTGATGAGCTGAGGAAATCATAAAACAACTGCTTAAGAATAATAAGTAATTTAGCTGAAGGCAAAAAGTAATCAGAGAGAGGGAAAAATAGCCAAAAAAATGTCCATTACCGTAAAAGTGAACACAGCAACAGGATAGCTGCTTTGTTGGTAATTATGGGGAATAATTGGAGAGATCTGACGGCATATTATTTTAAGATCTGGGTCAGGCTCCCCTGAGAAGCATGCAGAGGAAAGAGTGAGGAAAAAAAAAACAAAAGCAATGACGACGAAACCACAAAAATTAACCTCAGATCATGAGATTACCATTGTATATAGTCCAGGCCCTAGGATACAAAGCATGATATGTAGAATTCTGTCCGTTAAGGTTCCAGTCCCAGGATCCAACTCCTGAAGTGTTGTTTCCTCTGCATATAAAAAACCTCATGCAGTTCTTCAACATTTCAAGATAATCAAAATTTGAAATAAAGACAATTACAATGCTACTAAATTATTACACAAATACTACTAAACTGCAGAAAAGTTGAACACATTAGAATCGAAACAAGTTTGCATACATTTGTACATCTGAGCTCCCAGGGGAAAGCACGGTGGAATACTTTACGCCATCTGGGCGGGAGATAAAAACCTGAAGAAGGAAATGTCTCATTTATCTAAACGAAAACAAGATATCTTACTTCAGCCAAAGTAGAATCAGGAGCACATCGAAAATTATTTGGTTCCCTTTTATTTCATTATAACCGGAGGAAGGAGCAATGGATGGGCAAGGAAAATATCAATCTGAGATGTACTGTGACTAGGAACATAGAAGTCGTTAGTGAAAAATGATAATAATTATACATAAAATTCGTCATTCTCAAAGCTCCCAATTATAGAAATCTACAAGCCTTACAACATATATATAATGACACCAGAGTTTCAATTGAAACGATTTGCCTTACAAAAGGACTTAACTTGAAAGTGCATAAAGGTTCCAACTTTAAGTTTTCAACAGATTGATCAATCGAAATTGAAATTGCCAGAAAATTAGTTTTGCAAAATTCAAATTAATCAGGGCTTTCTAGCTTATCTTACTAGTATGGTAAGGGAAGAAAAGTAAACTTACAGAAAACTGATTTGCTTGTACAGGTTTATCTTCACATAGACCAGGGAACAATTGCCACCTCTGGAAATCACCCTTGTAGCTCCTTCCAATACTTCCAGCCCTGTAAGTAGCATTTTCAGATCATTAGAATAAATTAAAATGGCTCCAGTAACATCTATCTTCCTTCTAGGAGATTTTTCCTGTGAACATACGCCTATAAGATATTACACTAAATACAGATTTTGCTGCTATTATGAATGTTTAGGGGAAAAAAAAACACAAGTCAGGCCATCCTAAATAATTCTAGATGACTAATGTAATGGCAAGGTGAATTTGGCCTGAAAATGCATTCAGCATTAGAAGATATGTACATACCCAATGCCACCTAAGGGTGCTCCTTGTGAAGATTTGGCAATCCGTTTTTTCAATGGATCGATAACAGCAACCTATAAAAGGTTATTAGACAAAAGATTTCTTAACAAATCCTAGTATCATGAGAGACAATCTGATATTTAATTTCTCAAAATGTCAAAACGATCTTTTAGCAAGGCAAGTTAGTATCCAGGATAATATGCGAAATCCATACTCTCCCTTTTGCAGTTTCTTCAATAATGTGTCGCCCAAGTCGAATACCTAAACCAGCCTGCATGAACAGCATTGAACAAGTAAGAACACTCAAGTAATGCAACATGCAATAGGCTATCATGTCTTTTTCTCTCAGTAGAATGAAAAATACAATTACCAAAATCTAAATCTTTAACAAAGAAGTAAATGTACCATCTGTAATTTCTCTCGTAAAGTAAGGGTAAATGCTGGCAGTTCACGTCCCTCCCGATTTAGTTGTCGTTCCCATGTCAACTGTGCCGGCTGCCCAGGATCCACCTTCGCCTATAACAAGGAAAAGATAAGTTGCTAACCAAACATAGTGCCAGTTCTAGACATCTCTCTATTGCCCATTGAAGCAAGTGTTATATCTCTCCAAAGAGCAACATTAAAATTGCACACGTCGAGAAGAGAGAATGAAGGCTACCTCATTAGCGATTGAGCTTCATTTAGGACACAGCAAGCAGAGACAAGGATTGAGGAGAGAGAGAAAAGATTTCCAAATACATAATATCAGTTGAATGCAGAGAGATTAGCTTACCGAGGTGGCATTTGCTTCAGCAGGCAAATGATTCTGCAACCCATCCTTCTCTCCAGAAAGTCCATTCTCACCCATTTTACAAAGCAAATTTCGCAGGCTGAAAACCACATTAGTTCCATAACTACATAAGTAAACCCAGAATTGTCAAATTTAAAGCTTCTGCTTCTGCTACAGCAGAAGCTATTCAGAGAATATTAATAAAATAGCTCTATTCAAACCCCAATTCTGGTGTAGCTAGCTTTTGCGACTATGGGAAATTAGTTCCTCATCAACAAGCAACAAGCAACAAAATGAACCAGAAACAACACTTTTCCCGAATCCCAGATAATTGGGACCCTCACAAAACAACCCAAAACAATAACTAAGCATATCATAAATCGACACTTCCGTGAGAAATTTGTTCTACACTGATCACTGATCAAGAGAATCCAACACAAAAAAAGGTAGCAGAAACAGTTCGTTTAATCCTAATAAATTGTAATGCAACACAGATCATAAATCATTTATGACCAATTCATGTAGCTTCGAACAAACATAACACATCAAATTACTCAAAAAACAAAAGATCTCATGAAATTTAACAAAATTTCCCAAATTTTAATCTGAATCAGCTCAACATACTACGATAAATTTAAGCGAAAAATTGGGGATCGATGGCCCAGAACCCTGAGCTCTGAATCTCTAGAGAGGGGACCCTAACCTGTGTGTGAATCTCTACAGAGGGAGAGGAGATAGGCGATTCCAAAAGCTTTTCAAATTTTGGGCCAGGGAGTGTGAGCGTTATAAACTCCTCGTATTATTTTATTTTTAGCCAAAAAAAAAAAATTAATTCGAATTTTCTTAATTAAATAATAAAAAATAATATCTGGTTGGGCCCGCGTCCTTGTCCAAATGAAAAGCATTTGCATCGAATCTCAGAAACGATCTCAACCGCCCATTCATCAAGTAATTAGTTCCTGCACCCGGTTCATTGGTGCATCTCTGCACCCCGCCATCACATAAAGCGTGGATGACGAGGGTGGTGCGCATGCACCCGGTGTAGGGAATAATAACTATTTGTAGAATGTACCGCGCATTATCCTGTGCCGCGACGAGGTATCAAAATGGCAACTTGACTTATTCTTTACATTTATAGCATCTCTCTTTTTATACATATTTCATCTTCGGCCGTTCAATTAGGATCAGACGGTGGATTGGTGGTCTACTGTTTAATGCTATTACTGCGCTTCGGCGGGGCCCTTGATCAAGTACCGCGGGCGAATCGGACGGCTACGGAGCGATTTCGGTGGAGGGGAGAAGCATCGGTACTCGGATGTCGTGGTCGACGATGGAATATTTTACCATGCGTTTGACACTACCATTGATCACAAAAATAGCGACCGTTCGATCAAGATCAAGAGTTCGTGCAAAGCTTTTTTTCAAAGCAACTCGTTGTATCGCTACCACATAGTCCAAAGGTGTATGTCAAATTATTACTTCAATGAAAGCTAAGGTTTTATTTCTCAAATACTTAATTAGCTTAGAAAACTGTGGAGGAGCCAACATGGTAGTATATATACACGTCACGCAAAATCCAAGCAAAAATACAAATTAAATTCATTCTCTAAAACGAATTAATAATGAAATATATAAATTAAGCAAGCGTGGCATCTACTATACCGCGCACTTATCCAGCAGGAGCAACATGATATTTTGTTATGCACGGACTATTGATTCAAATATATATAATTAAATTAAAATTATTTATTTTAAAATTAAATATAAATTTATAAATAAAATTAATTTTATGTTTAGATGAAAATTTGATTATTCTCAAGAATAATAATATTTAGATAGTTAGATTGGAATAGTAAGAATAAGAGTAATTATAATTTAAAAATAATAATATTTTATTTAATTAATTAATATAAAAATATTAATTAAATAATAATTTAATTTATTTAATTAATTATTTCTAGATAACTCTAAATATTAATTGATAAAATAATTAACAATAATGAATATTATTAATAAATAATTTAATTAACTATAAATAATTTAATAAATTAATTAGTTAATTATCTAATAGTTAGATAATTAGTTAATAAAATAATTAGATTAGTCAAAAAATATTAGATTAATTAAAAAAATTAATACAATAATTAAAATTATATTTATTTTAATTAAGTTTATTCTGAAGCGAAACTGGAAACAAACTTGTTTCAGAAAAATAGTAAAATAATAGTTTCAATCTTATATCAGTTTATTTTAAAAAGACGAGATCTAATGTTTCCGTCCAAACCAAATGCGTTTGAAAAACAATACTGAAACGGTGTCTAATAAATTATTCAAATAGAGGATTTTGAGCTTGAATTTATTTATCTAATTTTTAAATAAAAAATTGATATGTAAAATGAAGAAAAGTAATTAGGTATTTTTGTGGTTGAAGTTAAAGCATCTTCACTATTGGACTAGCTTGCATTAGAGGACAAGGGAGTGTCTCTTTTTCGCTCTGTGAGTCATTATTTAATTGGATAGTTTTTCAACACCTGCTTTTAATTTCTTCCATGTATGCTTCTAGATGGCTTGATAATTAGTAATAGAAAAAAGCTAAGTGTACATCTCATTTGAGATGTACATCTTACACCTCACCTATTTTAGAGTAGGGTGAATTTTACTCGTCACTTCGAAGTGACGAGTGAATGAATGTCTATTTTATGATGGGCTAGGTGTAAGATGTACATCATAAATAGGGTGTACATGTAGCATAGCTCCATTCAAATTAAGAGATTTAACATGCGGTGCGTGTATAGGTATGAACAATATCTTTTTCTATTAATTTAAATAATCCTTCTATTTGCTTTGATATACTTTCTTTTCTTTTTCTTTTTCAACTTATCGAACAATAAATTTTGCATACATAAAAATTTTTTGCTGACACGATAAACACGCATATTTAGAGTCTGTTTGGTCTAAAACGGTGTGTTTTGGCACTAGAAAACGCGGCTGTGTGATATACAAAACTTCCAACTCGGCCCAGGCCCAATGGACCATGTTACTAATTTTATCGGGCCAGGCCGAGCCGGTCTTATCGTGAAATTCATGCATCCAACTAGAGTGTTAATAATCTCCATGCTTATATATGATACAAATAATTCAACAATTGTTTTTTTATTTCTTTCTTTTGACCGATATAAATGTACTGTGGGGGGCACAAGCAAGTAGATATTGATTTAAAAAACAATAGAGTCTCAACTAAGAATATCTTCAACTAAACTCAAAAAGTTTTTGTATGGTACACCAACTTAAGAATCTATATATTTGTTTGTAATTACTTTTCCGTTATCATCAGCATTCAGAATCTCACATTTGTAAGCACGGTTGACTTGAACATGGACAGCTAGCGAATAATTTAACAGCCTAAACTTATACTTAAGCATTATTTGACCAATTTATCATAAATAGCACTTATTATTACTATTTTAAAATTAATAATAAATAAGCTTCCAAATCCAAACAAAGTGCTCGCAAAGAAAAATATAATATAAATTAAAAGAATGTCAGAGAGCGGAAGAGAGAGAACAAATATATATATATATATATATATAAAAAGTTGTTGTCACCTACCTCTCAGTTTTAATGAATGTCCGTCAATTAGCAAAAGAAAAATGTTTTAATTTTTTTTCCTGCTATTAAAAAGCAAGATTAAGAATTTGAAATTTAAAGATAAACAATTTAAATTAGAATTTTCCTATTTTATTTATTTTTTGTTGCAGATGAGTGATTGAGAGAAACTTCAATGAAAAACTATCAGTATTTTTTCATATACTAGTACTGTTATTATTATTTTTTTTCACTTCATAAAAAAAAAAAAAATTGCACGTGGCATCAAATGATAGGTGAAAAGAAGCTGTTCCGTGTTTCATCTAAATCATCTGATCACTCCCTCCGACACGAATAGATCCTATTGGATTCTTCTATAACCCCTCCGAGGTTACACGGAGTACCAATTGTGAGCTTTTTTTTTTTTTTTTTTTTTTTTTTTTGGGGTATGTTGACGAGGTTTATATAAAGCACTTTTTGTGTTGAAAATCGCTTTTATGATTTGCTTTTTCACATTTTCAAATTTTTAGCTGTCGCGAAAGTGATATGTCGTGAACAGGATTTGCACGTTTTTTATTCAAAAAAAAAAAAAGAAAAAAAAAACCTTGCCTGTTTCTTTTTAAATTAATTACCTTTTCTTTATGTTCCTCAACTTAGATTTAGATGATTGAAAAAAAAAATAAAAAAAAAATCAATCGAGCTCAAATGCATTTGATCCGTAAAAAATTGGCTTTGATTTTAGTAAATCGGTGGTGTTCGATTCACTTAAATCATATACGCAAAATAAATAAATAGATATTTGGTATAGAAACTCTCCTTTACAAACGATACTATTTTAAACAAGTTGGATGTTATACAGGATATTTAAGGATATCTTTTTGATCAGTTTTTCTTTTTAGTTTTTGAACAAGTTAATATATATGTATTTGTTCATTTTTGACTCGC
The DNA here is from genome assembly GCA_029204045.2 of Tillandsia leiboldiana. Classification (NCBI taxonomy): domain Eukaryota; kingdom Viridiplantae; phylum Streptophyta; class Magnoliopsida; order Poales; family Bromeliaceae; genus Tillandsia; species Tillandsia leiboldiana. The sequence continues at coordinate 2,500,054 of CM055073.1, forward strand.
AAATAAATGAGCATATATGACTCAATTATTTATAAACTATATATATATATATATATATATTGGAAGCGTGTTAGTTACATGATCTGATAAAAAAAACCCAAGCTATGAACAGTGGTTGAGAGCAAGGTGTATTAAATATTAGACATCAACCAACATTAATTAATTAAGTAATTTCATATTAATTAAAAACATTACATTCGTATAATCTATACATCAGTTATTAATTAAAATATTTTACTTGCTCTTTTGTTGCTAAACACACAAAATTAATCCTCTTCCTAATTCTAAGGATGTATGGGACAAGTGCTATGCGCTTTGCTTCAAAAACTTGAACTAATTAAGTTCAAAAACTTCAAAAACTAAATGAATAGTTTAGATCACATTTTAATTACAAGATCTACATAATATATCCATAATGAGCTCCCAAATACGTGCGTGTAGTTATTAAGAAAGCTACGGATGCATGCATGCATGTATCTAAAAGCACTAATTAATGAGTCATAACACGTAATGCATAATAAAAAATGTACACGAGAAGGATATCGAATCATGCATGTGCATATACAAGAGGAACAAATATATATATATACTGGTCATTTGATCCGTCACTATATATCAACATGATCATTTAGCACTGAATACGTTGTGTTCTTCAGATAAAACCTAGTTTATAACCTTGTATTAATTGGAACGTTACATGTATGCATTAACAAAAATAAAAAATCTAATATATGTTTTTGAGTTTTGTATCCTACTAAACCATAGCATGTTAACTCTGCGTTGGTGATCAGAAACCTATATGCAAAATAGGATAAATAATCATGGAGTAGGATAGTATTCAAGAATTAATTAAGCCTACAAAAGTTTTAGTATAGTAAAACAAACTTAATTATAAGTAGCATGAAAACCAGAACCAAACCAAACCGAAACGACCAATCAACATTGATTAATTAGAAAACAACAGTGCATTAACTGTGGTCGGCAAACATTCTCCGATTAAAAAATATTGGTCGTGATGTGCGAATTGGTTCTTATAATAATTTAATTACCCTTTAAAGATCATTAGCACGAACAAATCCACCTCGTAATCGAAACGATGTGACAATTGCAACGTGTTTTTCTTTAAAAACTTGAACAAGTTCAATGTCTCTAGGGTCCGGACCTGGCTAGCCAGCTTGTTGTCTCCCACGTGGGAGACTACTCTGGTCATTGTTCCCCTTTTTCTATATAAGTTTAAAATATATGCGTACAGAGAGTCGGGCTATGGTATTTTTAAAAGCATCAAAAATATTTACCCATTGTTAATTTTAAATTCAAAACAAAAGAGAACAAGCAGTTTAGATAAGAGGTAAACCTGGCAACTTATAACCTGATCAAGTTGAACTTGTGAGCAGAGAAAATATTTGGGAACTAGATGTTATAAAATATTAATAAGTATTTAGCAAAAAGAAAATGCCATGCATGCTTACAAGAATATTTCATGATTCTCGGCCTTGCGAATCACGATTATTATTTTGTGATTGATGCTCTTTTATATATTACTCAAATATGCATGTCACGCTATGTAATTAAGTTTGTAAAATAATGTAAAATTTATTTATAAGTACCTTACAAAAAATAAATTAATGCCCATGCCACTCCATCCCACTCGATTCATGCAATTAATTGCACCATTATAATCAGCAAATTAATTAAAAAGATATAATGAAAGGTACGTACATTAAGTATATATTATTGTTAAGCATACAGGCAAACACAAAATGCACGTACGTACGCCTTGAGAAGAAACAACAAAGTTAATTAAAAACAAGAACTAATTATATGTTTTCACGTGACATGTAGGAAGTACTACTCCACGTACCCTACATAACACTAAATGGGGCACAGAAACACTCGGGACTACGTACAATTACAAACCCGATCGAACACCCGTTTTAAAACTCGGATGCGAACCAATCAATCATCCAATTTGCCCCCCGATTCCGAACCCAACCGGTTCACAACAACGCATCCCAAAGCGACCCCTGCACCCAGTCCTCCACGTCAGCGTCCCCATGGGCCCACATCGGTGGGGTCACCAGCATCGCCTCCGCCAGCTCAGCCCACATCTTGGGCGAATCCAAGCCGAGCTCGTCATTCCCCACGTACTCCCACTCCGACCCGGCACGGCACGGCCCGTTTAAACTACAGCACAGCTCGGGGCCGAGCGTTCGGACACGTCTCGCGGCCTCGAGCGCGGCGGACCGGATGTCGACCGGGTCCGAGCTTTTGGGCCGGGGCAGCCGGTCCGCCGCCTCTGGAAAGTTGAGCCGGGCGTCGCAGCCCCGGAGCCGCAGGGCGGCGACGTCGTGTGCCGCCGCCGCCATCTCCGCAGACTCGAAGCTCCCGAGCCATATCCTCGTCTTCTTCCCCGGCTCCCGAATCTCGGAAACCCACTTCCCCCACTTCCTCTTCCGAACCCCCCTGTACTGAGTAGCAACCTGCGTTTCCATGGACCAAGTAATATTGTTGTCTCTTACTAATCCTCTTTAGCTCGTAACTGGCTAAGTTTGTGTAAGTGGGATATGCGCGTGAGGGTGCGTATTAATAGGGGAGTGTCAAGTGTGTGCGTGCGTGTGTGTGTGTGTGTGGTAATGATTCGTCACGCGGGGTATTGAATTTTCTAATGGTTACGTAATATGGGATTATGAAAAGGTGGTGGAGTATATAGCATGCAATGTATTGCATGTATGGTATTGTTCTAGATGAAAAAAAAAAAAAAAAAAAAAAAAAAAGGTGAGAGGATGAGGAGGATACGGTGGGGGATGTGTGGAGTTAGAGAGGACACTGGAGTTGCTGTTTTGAGATGGGTGGAGACAGCTGGCATGGATTACTTTTAGGGAGAGAGGGAGAGAGATTTTTGCGTGCACCTGGTACGTGCACCTGCTTCGGCCCTGTAGGGAGAAAAGTTCTGCGCAAAAAGGTGACTCTCTGTGGCTTGTTACTACTGCCCAGATGTGTACAAATTTGTCATGCAGATAATTGTAAGAAAACAGCTCATGAAAAATTCCAATTATATTCATTACGTACGTACGTTCTCTAATGTTGGAAATACTTTTATATTAAAAATTAATTAATTTTATCTCTATTATTTGTGAATTAAGTAAATTATTTTGGAAAAAGCTAAGTGTATATCTCATTTGAGGTGTACATCTTACACCCTATCCATTCTAGGATGTAGTGAATTTCACTCGTCACTTCGAAGTGACGAGAGGATGAATGTCCATTTTAGAATGGGCTAGGTGTAGGATGTACACCCCAAATGGGATGTACATGTAGCATAGCTCAATTACTTTCTATACAATTAAAACTTTAAGGATGTATTTGATTCTGAAATAGTTGTACATTTAGATATATAAATTTTCATAACTTTAAGTATATGTAAATACTAAGAATATATGTTGATTTTGATTTAGTTAGTTTAAGATATTTCTTATTAAAATTTGAGCAAATTTAAATTATTTCTTACATTACTCTAAATTTGTTATAGCAGTCATTAAAAATTAGCAATTTTAAAATAATTTTATAAATAACGTTGAAAAAATATAAAATTTTATTTCTAATTAAACAGTTTAAATATTTTAAATTATGTCGAAACTAGCTATTATATCAAAACTTCGATAATATAGATAGTATAGTAACTACGTTCTTTCTCTATATATAAAGTAAAGTTTATATATTTAAAATACAAACCCAATTATATTTATAAATTTTTTATTATTAAATTTGTATTAAAATTTGTTCTATTGTAAAGTAAACTAAAAAGAGAGAAAAAAAGAAGTATAATAACATAAATCTCAATACAAATTTAATAATAAAAAATTTATAAGTATAATTAAGTTTATATTTTTAAAAATTTATAAATTTTACTCCTCTATATATATATTAATTAAAATAAATTTAAATCGTAAAATATTTAACCATTCATATATATTTTAATATATATATTTTTTTTGAGAAAAATGTAGGATGCTACCCGCTTCATTTATTTTTAAAATAAACTTTAGCTGAAAATGTGAACCAACTAAGCTTCGAACTCGAATCACGGATATCAACCACCAAATTCTTTGCCACTTATACTAGGGACAGTTAATTCTTAACTATTCATATATTGAATGGTATATATATACGGATCAGTGCAGTTTTTCTTGCGATCTAGATGTATAAATATTTCTACACACAACACCAAAGGATTCATCCCATCGTACAATTGATTGAATGTTACCCATTACGCAAGAGTTTCTTATCTGGGTATATATAAGTATACATTTCTTTAGGAATGTATATTTTACATCCCACCTTATTTGGGGATGGAGTGAATTTCACTCGTCACTCGATGTAACGAGTAAAACCCGGGTATATATAAATATACGACATCTCTTTAGGGGTGTATATCTTACACCCCATCCTATTCTAAAATTAAGTGAATTTCATTCGTCACTCGATGTAACGAGTGAAATAATACCCACCCAGAATGGGATGGGATGTACACCCCTAAAGAGGCTGTACACCTAGCATCCCTGTTCTTACCCAAGGAACACAGTGATGTATCCAATGTGTACTCAAAAATACGGCTGCACCCGGTGCATGCAATAATTTGTAGACAGAGAGAGAGAGAGAGATAGAGAGAGAGAGAGGAGAGGGTCGATGTCACGCGATTCGGAGGAAAAAGGCTGTCTTCCATTAAGAAGACGTCAGGTTGCGGTGGGCAACAGTTCCCAAAAAAATAATAATAATAATAATAAAAATAAATCATAATTATATTATCATATAAAATATTTTTAAAATTATTTTTATTATATATTATATAAAATTATAAAAATCAAATATAATTAAAAATAAAGTCATAAATTTTTGATAAATGTTTTATTATTATTATTATTATTATTTTGAATGTAACTCAAATGATTTTCTCTGGAACCACGTGTGGGTCCCGCGCCCTCGGTGTGGCACGTGGCACTCCACCGTAGCACGGAGCAACTCGTGTGCGCCCCCCGTACGGATACTATACGGTGGGAAAACACCGGGAGATGGCGGGGGCCCACGCGCTGTGCGGACGCCTAGCACGGATCTTAAAGTCTTCGTCGCACAAATTGGTAAATATGCATTGCGGCACCTCAGCTATAGGAGATACTGAAATTGATACTTAATTTTATTTTTCTTATTAACACCATTTTAACTTTCAATTTTTTAATTAAATAAAAACTACACTAAAATTCAAATAATTCGGTCGAATTCAATAGCTTTAAACACTTTGTTTGGAAGATAAAACACGATAATTGGTGCCTGATAATTAATTAGTTGAGCTGCTAACATTTAAAAACTTTATAATTTTTTAACTAACAACAATAATTCAAACGAAAAAATAATTAGAAGCAACTATAAGGCTGAGGAAGTTGTTTCAAAGTGTTATTTTGGGCTTATAAAATAAAGTTGCGTCAAAATTATATAAAAATATACTTCTGAATATATTATAACAGATTTATTGACGTGATCTTCCCGCAATCCCAAACAGATAACATTTTTGCTGATCAATTATTATAATTGATTTTTATATGGGCCTACTGGATCAAGGGAGTGCAGTACATGGCAAAATAAAGGCGGTGGGTGACTGTTTCTGGGTCTAGAGAGGGTTTGGTGACCTTGGTCCACTTAAGTGGGCCGGGCCCACTTATTTTTTTTTTCTATTGGAACTTTAATTGGATGGGCCCATGAGCCAGCTCACATAGGCTGTTTCATGGACTATATACATGAATGAGGATGGTAACGAATGTACATCGAACATACAATTGAGTGTACAGTTCATGGTAAATCATGTGTACTGCTCTTGTCCTTTCTCTCCCAATCATTTGGCATTGTCTCGTTGGGCCGCGCGCACGTGCGCTTGCAAACTTTTCGCCAAGGGAGGGATGAAAGATGTATCTATGGAAAACGAAAAAGCGAGTTGTAATCGCAGGCTACGAGTTGATCACTGAATTCGCAGCAGAAAAGTTTTTAATGAATAGCGAATAGCTCATTCAAGAGTAGGTCACTTTTGCGGCTCGAATCGCTACTGAGCTTGTTCATTGAATCTGATTAAGTCTTTAAAGCAATGACCAGTTTTAAGGACCGGGCTCGTAGTCAAACTAGCTCGATCGACCGATGTAGATCTGATGTAGATATTAATAAAATAATGAAGGGCAAAATAAATGTGGGTCTATGCTTGTAGCTAATCCAGTCAAACAAAGTTGGCAACGTGTCACTACCAGAATCTAAAAAAAAGTCAGTAAAACCTTGGCGGTGTATTTATTAATCGCATTTTAGACCTATGAGGGACAATACTTGATTGCATCAGTGTACTTTTTATTTGTGTGGGAAGCTTCTGAGTTGCTGAACAAATGAAAATTGGATAGTTCTATCACTATCACCGCTAATTAAAGTGGGATTATGCTAACATTGAGGGAAACTGCTAGAGCCTGAGAAAATGAAGCTCAATTTAATTATTCACTACAACAAAATTAGGTTATAGGGACACATGTTTATGACACTTTTGTATAAGTATCCTATCTATGTTCCATCTATATCCAAAATTAGATTATAGGGACATATTTTTGGAACACATTACAAAAATGTGTCGCTATACACCCTAGCGACGGTACATATAGCAACGCTTATAATAAGTGTCGCTATTTTTGTCAACGACATTTTTTAAAAATTTTTGAAACACTTCAAAGTGTCGCTATATCCTAATTTTATTGTAGTGATTGTTCTTGTTCTCTTCCCCCCACCCCCCACAAAAAAAAAAAATGTTTGGTCTTGTTTATGAAACAATTGCTCTGTGTTTCTGAGTTGTATTTATATTTGTTTTGGTCTCCTGAAAATTTTATGTGCTTGGATATATAAGCTTTTAAATTATGGAAATTGCAGTATCCATATAGGTATGGAGGTGGTGAAATTTGCATCAAAACCTGAGAACAAATTCGCGCGATGAGATTCATCATACTGATTGATACCTTGTATAGCAAAAGTATGATTTTATCATGCGCGCCATCTAGTATAAGTTCAGAAATGCAGATTGATCAATAAAATTCTAGCTTTCAGAAGTTGATCTGCAAAAGGTAACAATATATTCCGATAAGAAAGACAAAGTGATCATTTACACGAGCATGTAGCAGAGATTTTACCCCTCCAAATCTATAAGGATGAATTAAAAGAAAAAAGCCGCACGAGGCTAAAGCAATGCAGATTTCAAATAGATAAACCTTTGCGCTTCAACAATCCGGCCGACCCGAGTAAGAAGGCCGATGATAGTGTCGTAATTCTCTTCCGATGCCTTCAAGTCATACTCCCTAACCATGGAGTTGAATATTTGAACAGCTTTTTCGTGCAATTCTGCCTTGTCGCAAATGGCCAGAACCACATCAAAAGTGAAGTTATTGGGAACAAAACTATTCGACAACATCCGTTCAAATAGATTAAGCGCCTCTTTATATCGGCCGTTAGACCCGTAAGCATCTATTATTGCGGTACAAGTTAAGGATCCCTTTGATTGGACCCTGTCAAAGGCTTCCTGTGCCTTCTTGATCTCTCCGCACCTGCCATATAAGTTGATTACTCCTGCTTTAACAAGAGGAATTTGATTCAACTTCATCTTCAATACTTGACCATGCACTTCTCTTCCAAGCTTTAAAGCTTCCAAATCACCACAAGCACTTAAAATCCTTGTAATGGTAATCGAATCCGGCCTATAACAAGTTGAAAGCATCGAACGAAACTCATCTAACGCAATAGAGGGGTAGCCATTCTTTATGTACGAGTCGATAAGCGCTGTCCAAGCTATCATATTCTTCTTCGTCATTCCATCAAAAACTCTGCGAGAATAATCTAAGCTCCTACAAGCTGAATAAATGGTGATCAAAGAAGTAGATATAGAAACATTGGGCAAAAACCAACTCTTCAAAGCAAAGCAATGGATCTCCTTCCCTCGCTTCAATGCTTTTAATTGGGCGCAGACGGGGAGAACGGTAGCAATCGAAACAATATCCGGCTTAATCCCTTCTTGTTGCATCCAAACAATCGATCTCAACGCTTGATCGAGCCGGCCATTCGATGCATACCCCGACATTAGAGCAGTCCACGACACAACATTCCTCTCACTAGACCCATAAAAGACCCGCCTCCCAGATATCATATCACCGCATTTAGAATACATGTCGATCAATCCCGATAGGATAAAAACCAGCTTATTGTAATCTCTGAACTTTTTAAGCACAAACCCATGAATCTCCCGGCCCAAATTACGCTCCGAGACCTCTCCAATCGCCGGCAGGATGGATGTTATTATCACCGAATTCGGCTCTATACCATCTTTCACCATCAACCTCAAATACTCTAAAGCTTCCCTTTTCAACCCATTATGCGCAAATCCCGCTATGACCGCACCGTACAAAACGACATCCCTTTCGGGAATTTCATCGAACACCTTCATGGCCATCCGAGTCTTGCCACACTTGAAGTACATATCAATCAAGCAGGTGCGGAGAAGAGTAGGAGCGCCGGCAAACCCGTTCTTGATCAAAAGAGCATGAGCCTTCAACCCCTGCGCGAGAGCGGGCGAGCCCGCGAAGCTCTTAATCAGGCAAGCGAAGGTGTACTCGTTCGCGGCCACTCCGGCCTCCCTCATCTCCGCAAAGACCATAAGCGGCGCGCCGCCCCACCGCGGGCCCCCGGTGACCCCTCCCCTCATCAGCGCGTTCCACGTGAACACGCTCCGCGGCGAGAGCTCCGAGAGGACGGCCATGGCGTCCTCGCGGGCGCCGCAAGAGGCGTACATCTCGACGAGCTTGGTCTGCAAGAACTCGTTGCTCTGGAGGCCGTTGATGCGGATGTGGACGTGGACTTGGCGGCCGAGGGCGAGGGCTCTGAGGCGGGAGCACGCGGAGAGGAGGGCGGAGAAGGTGGTGGGGTTGACGGGGACGCCGCGGCGCTCGAGGTAGTCGAGGATGGCGAGGGCCTCGCGGAGGCGGCCGAGGCGGGCGAAGCGACGGATGTCGCGGTAGACGGCGTGGGGGTTCTTGGAGTGGAGGGGGAGGGAGTCGGGGAAGGCGCGGCTCTCGGAGAATTTGGGGGCTTTGTTGTTGGGAGGAGGTGTTAGGGTTTTGGGGGTGGGGGTTCGGATTTGGGAGAAGAGGGAGAGCGATTGGGGTGGGGGTTTGGAGAAGAGAATGGTGGGGGTGAGGAGGAGAGAGGAGGAGTCCATTGGGAGGGGGAGGAGGAGAATTTTTGGAGGGAAAATGGGAGGAGGCAACGGTCGAATTTATTTAAGAGTGATCCGAATCTTCTTATCCGCACTTAAATTCTGAACGGGGCCTGCTTGCATTAAGCTACATTTTTGTTTTTTAATTTTCTCCTAATTCTATGAGTTTGTTCTACACTTTTTTTTTTTTTTTTCTAAAAAGTGTTAATAGTTTTCAATTAACATTACTTTATAAATAGTTGAAAACGTTAAATTTACTTACATACGTAATTAAATTTTTTATTTGTAAAATTTTGTGCAGAATAGAAAAATGTTAGACGATTTGAATTCCAACTATTTTATTAAAGAGAATTTTATTATACATCTCACTCTAAAAATTAAATCAGTCAAAAATTATTAAATATAAAATAATTAAAATTTAATTTTTTAATCAACTAGATATATAATTAATAAAATTACTAATTATTATTTTTATTATTTATCAAAAATATTAATGATCGCTTAGATATCACATTGATAACATAAAATTTATAGAGAAGTGCTAGGTGTACACCCCCAAATGGGGTGTACATCCTACACCCACCCATCCTATGGTGGGTACTCATCCACTCGTCACTTGATGTGACGAGTGGAATTCACCCACCCCTAGGATGGGGTGGGTGTAAGATGTACACCCCAAATGAGGTGTACATCTAGCATTTTCCAAATTTATATGTGATGTGAAAATTATTGCGGCCCCAAAAACCTCCCCAATTTATGAAGTTGGTCCCCAATACTCCACAGCCACAAAAGCGGCGCAAATTTTAACCAACTTGACTTGCCTATAAATATATACAAAAAAAATAGAGATAGTAATTAGCGCGCCGCGCCCATTTCGTCGACAATGTCGAGCTCCCTCTCCACTCTTTCTCCCTTTTCCTCTTCTTCTTCCTCTCTCCTACCCCCCAAAACCCTAAATCCCACCAACATACCATTTCGAGCTCCGGGAACTCGCCCAGGTTCGCAACCCTTCTTCTCCTACTCTCCCCGCCCCTCCAAAACCCTGATTAGGGTTCCGACGACGCGGAGCGCCGCGGAGACGTCGTCGCCCGCCGCCGCCGCCGCGGCTGCTGCTCAAAAGGTCTCGACAGCGTCGGATGTGGTTAGGGAGTTCTACGACAGGATCAATCGCCGCGATCTCGATGGCGTGGAGGTGTTGATCGGAGAGGATTGCGTCTACGAGGATCTCATCTTCTCCCGCCCCTTCGTTGGGCGAAAGGTCGAGTTCTAAATCCTTGCTAAATACCTATTTTGTCTGAGAGAGATCGGGAAAGAGTTTAAACTACGATTGTATCTGTCTTTTGATTGAAGTTGTAGAACATTCGATTTATATAAAAAGCTTAAGCTACTGGATGATGACATTTTAGTATTTTTAGTAAATAGCACTACTTGTCTCTGAACTTTTCCAGTTTCATTGTTCTCTAACTCGTAAGTTGAACATTTCGACATCCCAAACTTTCAAAGTGGTTTGCTCAACACCTTGCCCTGGAAGAAAAATTATTGCGTCTATCGGAACTTCCATTCATCTCATACCTTCAATCCAACTATAAGTTCCTACGTAGAGGAAAGAATGCAACTCAATGTGGACCGAGAAATGTCCGTCTTTTGCACAATTTCCATGAATAGAAACACTTGAATGCCGGTACTGTTGATTCTGAAACTGGTTTTGAAGCCCTTATGTGGGTTCTCGCTCTCACGATGCAGGCGATCCTTGACTTCTTCAAGAAGTTCACAGAATCTATCAGCCCCGATCTACAATTTGCCATCGATGACATATCCGAGGAAGACTCGTCAGCTATTGGAGTTATATGGCACCTGGGTATGGTGAACAATTCTCTGTTTTCTAACTGAAATAGATTTATTCTAAATATATCTCAAGCTGTTTATTTTGAGAAATTGGTTCCAACCAAGAGTGGCAGGGCAAGCCTTTTCCATTCAGCAAGGGCTGCAGCTTCTATCGCTTGGAAATATTGGACGGCAAGAAACAGTTAGTGTAAGTTGACTTCTATAACCAAAAGAAATGCACTTCTAAGATGGGATGTCGATATGTTGAGTATGGATAGGCCGAAATTTGTAAATCTAAAGAAACAGGGATACCATACACTTGAGATTAGGCAATGAATGTACCAATTCCGTACATACATATATTATTTAAGTATTGTTATTGATATATAAACTTAGAGGTAGAGGTATACTGTGATACACATACCTCTCGCGCACACCAACCCCCGTGTATGCATGTATTTTTCTATTCTTGTGTTATTTTATATACTGGATGTTATTATTACTGTCTATGATAGCCTATATCCAATCAAGCAGATCTAATTATTTCAATAACAAAAATGAGATTTATAAGAAAGCTAGCACGACTACATAGCAAAATGCAGTTAGAGCAATATATTAATTCAATTACATAGCAAAATGGAGTTAAAGCTAGCTTATTTTTTTCCGACCAATCTAGCATTTCGGGCTAGGTTGGTAATTAGTCAAAAATGTAGCAAGCCTTGTAATTTTGAATAGGGTTTTCAAACCATACCTTCCTTTTCTCGTATCTTAAACTTGTCTGGTCCTTGGGCAGATCCAGAAAACAAAATTGTCACTCCTTATAATAGGGAAAAACTCAGGTTACCATCATTAATGCATTTACTATTACCACTACTGAGTGTCAGTACTGGTACTTATTACCCATTCCTGCTTAGCTCTTTCTTGCATCTCAAATGCATGTCTATTGAGTACTCAGGGTAGTGCAAGTTGGTTTTCCCTACTAGGTTCTTTCATCTGAATGTGTCATCTTACAGGCAAGAGCACTTAATCAGTGCTTATCCTGTAGTAATATAAGCGAGAAAAGGGGCTTCTACACTTGTGTCATATTTAATCACGGTTACTCGATCTTTTATCTCCCTGGATATTGACTAGCATTTTCCAACGACTATACCTATTTCTTAGAAGAGATTGAATCATTGGAGAGACAATATCTGCTAGAATGTTTCTATATAACTGTAAGCATTTGTAAAATACTCACAATACTCCACCTAACTGTCGACACAGATATGGTCGAGATTGCGTGGAGCCTGCCACTAAGCCTGGGGAGCTGGCATTGGTATGTGAACTGCATCTCAAATAACAGCATAAGATACATTTTTTTTGTTTGCTGATCTAACTTTTCTACCTGAAACAAATTCGGTTCAGCTTTTGGCATGACAAGCTATCAGGTTTGAGTGACAAAATGACTTGTCAAATTCGCAATGCTTAACTCCTTTTCTGATCCACTGTATTTTTCTTTATTTGTTTCAACCAAGATTCCGGAGCACACTACAGAAATTCTATATGAGACACTCGATGATTCATTTTTTTTTGTGTTAATTAAATTTAGGTCCTAATACTCTAAATCTTACGAATCATTCTGACTTGCTTCTGCAATAAATGTTTTTGTTTGATAACTCTTCATTTTGTTTCGTTTCTATGGGTTGAGCATGCAGGCCATAATCAGGGGTGTGACTTGGGCGCTCGAACGATTTCCACAGCTTGCGGATCAATTTTGACAGACGACGCCTCATTTTCTCCAGGTGTATGATATATAAACATATAAACAATATCATTGATTTTTAAGATGTATTCCGTATATCTCATTTCTATTCCCTGTACTGAATGATATCTTTGTAATTACTTCTTCGCAAGTTCGTACTCATACTCATGCTTCTGGCATATCTTTTTGAATCGGGTTCTTCTCTAAACCACCCAAAACCAGGGTTGTAGCAGAGAGGAGTTTTTGAGGCGATGTGTCTGTAAAACAAACATGTAATCTGTGAGCAATGAGGCTAGTTAAAATCTGTGCTTTGTACACTGTGGATATGCAGATCCAGTTAAAATTTGCCTAGCTGAGTAGAGAGGCGGATTGTGTTTACCATAACATGTTTCTGAGAAAGGCGTTTATTAAGGTCGAATGGTTAGCATACCAAGATTTGGTCTATGAAATCGTGGCATGGCAATTTTTTTTTTGAAAAAAAAATGCCTAGCGTAGTAGCATACCCTTTTTACCAAAAAAAAAAAAGAGAGTTCGATCAAATGGTAAAATTGAGAACTAAAAAGATGGATTTTTTTACTCTTATTATTATTACTATTTTTTTAAAGCCAAAATTTGGCCCGCTGATTATTTGGGGACGGGGACTCGACGGGACGAGAACCTATAAATGTGTACAACTTTACGTCCCCAAACTCGATTCTCTCTCACGTTATCTTCATCGTGTGGCTATGGGGGCCCAACCCGTCCCCTCGTCTCCTCCCCCACTCCTCTCCCACTCTCTCCTAGGGTTAGGGCTAAGCTCTCGCTCTCTCCTCAATGGCAACCAATACCTTCACCATCGCCTCCTCCACTGCCGTAATCTCCTCGTCCTCCTCCTCTCGCCCCCGTCGCCGTCGCCACTCTCTCCTCCTCCTTCCCCATCGCTCCCTCTCGAGATCGCTCCGCAATGTCAATTGCAAAGCCGCGGAGGTGTCGAAGGTGGAGGGTGGAGAGGCGAAGGTGGCGGAGGGAAGCAGCGGCGGCGGAGGTGATAATGGCGGGGTGAATTGGATTCCGGTGGTTCCGCTGGCGGCGCTGCCGAAGGGGGAGCGGAGGGTGATCGTACAGGACGGTGAGACGATCTTGTTGCTGTGGTACAAAGAGGAGGTTTTGGCGATCGAGAACCGTTCCCCCGCAGAGGGCGCGTATAGTGAGGGGTTTCTCAATGCGAAGCTCACTCAGGTTTTAATTTTCTTACTATCTTGCATTTTAAGTCTTATCGCATTGATGACGAGCAGTGGTATTGAGTGATCAGCGTCTAACTCTAACATGGTGCCAGAATTTTATAGTCATTGAATGCTAATGAATACTCAAAGGGTTTGTTGGAGCTCTTGTGATTACAAATCTAGTTATTTTTATGGGCTTGAGTATGAAAAGATCAGGATTGTTATGGATTTTGGCCTCTCACTTGCGCTTAGCAACTAGTAGAGGTGGCAGTTGCCAAGCCGACCCATTTATAAGTATGAGGATTGTGTCATAGTAATCTTAAAACATCGAACTTGTAATGTGTATGCTGTTATCTGTGAAGTGAATGATCACAGTTCTGTTCGTAACGGAGTAGTTAACTTGCTGACTGAACGGATTTAACGCCGACACCTAAAGGTTCGATCTTTGGAGCATCTGAATGACATTTTCTGAACCTGGAGATTGTCGTTTGGACGACTTAAGAAAGAAGACGCTGCTTGTTGAAAAGTTTCAAGTTCTCTGACTTTGAGGATTCTCAGCGGAGAATTTATTCTTGGCAATTGAAGTTATTTGTCTAAAAGCTACCGATGACATGAATGAATAGAAATTTCATAATAGTAGCAATTATAGATGTTATAATGCCCCATTAATTTGGGCAGGCCTCTGGGAGTATCGGAATGATGGGATGTATCTAAATGTATTGAGTTCAACCTTTTATGATTTCTCCAACTGAGTGGATCTTTCTTCGAAGAAATAAAACTCATTTTCTCTGGTCGTATGCAGGACGGCTGTATTGTTTGCCCAACAACAGACAGCACATTTGATCTTCGGACTGGAGAGATAAAGGAATGGTACCCAAAAAATCCAGTTTTGAGGGTTCTTACACCTGCTCTGAGGAAGCTGTTTGTTTTCCCTGTGAAAGTGGATGGGGAAAACATATACATTAGCATGAGAAGTGCCAACACATCAGGCGGATCTGCAGAGATTATTTTTAGCGGCAGAGCTCAACCTGGAACTACTGCTTCTGATGTCAATGTTGAGGAGGTCTCTCTCTCTCTCTCTCACTCTCAGTATACGTGTGTTAAGTCCGCATATTAGACGATATTGTCATTACTTGCTAGAAATCGTCGTCCTTTGCCACCATCTTGGGAGATTTCAATGAAGCTAATAAATAATGCATCATTTTGCAATATCTGCTCTATCTTCAGCACAATTTAATCTTACCATATCTTGCTTTTTAATCTGCTTTCAGGTGAGAATGGTAGTTGATGAGGATTTCGAAGGTTTTGGTTTCACCGGGAAGAATGAGGTGATAAATGGGAAAGCAGCTATAATCGGCTTCCTGTTGTTAATGGATTTTGAACTTCTAACTGGCAAAGGCCTGCTCAAGGGGACTGGTTTCTTGGACTTCATCTATGGGATTTCAAATGCTCTGAACTCGTAGACATCCATTCATTTCCGCCGAAAAGGTTGCAAAGTTCAAGTGTGTTCTCGAACTTCAAAAGGTATTCTCCTATTTATCTAATGTTTTGAGCTTGAATGAAGGTGTGTTTAGTGTTCTTTTAATCAGACCTCTCTTTATGTTTGTTTACTTCTGCCGTTAGAAACGCGAAGAACGAGTGCAGACCGAATTGAATGAACTGCATTTTTTGCAGACCATGGTGAATTTAATCTTTTCTTTTTTCTTTTTTCGCCCTCCACTAGTCATTTTAGAGGTGGCTAGTGTTAATTTCTTATTTGCAAAAAATGCGAACTTTGTGTAATATTCATACGATGTACATAACCGCATTGTGGGTTAAATTTTGTCCAACACTTGATATCTTGTCACTTCGGATGAGTATCATTTGAATGATGAATCATTCATGCAGATGTATCTTGCCCTGTACTAAACTACTAATGAGTAATGGCCGTTCTCAATAGTAATTGTAATAATTGTAAGTTTCAATATATCTTACCCTGCAACCCTGCATAATCTACTCATTCATTGAGCTCATCCAAATTTATTATTCTATTGGTCATTTATGGGAAAATTGAGATTATAACCAAGTCCTAAGAAAAATTATATCGTAGCTCTCTTCATTTACATGAGTTGGACGTTTTTTAAAATTTTTATTTTGATGTTGTTTTTACTCTCCAAAAATATTTATTATCTAAGCTAAGATGATTTAGCTATATTAATTTGATCAGAGAGCTTCAACTCGGCTGAACCCGTCTCCTTCCGTTGTACACATTCAAAATTGGGAGTGTCACTTTGCGTGCATTTACTCTAATTCTATTTTATTTATGGGTTAATTTCATTCGACTCTATGTAAACTTATCGCATAACAGATATATTTCTATAAAGTTTAATTTTTTATATTTATTTTTTCAAAAGTTCTTCATATATATTCCTACGATTTATTACTGTTAATTTAGTGTTTATTTTTTACCAAACTATATGTGTAATATCTGTTTTGCTCTTTCAGTTAAATATTTAATTTATACTTAATTAAAATTTTCTAATAGAGATAGACGACAAGAATGTATATATAAATAACGTTAAATTTTTTAAAAAATAAATATAAAAATTTAAATTTTATAAAAATATATTTTTTATTTGATATATTGTTTTCAATACCCGTACGTAATTAACCCTTTATTTAATATCATTGGATGAATCTCAACCGGTCCACAGCTGAAGTGGTGGACCAGGTCCAGCCACTTTCTCATGTCGCAGCGACGCAAATAGAAATCGATAGGCCATGCAGGTTTTTCGCTGCATTAGCGAAGGAGAATCTCCTCTCTTCTTTGCTCCCCCTCTCCCGTTTGTCTCTCTATTTTTCTCTCTGCTTTTCCTTTTTTTAGGAAAAAGAAAAAAAAATCCCAATATCAATCTCTCCCTCTCTACCTCTAATCCATTTCGTTCTTCTCATAGGGAACGAGAGGAGAGAGGTTTCAATTGTTCCAAGTTTTACACAAAATTACTGTACCCCGCCAAGGTTGTATTTTGATCTATCTACTTCGCGAGCTCAATTAATTCCCCATTTTTTGGATTTCTGGGTTTCATTGTTGTGAAAAGTGGAGCAGTTGTTTCCTGGATACGGGATTTGAATTGGTGCATGAGTGTTATGGGATTCATGCAACTAATCTCGTGTTAAACGATTCGTACATAAAAGAAAGAAGAAGAAAAAATAATTAAGGGGAGAAAAAGTTTGATCATATTCAGTGCTTATGGGCTGCATTTGCTCGAAAGGAATCGCCACCGATGAGAACATCGAAACCATCCGAAGCCTCGCTTTCGAGCAAGTCGTTGAAGCGATTCGTCACGCTATCGAAGAAAGAGGAGACCAAGAAAGAGGAGGCAACAGCTTTACCGAGTTCTAATGATGATGGCGCGATTCAGGTTGGTTCGAAGCAGAAGGCAGACGAGGTTGTCATATCAATGCCTGCGGAATCGAACGACGAAGAGGCGGCGGCAGCGGCCGTAGATAGGACCAAGAAGGCAGGAGGGCATCAGAGAAGGGCCACTGTGGATGCTGGCGCAAATAGGAATGATTCCAGCCGCGGCAATGTCAATGAAGCAGAGGCTCATTTGGGGAAGAATGGGGTGCCGAACGGCTTCTCCGGGGAGCACGTCATCGCCAGATGGCCTTCGTGGCTCACTTCGGTGGCGGGGGAGGCCGTGAAAGGGTGGTTGCCGCGCAGAGCGGATTCGTTCGAGAAATTGGATAAGGTAATAATATCTCCTGCCTTTTCCACTAACTCCTGTGATTGTTCCGCTCTGATACAATCGTTTGTAATCTTTGCAGATTGGACAAGGAACATACAGTAATGTATACAAAGCCCGCGATCTCAAAACTGGCAAAATCGTTGCGCTAAAGAGAGTACGATTCGTAAACATGGATCCCGAAAGCGTCCGCTTCATGGCTAGGGAGATCCACATTCTGCGCAGGCTAGATCATCCGAATGTGATAAAGCTCGAGGGCATCGTCATGTCGCGCATGTCGTCGAGCTTGTATCTCGTTTTCGAGTACATGGAGCATGATCTTGCCGGACTTGCCGCGACTCCGGGTCTCAAGTTCACTGAACCACAGATACTTGATCGTATTATCCTCCTTACAAGGCTCCTATCAGGTATTATATATATACACACACATCGTTCAAACCAACTTATGCGTGAATGTTAGGTGAAGTGCTACATGCAACAGCTACTTCGCGGCCTCGAACACTGCCACAGCCGCGGAGTTTTGCATCGCGACATCAAGGGCTCGAATCTTTTGATCGACAACAACGGAAATCTTAGAATAGGAGACTTCGGTTTGGCGACAGTTTTCGATCCAAATCAGGAACAGCCACTGACGAGCCGTGTCGTTACTTTGTGGTATCGACCTCCCGAGCTCCTGCTCGGTGCTACGGAATATGGTGTTGCGGTCGACTTGTGGAGTACAGGTTGCATACTCGGGGAATTGCTTGCTGGGAAGCCGATCATGCCGGGCAGAACCGAGGTATGTATGTTGTAAAAATACCTAAGCTTGGGTAACAGCTTCAGTTTCGAAGATTGCCGTAGCTGACCGATCATTTCAGGTGGAGCAACTCCACAAGATCTTCAAGCTCTGCGGGTCGCCGTCGGACGAGTACTGGAAGAAATCGAAGTTGCCGCACGCGACCATCTTCAAGCCTCAGCACCAGTATAGGCGGTGCGTCGCCGAGACGTTCAAGGATTTCCCTCCTTCAGCTTTAACTCTCCTCGATACCTTGCTGGCGATAGAATCGGATGCTCGGGGCACAGCTGCATCCGCTCTGCAGAGTGAGGTACGTACGTTGTTCAGCATCTCTCGTCTTGTTTCAATTACAAATATACAGCTAAGTATGATTAGGAGTTAGTTTATCTGTTACTTTCTATGCATTAGTGATCGTTGATTTATGAGATAAAATTTCAGTTTTTCAGCACAAAGCCGCTGCCCTGCGATCCTTCCAGTTTGCCTAAGTATCCGCCCAGCAAGGAGTACGATGCTAAACTCCGGGATGAGGAAGCTCGGAGGTAACTTTTATTATTATTATTATTATTATTATTATTATTATTATTATTTCCAATAGATTTTCATAAACAATTGCAAAGTTTCTGTTTTCTAGACACATTTATGGAAAATTTCATACAAATTTAGTAGTGATGAAAACGTGTTTTTTTTTTTTTTTTTTTGCCTTGCTTGGATTTTTTATATTTTTCACCTCGCTTCACAATTATAGGCAAAGAGCTGCGGCGCTCAGCGGCCGTGGATCTGAATCTGTACGGCCAGGGAGAAATGAGTCCAAAGGAGTGCCAGCACAAAAGGCCAACTTAGAAATGCAGGTATTTATTATACTTTCTCGCCACTTTACATGAGAACAAAAAATTGCTAGGTGTACACTCCAAATGGGGTGCACATCCTACATCTACCACATTCTGGAATGAATATTCATCCACTCGTTATATCAAAATAACGAGTAAAATTTACCCTATTCTAAAATAGGTAGAATGTAAGATGTACACTTCATTTGGAGTGTACATCTAGCATTTTCTGAAGTTTAGTCATTTAATTCTACGCATCACCCCTTGTTATTATTATTTTTTTAAGAGGTTTAATCAATACCTTTCTTAATTGCAAAATTACTGGACACATAGTAGCATATTATTCCCCCTTCTTTATTTTCTGTAAAGCCACACCTAAGCTAAGATTTTTTTTTTTTTTCCTCGTTCATTTTTAACAAAAAAAATAAAATGAAAATGTGGAACAACTTAGAACTTAAAATCTAAGATGTCAACCATCAAATTATTAGGGACGGTAGGTTGATGAAATTGATTTTAAACTTGAAATTTAAGAATTTTATTTTAAGAAACGGCAAGCACATGCAAATCCAAAATGCACCAGCGAGAAGTATAATCCCCATGAAGATGGTGGGGCGGGATTTCCTATCGAACCTTCAGGATTACAAACAGGAATGCACGCACCTGGGGTTGGATCCACATGGTATGATAACAAGGGGAATCACGGCGATCATCGGACTGTTCCTGGACGCACATACAGTTCGGTACGGGTATCGAACGGTCCTCAGTTAAGGTCGCAGCGATCATACGCACCTCAACCAGGGGGCACCGACTTCATAATGCCGGGTAGAACGACTGCTAATTCGAGATACAATCAGCTCGACGTCGCCGAGCCCTGCCAGAAGCAGGTGCTCGACAGGCCAGCCTCTTCTCGCAAGAAAGATTTAGGAATCAAGGATACATCAGTGGTGAGTACCAAACTCTTACAATATGTTCGAGTAATTGTTCGGAAAATGCAAAACATTCTAAATAAAATAAGTTTAAAGTGATTCAACACAAAAGTGAACTAATTCTAAGGCTTAAGATGGTTACTGGTTTTCTTCTGCTAAGATCATATTTTTGGTCGACAAATTCAGAGTTATGGAGCTAAGAACAAAAGGATCCACTATTCGGGGCCGTTAATGCCTCCGGGTGGAAACGTCGAAGACATGCTCAAAGAGCATGAGAGGCAGATACAACAGGCCGTGCGCAAAGCGCGAGTCGACAAGGAAAAGACAAACAAGAATTTCTACTAATACAGGCTGCTTTAAAAAGGAAGTGACAAATCCATTACCAGAAATGGCTGTTCATAGGTCTTATATTGCTGGTCTCAAGCCACATATAATCGACAGGAACCATGAGAAACAAGTACAATATCCTTACCTCCAAGCTAGTCACCTTGTACATGTTTAGAAATAATTGCGTGAACTTGCTCCACCACGTCAGCCATGGACCAGCTAAGGCGTTTGTCATCCATCTTATTGCAACTTTCAATTCTCGCCACTCTTAAAGGAAATAAGTTTCAAATCTGGAAAGACTGTAATTTACTAGATTGCGGGAATTGAAAGTTGAAGAAAAAATAAGAGGATAAATAAGCTGAGCAAGTCCATGCCTGATGTGATGGCCGGGTGCATCAATAATTTCTCAATTTTATGGGAGACAAAGCTATATGACCTACATGTGGGAAGAAACTTGCCATGGTTCAGAATCAGCCTCTCTCAGTACTTCATAAAGCTTCAGATATTTGTAGAAGTACAGATAATAATATTCCTCAGCAAAGCTGCAAGAGAAGCTGTTTCTTGAGCAGCCATTTTGGCACCGATGTGTTATATATGTTTGTGAATCAAGAAAATTGGTTGTGAAGAGCAAAAGGAAAAGAAGTCCATAATTGATTTAGGGAATATGTATATCACTAATTGTATGTTTGTAACTATTATTAGTAGATGATATCAATTCATGATTTTCGCCTTAAGCTTTTTCTTAAACTGTTTCATGCTATTCACTAGATACCTAATATACTTGATTTTAGTTTTGCCGTCTCTTTCCCTATGACTTCAGCAAGAAGGGCTTAAAAATCTAAATAACTGAAGTTAGAGATGTACATACTGCTTGACCACTTCGAAATATAATCCTCGAGTCAACCAAAAATTAATTCTTTATGTCGCGCTTAGATGTCATATCTGTTATAGTACCATTTCTATTCGAAGCTAACATATCTTATATCTACTGGTTAAACTTCAACTATTGATACCCAGAATAACGAAAAGGAAACTTTCCATCAAAGTTGACATTCAGAAATGTTTTTAAACAATTGAAACATATGAAAGACCACAAAAGTATAGTGGCTTGGGGTGGGAAACAAAGACTTAATACTTGCTTTTTAGGGACAGATAGTTAAACTCCATAACACTGGTTGCAGAGATTGTTCTGCTTAATCTGGCTGTTATTTTTTATTATTCCCCCCGGATAGAAAAAAAAAGGGGAAATAAAGGAGAACTTACAATCTTGGCCATCAGCTGCTCGAACCGAATTGCTTCTGGATGTCCTCAAATGATATGGTGGCAGAACCTCTCCTCTTGGCCTTCTGCTGTGATGGATGCTCCCTCCATCCCGTCATATAGATTACCTATTTGTTGAAAAATCACAACCATTGTATATTTCTGTCACAAAAGGAACATAGAAAGATATGCCAAATCTATTGGTACTATAAAAAGGTTGAGTTTATGTTCACCGACAAAAATTAGTTACTTTTCTACTATCAACTCGAGCTGTCAAAACAGCTCGCCAAGCCAGCTCGTGTTTGGCTCGAAATCCACTTATAAACAAGTAAACAACCCAAGCTTGAGCTTAGTCTAGCTAGCTTGTTTTCAGTTTGATAAAGCTTGAAAAAAAAAAATAAAAAAAAACTATATAATGTACTATATAGATTGAGATGATGAGCAGTGGTAAGAATGAAAGAATTATACCAGTATCAAGTATAACCAAGCAATATCGGGTCTGAAGTTTACCTGAAAAGTTGCTGGAACAGTACCATCTTCAGCACCAAACATTGACTGATAAACTGCAGCAGTCGCCAAAGCTGTATCTCTCTTCAGAATCTGGAAAAAGTTGTAGAATGGCGAGCCTAATAGTCAGGGAGCACAAAGGGGGAATCTAGTAGCTAGCCTTAATTATCTCAAGACAATGAATAAGAAATTTTTATAAACTAAAGTTAAGATATCTTTCTACAAGGGAAAAAAGCAGCGGCATATTTGTTCTTTTTTCGTTTTTCTTTGGTTGCGAAGGGGAAAGGGGGGGGAGGAACTTACAGGGTTTCTTTGGAAAAGAGCATTTGTCTCACCCATTGCTCGGAGATGTTCAACAAGTTCCAAGGCTAGAAAAAATAAGTACACATCAGAGAACAAAAAAGAAAGAGAAAGAAGCAACTATTGCCATGACAAATGCGGAAAACACAGCTTCCAAGATTTTCCAATACTACCAGTAAAACTCATAGAATTTAATTTCTATCTGCTGAAAATTTCCACTCTTAAAAAAAAAAAAAAACTTCAAAGAGACTAGTATGATAGCTTTGAAAACTTGCTCAAATGCTATACTATAATCAGAAACATAGAGGGTCATACAACTGGGAAAATAAAGCAGTTGATATTTCCCCTAGAAAAAAGAAATAATTCTTAACACATAAAAACTTGGGGAGTGCTGAATTGATGTTTCTTTGTGACTTCTATATAAGTAGGGTTGATCAGCTATATGAAACAAAGTGTTTGGTGGTCTACTTGGATCTTTTCATGAGGCTAAAGACGATTAGGTCGAGCTCAGATAAAAAAAATTTCAATCATCAGTTGAAACATTAATCGATGTAGGGCAAATTTACAAGCAACGGAAAACGAGCATGTGTCAACTAAATATCCAGATGATTATCATAGGCACTAACCACTATTGTATTTGACAGTATATTGATCTACATCAACGCTAGGAAGGGTGAAGCCTGCCCTTGTAAGAAGATTTCCTGCATCACGCACCTGAAATAGTCAAGAACAGCAGGATGGGGTTAATCTAGCCTTATGTCCTTAACTGCCCCAGAAAATGTCTAAATCACAAACCAAAATAAGATTAAGATCGGGATACGTACTTGTGCTAGAGGAGAAAGTCGAGGACTAATACCTCCCTCTCGTTCCATTTGAGCAATTGTACATGCTATTCTTAGCTCTCTGATTGTTACGGCCCAATCATAAGACACAAAATAGTGATAATAAGATGTTAAAGGTCAAAAGATAACAGATTGTGCAAGTTGAAGAATTAACCACTTTAAAGTCTCTCCACCAAGAATAGCTGCGAGGAAGAGACCATCAGGCTTCAATGCAAGTCTACACTGCCACAGATTTAAATTACTCTTCAACGATTAGCCAGTGCTTAAAGAAATATTGAATTCAAATAAATCAAAAGGTCTGTGGTGCATACTTGTATCATTGCTCCAGGGAGATCATTTGTCCAGTGGAGTCCCAGACAACTGATTACCAAATCCAGCGAGCTTCACAAAGAAAAAATACAGTAAATCTCAAGTGCCTAATGGGGAAGGAAAAAAAAAAACTCATAATGTGAAGACCCAGTTAAATGAACTTGATCCATTTAGAAAGAGTATATTGACCTTTCTTTCATTGGCAGGAACTCTTCATCTCCAACCACAAAGGAAGTCTCAAGGTTGTCATCAGGGGAATTGTTTTCTGAATCCCGTAACTTTTTAACCATGTCGAAAGACATATCCATCATGATCAGCTTTTCAATTCCACCTGGTACCAGGAAGTAGATACAGGAATTCAAAATAAGTTTAGAAGTGAACTCCATTAAAGGAAATAAGAAACAATAATTTGCTTGATTGTGTCCTAATTCTAATGCAATGAAGGGAATGCCAATATAGCATCTTCCCCCCACAACTAAGCAATGCGATAAAGAGAATCCATGGTTAAAGAATCGAGTATTTCACAAAACAATAACCGAGTATCGATTATCAGCATGAAGCAGAAAAATAGTGAATTAGGGTAGGGGCTGAAAGACGCATAGAATTGGAACATTTAGAAGTGATAAGCAAACAGAACTACCCCGCCCACGTAACAAACGCCTGACAGCAGCTAAAGAGCCCCCAAGACATAATGCCGTTGGAAATGTCTTCCTGCAATCCTGAAAGACGCAGAAAATTCCAGAATAATTCTTCGTATGGCTAAAATGATTCGAAATTCTGAGAAACTAAAAATATTTCTGAAACTACCAACTGAATATTCTAGTTATTTCCTTTTATTAGGGATTAGTTTTTTTTTATGAAAGAAATATTCATAAGAGCTAGAGTATCAAAATAGAACACACGGGAAATATTTCTTTTGAAATAAAGCTTTAACCAACAATCAACTAAACAGTAGATACAGTTCGCTAAGTCAATCGACGACTAAATCAATTTTTGAGTTCATTGCACCTACACAGCAATCAATAGTGCTATAGATAGATAGAAACACAAAGATAGGTCGATCTGAGAGCACCTCGAGGCGATCGAGAAGGTTCTCGGCGACGGAGTCAACGAAATCGTCATTCCCCCGCATCAACCACGCCGCTCGATCCCTCTGCGAGTGAAAAAACGAAAACGAAAATGAAAACGCTACTCGATGATCCCAATTCGAACACACTCCAATGCCTTAGACGTAGAGCACAAGTAGAGATCAAAGAAGAGAGAGAAGGGACCTGTTTCCTCTTGAGGTCCCGATCGAAGATCTTAATCCGGGAGCTCTGGAGCCCGTCGCCGGAGAAATCGGCGTCGCCATTATCGCCGGGCGGGGAGGAGGAGGAGGAGAAGGGAGCGGAGGGAGGAAGAGGAGGACGACGACGATGGGGAAGAGGGAGGAGACGATGTCGGTAGGGTTTTTCGCTCCTCCACCATTCTCTCGCGATTGCTTTTATAGACATCTCCGCGAGCGTCTCTGCGGCCGCCGCCGATGCGCGGTTGCTGTGGACTGTTTGTATAAAGACGACTACGGCTTCTACCAATAGGAAAATTATTTGAACTTCGTGTGCCACGTCATCTTGTGCACCGCCCAATCGTTTTGCAGCATTCAATAAAGACGACTACGGCTTGCATTCATTAAAATTTTAAATTGCAAATTTATTTTAATTATTAATTTTTTAAAAAAATAAAAATAGTTTAAAATATTATGGCTTAAAATCAACATTAAATGACAAGTTAACATTAAAAAAAGGAATAGAAATATTGTTTAATTTGCTTTAAAAATTGTTATTTAAAAATAGAGTAATTATTTTATAAGAGAAAAGTTAAATTTAATTAGCTAATTTAAATTTTATAGGAATAAATTGATAATTTTAGAGGAACATGTGTATTATTACTTCTTTTCTTTTTTCTTTTTCTTTTTTTTTCAAGAAACAAATTTTCCCTTGGAAAATTATTAAAAATAGAGTAATTATTCTAAGGGCTGCGGTTCATGAGTGACTTGGTGGTCCAAGTTCACCCATATAATTTCTTAGACAAATATTAGCCTTGCGATCAGCAAGAGGACACGTGTCTTAAGATGGTAGCACCCAATATGATCCTCATTGAAAAGCAGCTCAATCTCTCCCGCACCAGCGCTTCACACGAAAGCAGAAGCAGCAGAATTTCTGCATCATGCTTCTTTCTCCGGCTTATGCTCGCCCACTCCGCCTCTCACAATCTCCTTCTCCTTCTCCTCCTAAACGAGATTTCTCAACACTTTCTCTCAAAACAGAGGACGATACCGAGCGAAGAACCGTAGGTTCGAAAAGCGCTGGCGGAGGAAGCGCATCTGGAAGCTTCTTGTCTCTTCTCTGCCCCCTCCTCAAGTTTTTTGGTGTAGGGATTTTTTCTATCATCAAGTTTTACTTTGATCGCATTTGTTTTTGATAGTATGCTCTGCTTGAAATTCCTTGATGATGTTAGTGTCGAAGATAATTTCTCTTCGATATGAAAACCAAGTTAAAAGCTGCGATGCGCAGATAACAAGCTTATATGGGCCACTTGAGAATATCCCAATTCAAATTAGGACGAGAAAGGGTTACCTGTGTATCCTTTGAGTTTTTCAAATTTTCCTTGTGCGCAGGGAGGAGATCCTTCGCAGGAACGCAACGACATTATAGAGGTATACTCATCAAGCTCACTTGTTTGCATCTCAGTTGAAATGATAAGGATATTCTTCTTCTAGCTTCTTTTGTTGCTCCGGAATAGAGATTATATTATTTGAAATGATATGGATATCTCTGTGTTTCTTCTAATCACCTTGCCAGGTTGCAACATCTTCGTTGTCGAGCTTGGCCCGGCGTCCATGGGGTTCCAAATCGGCAACTGGCGGTGGAAGCACCTTAAATTCTGCAGGAACTCCAACAAACTTGCAGTTATATGAATTTGGTAATTTTTTTTCTTACAGCCTTATATACATCTTCTTCGCTGTACTAAAGGCTTTTTTCATCGACACGATACGTATACGGCCGCTCAATTTAACATGTGCGTAAAAAATTAGTAAGGTTTAGTGTCGTGTTTGTATATAGTGTAAATTTACATGATTAGTTTCTCAATTTTGACGTTGTTACTAAGATGTCTTTTCTTTTATTCAAGTAATATGTTCTGAATAGCATTTGTCGACAGAGGCGTGCCCCTTTTGTAGGAGAGTCCGAGAAGCAATGACAGAGCTCGATCTCTCTGTAGAGGTACCGAATGTGTTGTTTCTGAAGTTTGACTAATTTTCCCTTTTTCATATAAAAGGCATGCGACAGTTAATCTTGAGTTTCAGCTATACTGTGACTGTTTTTCGATATTCCAACACATTTGTATTGCTGGAAAGCAGTATTGCCGATTAAAAGTTTAGAATACTTGTCTTAAGCAACTTTTGTTGTTCTAGATATTGGCGTCGGATTGAGAATCACTATTCGGAAACAAAAAAAACCCATCATTTTGTTCTAAGTTGCTTTAATTTCTTGAATTGTCTAATAAGGAATTATTTGCAAATTATTTTCAGGTTTATCCTTGCCCAAAAGGATCACTAAGACATAGAGAAATTGTTAGAAATATTGGCGGGAAAGAACAGTACGTATCCTTTATGGTTCTTAGAGACGTATCCAATCAACTTCATGGAATTATATGCCCTAATAATGTATGTCATGTTAAGCTTAACATTCGTTGTGTCCTGCAGTAATCATAAGAGTATATTGAATCAGATTATTGCGTTGTCTATTTATGTAGTAGAATATAATTTTAATGGCACTCAAATGGTTATTCTATAAAACCTTTGCTAAGCGCAGTGATAGAACTGCATATCTTGCTCACAGATGCCCTTATTATAATCATTTGGTTTTTTTTTTTTTCCTCCTTCCATACAAATCTGGACACTTTACGGCAATACTTGACCAAAGATGGTGTTGATGCAGGTTTCCTTTCCTTGTCGACTTAAACACTGGCATGTCGATTTATGAAAGTGGTAAGCATAAGCTTTTACGTGCTTTAAGTACATTTTAATTCAAGCAAAAAAGAATCTAATATGTTTATAATTTATCTTATGAATGACTTGCTTGCACTTATGAACACCTCTTGCTTCTATGTACCCTTTTTTACTTGTACAGGAGATATAGTGAAATACTTGTTCCAACAATATGGCCAAGGAAGAAGTCCCACATTTGGGCTCTTGGAGAGGTACTTACAACTTGGCATTATTTTCCATGCTCTTTGAAAGCTAACTATGTTTTTATATCAACATTGTCGGATCGTTGGCGCTAACCATTAATCCCAAAAGCTCGAGCTGTTAGAAATACGCAACCAATTCACTTAAAGCGTACAGACACAGCGCCCACGGGTCTCGACCGGACTCAACTCACCTGGACGTTAGGTCTATTGTTGGGCCTCTTGCCGTTAGGTCTATTGTGGACCGCAGACCCACTCAACTTATTGGGCTCTATTGTTGGGCCTCTTGCCGTTAGGTCTATTGTGGACCGCAGGCCCACTCAACTTATTGGGCTCACCCAACTCAACTTATTAGTCTCCTGGGCCTATTGTCACGGGCAGGAGTTGGACATATTTTTAACCCATAAATAAATAGCCAACAATCCCCCCCCCCAACACCTGCACTGTGTGGGAATCGAACCCGTGCCACTGGCTCTGATACCACTTGTCGGATCGTTGGCGCTAACCATTAATCCCAAAAGCTCGAGCTGTTAGAAATACGCAACCAATTCACTTAAAGCGTACAGACACAGCGCCCACGGGTCTCGACCGGACTCAACCCACCTGGACGTTAGGTCTATTGTTGGACATCTTGCCGTTAGGTCTATTGTGGACCGCAGCCCCACTCAACTTATTGGGCTCACCCAACTCAACTTATTAGTCTCCTGGGCCTATTGTCACGGGCAGGAGTTGGACCTATTTTTAACCCATAAATAAATAGCCAACAAACATTACTAGATTTGAGTACTGCAGCAAAATTAGCAGTAGACTACAGCTTCTGGCACAGGGACATGGCCGTATCTTGTTTACAGTGCAATATGCTTTTAGGAGCTTGAATTTGTGATGAGACAGAAATAAAATCGGTCTCTCTTCTGGCTTTACTGCCTTGGATATTCAATTGTCAGTACTTTAGACATATTGGAGTTTATATCTCTGTAGCTTAACATGCAAATATCAAGATATTCTTAATAAAACGCTTAAGAAATAGCATTTTCTATGTTGATAGCTTGCCCAATAGCTGAGTTTTTTTTGTCAAGAAGCTCCAAGTTGGTTCGCAGAATGAATTTGAGTCAGAGGAGATGATGATATTTGTCTATCGTAAGGATTTCAAAATTGTTCTTAAATGATAGTGTTTCCTGAAATATTGCAGCACAGTTTTTACGGGATGGGTTCCTACTCTTCTTCGAGCAGGAAGAGGGATGACACTTTGGAATAAAGTAGGAGAACAACCTTCTAAGAAGTTGGAGCTTTTCTCGTATGAGAACAATGCTGTAAGCATCACTAGAAATTTTTTTACATCTTCAATGCGAGCAGAATTTTGATCTTTGCATTAATGCTTTTTCTTCGGCTTCTTCAGTATGCCAGGATTGTTCGCGAAGCACTATGTGAATTGGAACTTCCTTACATTCTCCAGAATGTTGGAGACGGGTCATCAAGATCTCAGTTGCTCTTTGATTTATCAGGTTTCAAAGAGGTGATTCTTACTAAACCTTTTACTTAATGCTTTAAACAACATTATAGATTGAACTCCTTTCACTAATCATAACATTCTTCATCTGATACTAATGTTTAAGGTTGTTGATTGAACCCAAGGATGTACATACCAAATATTAATTACATTGGCCAACATGATAAATGTTATTTACTAGCCAATCTAGAACAAGTGGTAAGTCCAAAAGCTCTTTCAAAAGTAAAAAGGATATGGAGCTGACATTATCAATAGATTGCATTGGTGTATTTGTATGGTAGTTCTAATTGAATCGTGCTATTTTAACACGCGATTCAGAAGCTCGCTCATTATACAAGTTTGATACCATTGTGGCTTGATTTTGCAGGTACCGTATCTGATCGATCTGAACACAGGATTTCGATCAGGTGACCATAAGAAGATATTGCATTACTTGTTTCAGGCATACTCCGCCGCAATCTAACCTCCAGTTTCCATTTCGTATATCTTCTTGGCAAAGCAGTATCCCATATGTTTACCTAGTCATCATTTTTTCTATGTTCTGTTTCTGGATGGCTATACAAAAAATATATTTTCCTTACCAATTCTGGTTGCTGAGATATCATTGTCTTTTTGGTCCCCATTTTTGGCCCCCATTTTTGGCCCTTTGGTAGGTTATTTGGTTGTTCACAATGACCCCAAACCTGTGTGTCAAGAATTAAATGGTAATTGCACCGTATGGTGGGGGATGCTTTAATTATTATTCCTGTATGGTTTCTGTCCCCTCATAAATTCATCATAACCAACTTTTCAAAATATTTGAAGAAATTTTTTAAAAATAATCTGTTCAATTCACCATAACCATATATCTGTGTATTTTGGCTATAATCATGTGATCAACTCACCAGGAAACGCAAACTTTTGCACTATGTAACGTCTACTCTGGAAGGGACGACGAGTACTTTACAAATTAATATATTATTATACTTACTGTTCATTAAATGTGGAGGTCCTGAATTTGATCGTCACCTTCGCAATTACACAGGCTATAGATAAATTGAGAACATGACCTTGTGCAGAAGTTGTACGAACTTTTTATAGTGTCTTCCTGTAGCAACCATTCAATTATGTATCTACTCTGGTCCCACTTGGCGTGGCGTGACGCGCTCACCTGCTCCGTTGCTAAACCATGTTACCCACCACAGCTAGCAAATGAAATATCTAATAATACACAGCTTAAAAGGTCGAGTCGTACCAACTCACAACTACCTCACTGTCCGAACGAAAGAATTTATAAAAGATCGGCCCATCCAATTATTTCCTTTACAGTAAGGAATAACGTGCATTATTAATTAGCGACTCACACACACACACACACACACACTCTCTCTCTCGTTACACACTCGTACACACACTCCACACCAAAACTTAATTAAACCTTAATTAGGTATTAGGTCACTAGTCCTGATCACTCTCTCATTTGCTTTAGCTTCAAGTATCAGCAACATCAAGCCAACTCCTCTGGTCCTCTGTTGTCCTCGCGAAAAATACCCCCGCAGGAAAAAAAAAAAAAAGAAAAGAAAAAGAAAAAGAAAAGAAAAGGTCCTCCTCGGCGCTTCAAATACTACAACCCATTACCCACTCCCAGAGCTTTCACACTTTTCACGACCCTTGTTGTTGTTGTTGTTCTTCTTCTTCTTCTTCTTCTTCTCTGATAAATATGAATATCAGAAAAGCACTTCACTTACTAGCCATGAAGGCCAAGCTACAAAACTCGTTTCGAACCAGAACGAAGTTCCTCCTCGGCTTCTCCCTCCTCATCATCCTCCTCCTCCTCGTATTGAGAACAAACCTCTCGCCCGCGCCGCTAAACCAGCGCGCGACGACTCAGGCGGAGGCGGCCCGTGGGACGGTAGCATCCCCGTGCACGAAGCTCCCGGCGTCGGTCGCGGACGCGATCGTGCACTACGCGACGTCGAACGTGACGCCGCAGCAGACGGTGGACGAGATATCGGTGACGACGCGCGTGCTGGCGCGGAAGTCGCCGTGCAACTTCCTGGTGTTCGGCCTCGGGCACGACAGCCCGATGTGGAGCGCGCTGAACCACGGCGGCCGCACCGTGTTCCTCGAGGAGGACGCGGCTTGGATAGCGACGGTGCGGGAGAAGCATCCGGCGCTGGAGACCTACCACGTGGCGTACGACACCCGGGTGAGCGACGCGGAGGAGCTACTGGAGCTGGGGAGCCGCCCCGAGTGCACGGCGGTGTCGGTGGCGGGAGGCGGCAGCGGATCGACGTCGACGTCGAAGTGCCGCTTGGCGCTGAAGGAGCTGCCGAAGGTGTTCCACGAGGTGGAGTGGGATCTGATCATGGTGGACGCGCCGACGGGGTGGATACCGGAGGCCCCGGGGCGGATGGGGGCGATATACACCGCAGGGATGGCTGCCAGGATGCGTCGCAGCCCCGGGGAGACGGACGTGTTCGTGCACGACGTCGACCGGCCGGTGGAGGATAAGTTCTCCAGAACCTTCTTGTGCGATGGCTACTTGAAGGAGCAGCAGGGCAGGCTGAGGCACTTCACCATCCCCAGCCATATCAATAACCCCGGAATGCCATTTTGCCCCTGATCGATCCCTGAGGACACAGATCACCATTCATACATTTTACTCTTCTCAATTTGTTTCTTTTTTTTTTTTTTTTTTTTATTATTTTTTAGTGTATTAAATTGTTCTGGATGGTTAAGATTCGCTGGCTTCAGGATAAGGAGATAAGTATATGCATGTACGTGCTGGATGAGAATTGGTGATTCAGATAATCCTTTTATTAGTTTTTATTGAAATAACTGCGATGAGAATTGGTGCATGATTGAGGCGCAGTATTATTTATTTATTTATTATGATTATTATGCTAGCTCCTATTTTGTCCTTTTGTTGCTTTTTTTAAGGTTTTTAAGAAACACTGTTGTCGCAGTTTTATTATTAAAAGCTCTCTAATAGCTTCAATTGTAGTACGTAGTAGAAGCACAATAAAGCTTCTAATTTTGAAGTCTCTGTTAAAGACTAATTTTGACTCTCCATTCAGAGCAAAAGCCACGATTTTTATTCCAGGGGAATGAGCTTAATTTTATTCTCCACTTTATACTCAGATACTATTTCGAGGTAGGGAGAATAATAGTTTTTTTCTTTCAAAATATAAACTAGTATAATCTTAGAACAATCTGTTCCAACCTGGGACAAGATTGTTTCTAAGTAAAAACAAGCTTAATTAAAGTTTAAATCTAATTTTAATTATTGTATTAACTTATTAATTATCATAATTAATATATTTAAGTCATTATCTATTACTTAATTAATTTATTATTTATTGTTAATTAGCTTATTAAAAATTAATTATTTAATGTGTTTATCTAATAACTAACAATTTATATTGGTCAACTAATTAATATTCTGACTAATAAAATTAATTTTTTAACTAATCATCTAACTAATTAGATAATTTACTAAAGAATTAAAAAGTTAAATTATATTCTATAATTAATTAATTATTTAATATATTAATTTATTAAATTATTTTCAATTAATATTTTGATATTAATTAATTAGATAAAATATTTTAAATTTTAAATTTTAATTACTTTTTTCTTTCTACTTTTCTAATCTAATTATCCACAATCCAAATTTCATCCAAACCACAAATTAATTATACTCCTACTTATTTTTCAAATTGTTAACTATTCAAAAAATAAATAATTTCTGCTTTTTCCCGATCCAAACTATATCTAAAAGACATGTCCAAACAAGTGAAATAAGTTTGGTCCATCAGTTGCTTATCAGTGTATCCAATCCGCTAATTAAGAATCATCTAACCATTAATTTTACTATCTATCTCCTGGGAAGACAAATTACAGACTCACCATTGATTTAATTGATGAGCAAACTCGGCTGTCCCTTTTGCTGTATTACTGGGTACGGAGAGCCCCTCGACTGTACCGATATGAGAAAATTTTCGGCTGTACCGTTTGGTACGAGGATCCTCTTGGCTATATCAATGGTACGGGATTGCTGTTCAACTCGGCTAGGTGGAATCCAGTATGATTGTGGTTGGTTCTGCTTTGATATCTTCGCCTGAGGTCCGCGTAACCAATAGTGGCATTGGTTGGGTACTTGCTTTTCATTATTGATGCATAGTTATATTTCCGTATCCTAGCATGCTTTACTGATTCACTTTGTACCCATATCTGCTCAGTTATATTTTTGATTTATCGTTAGTCTTTTATTGATTTTTCAGCTTTATCTATCGATCTATTTACTATCCGCAGATTATTGTATCCAGTAGGTACGATTAACTATTTCTCGGCTCGTCGTGCCCACTGGGATACACTGTCGATGTATCTCACACCCACTGGGTGACTGTTTTTCAGGTCGTTCGGGTGTTGGGATGTCGGGATACGTTGGTGAAGCTGTTGCGATAGTACCGACCCTTATGTCACTAGTACATTTTATCTTCCGCATTTTGTTTAAATATTGTAAGGTGACTAATGTTGTATGTGTAGTTTAGGCTACTCTGGTATTGACTGTAAGTGCTTAGCCGTGCATGTATAGGAAAGGCTCTCTCCCATTTGGACAGGAAATTTACTATACATATGGCGATCTGTTCACGCCTGAAATAATTTAAACTCTGATTTCAAAAAAAAAAAATTTAGCCTGTTTTTCAAAACTCGGAGCATTTTTTATAAATTTTGCTCCAACATTTAGAAAAAGAACAATAGGTGGGGAAATGAATAGGTACAGTTTTCGCCGGTGGGCATCCGCATTAGTTTGAGAAGGATGCCCATCAAATTTTTATCCTCCTACCGGGGATTTCCTACTAGAGTCCAAGCCCAACGTCTCTTTGCTTACTTAGCAGCTTCATAAGGCCTAACCCGTTAAGCAACCGCGTCACGACTCGCGAGACACATGACACGTTCCAACTTCCCACAAATTAGGCTTATTATTTTTTTTTTTTATTTTCATCTCAAAAATTAGATTTGCACAAATTCAGTGTCATTGCCCTTGTTACAAAAGTTGGGTTAGGCAAGTAGCTTTCCTAGGTGACGTTTAGCTGGAGATCTCCTCACAACTTCTCCACAATGAGAATTTCTCCCCACTATAAAGCAAATTGAGGAGGTGTAAGAGTCTACTTATTGGGTTATTATTCAAAATTTGATAATAAAAAAGTCAATTTGTTTTCTTTCCTTTTCTTCTATGGATGTTAGGTGGAGTAGGTGGTATCTCCGGGAAGATCTCCACGAAGTTTGAAGACCCCTCATGTAGCCGATCTTTGGGAAAAAAGAACCATAATTGGGGGTTTCTTGATCTGGCTGAATTGCTTCGCTCGGTACCACCGTTGATTTCAGCCGCCGGCCAACTATCCAGTTAGCCCCCTCTCGTCGAGAGCAAGATGACCATACCTTTTTTTGAGCCTCTGACCGACCGAAGTTTTCTCTCTCTCCATCTTGCTCTCGGGCTGACCGCAAGTGGTATCTCCGGCCATCCACTATTCCCGATCACACTTTGCACGTAGAGAAATGTTGTTGGTCCTGCCCTGTGCAGGTTGAGTCCTGGTTTACGCCAGCAGACCGGTTGGTCTTGAGTCAGCTGCGGGACTTTGATGTGGTACTTGGATTGGATTGGACTGGCTCGGTATTCCGCGACGATAAAATCCACATCCGGATATTATTATTTAAAAATAATTAACTATTTCCACCAGATAATACCACAACTCCTCGAATTAAAAATAATTAACTATTTAAAAATAATTTTACTATCTATCTCCTGGGAAGACAAATTACAGACTCACCATTGATTTCATTGATGAGTAACCATTAATTTGAGCATCTCTTCCAAAAGAAGACATTTGGCAACTGGTCCCGGCCAGGCGGGACCAAACTAACCATTAATTTTAAATTTCGTTTGGCAACTAGTCCCGGTGGGGATCTCATAAAATCAATCCACCAACTAAATATTCAGCTGCAATCCACCAACTAAATATTCAGCTGCAGCTAACGCTGCTAGCTAGGAGTTTAATGATTGATATATTCCAGATTTGAAGATTAAAATTTACTTGCTTTATATTTTTATTTATATTAATTTTTAAAAAATAAATAAAGCGACCAAGTTACAGGAGTAACTCAATGAAATTTTTTCACATACATGATTATTGAAAATATTTTGAGCGTAAACCAAATACATAATATATATATACGTGCTCAAACGTGAATACGGAGTTCATGTCAATTATTATGTGATTGAAAAAGTAACTTTTAAAAGCCCTTCGTAGTATATCATATTTGCAGTTCATAATTATGTTATTAGAATATTTGAAAAGAATGATAGAAATATGCCTTGTTATTATAAACCAAATACATAATATACTGCTCAAACGTAAATACTGAGTTTATGCCAATTATATATGTGATTGAAAAAGTAACTTATAAAAGCACTTTGTAGTATATCATATTTTGCAGATCATAATCATGTTATTAGAATATTTAAAAAGAATAATAGAAATATGCCTTCTTATAATAAACCAAATGTGATTAACGTGTAAACTATAGTATTTAATTTATTTTGTTGTTCCCCTCGTCTTTTTTTTATTTCTCTTCATCTTAATATATAATATATATATATGCAACACAACAGGCCTAGTTACAAGCTGTTTGAATTAGATGCCGAAATAAATTGGGCCGGCCTATTATGTAAGCAAGAAGACCCAAAACAACAAGGAATTGGGCCCACAATGTCGGCCCATATATCTGGGCCGATTCTCAATTTGCGGCCCAGGTTTTGGGCCAACCTTTTTGCAGCACGTGACCTTCCACATTCGCTTTTTTCGAGCCACTCAAGTGGTCACGTGACTCTCAACTTCAAAGGGAAGCGAAGAGGAGAGCTCGACACCCGGAGACACAAACTCTTCATTCCTATTCACTTTATCGCCCTTTCCACTCCCCAATCTTCGTAGAAACGAAGGAGACGATCCTCGATTGCTTTTTTTTTTTTTTTTTCCCCCTCGTCCACTAATCATGAGCAACGAATAGTAAGATTCAGTCCCTGTTTCTCTTCGATCGTCTACCAATTTTTTTTTTTTTTTTTTTTTGGCTATTTTTTTCGTTGATTTAACGCGAATTTTCGCCCTTTTTTTTTATTTTCCTTCTTCAGCGATTACCTCTTCAAGCTTCTGTTGATCGGAGACTCCTCCGTGGGGAAATCGTGTCTCCTCCTGAGATTCGCTGTGTGTATCGATTTTTATACTATTAGTTCCCTTTTTAATCGATTCAATTTCGTATCAGTAGAGATAAGCTAAGTTTTCCCCAAATTTTATGACGATCTAAGTTGGGAATCTCGATTAAAACCGTGTTCTCAACGAATTTCTGATTTATGTGGGTTTATTTCCTTTCAGGATGATTCCTATGTTGATAGTTACATCAGCACAATCGGCGTAGATTTCGTGAGTTTGTTCATCATGTACTTGTTTTTAAACATTACATCAATGATTAAATGAGTGTAGCAACTTGATTTTAATTTAATTTCATTTAATTTCAGAAAATTCGCACGGTAGAGCTGGACGGGAAGACGGTGAAGCTGCAGATTGTAAGTGGTTTAGAGATTATTCGATAATTACAAAAAATTTGGTTTGATTTAGATAATTTTGTCTTTTAGAAATGCTCTAGTTGTAATTTGTATGTAGATTGAAGATTTGGTTACTATAGGGGATTAA
This sequence comes from Tillandsia leiboldiana, assembly GCA_029204045.2. Taxonomy (NCBI): domain Eukaryota; kingdom Viridiplantae; phylum Streptophyta; class Magnoliopsida; order Poales; family Bromeliaceae; genus Tillandsia; species Tillandsia leiboldiana. Next base: position 2,537,360 of record CM055073.1, read on the forward strand.
TTGTCGGTGTGGGAATAAACATTACAAGGGTTTCAATGGGAGTTGAGAGTGGGGAATGAGAGGGATGGGGCCACTCTTACCAACCAAAATGATATGGATGCATATTAATGTAACTACCAGTTATGGTGGGTCAACAAATTAAACTTGTACTATATTAAGTAGTGAGGTTGTGGTGCAGCAATTCTGCGAGAACGTTCTGAGTTGTGGTTGCATGATTATACCGACGTCCTGCAATGAGGAATCAGAGTTTTTTTTTTTGTTTGTTTAAATCTCATATAGGCGAAAGATGTACATTTTACTCTTTATACTTTTTTTATAGTCTCACATGAGCATGTTTAATTTGCAGTACTTCATTTTTTTTATCTATAAGCTATTATCTATAACCCATGATCTCTAATCTATGATTTATATATTATAAATTAATATAAATTATGAATTAAAGCTGATTACAAGTTGCTGCTAACTCTTGCTTAGGCAGGGTAGTTACTGAATTACCCTAAAAATCTGCGGTAATGGCTTCAGTTGAGTTTTTCATTCAACCTTGTAAAATGCATAGTTCCAGTCTATCATCTCTAGCACCAAAGATTTGGATCGGGGAAATTTATGGTACCGGCTGGTACCAGCTTGTTCTTATGTTGGGATGTTGATGGTGGGTCAGGGGATGCTGGAGGGTTCTACAGTCGAGGGTCCCGCAAATTCTCTGATATCAAATATCCGAAAAACTAATATTTGTAAACATTTGCTGCCCTAGCTACCTTAACTAGTATAGTTTTGGTAAACGTTAATATGGTAAAAACTTGTTATGCAAGTACCGTTTTCATTGAATGTTTGGCTGTAGGTGCAAAATTGCTGGGGACCTTAAAATCTGATTAATGCATGTAGGAAACATTGTGAAGAGTATGTGCTCATGGTGCCTCATGTTATCTGAATTATTCAATGTACTTATTGCTTGAAAATGTCCTCAAGAGCTAATTGTTGAATTTTGAATGCATGTTCATTAGCTAAATCATAAATAGTTATGCGGAGAGAGATGAATCTTGGTCAAGCAGAATTTAGTTTCTTATGTTATTTTCTTGCAATTTAGTTATGATAATAAATAATGTTGCTTCCTTGTTTAGTGGGACACAGCTGGGCAGGAGAGGTTCAGGACGATAACAAGCAGTTATTACCGAGGAGCGCATGGAATCATCGTATTGAACTTCTCTGAACTTATTACGCTCAGTCATTTTAGAACGACTCATCGTATTCTAGTTCATGTTTATTTTTCTTTTGAAACTAAATGAGAAGAATGCCTCCATTAATATTTACTTAATTTTCTTTCAATAAGAAGAAACCTACATAAGTATTTCAATCTTCATTTTGTCCTATTGCAATGTATATGTTCCCATTGACACCCCCACCCACACATACGGATTTTTTTATAAATAATCTTATTTTATATTATAATTTTAAAAATAATTTTTCGTAAAGTAAAATTATAAAAATAGGCTTCTATATGCGGTGAATGGCTATTAAACATTAGTGGCATGAGTTTTTTTTTAATTAATTTATTTTATTAATTTGATTCGTTTTAATTTATTTTTAATTCAAATTTGATTCTAAATTTAAATAATTATTAGTGGTATGATTCTATTTTTTTAATTAATTTATTTTTCAATTTTGATTTGTTTCGATTAGTTTTTCCGGCAAAAAAATAAAAAAATCTGAAAATATTCATTTAAAAAGAAAAAATATTTTGAAATTAAATTCAAATTTGATTGTTTAATTTATTTTCTAAATTTGATTTGTTTCGATTTATTTTTAATTTAAATTTGATTCTTCGTTTAAATAATTATTACTTGCATGAGTTTATTTTTTAATTAATTAATTTTTAAATTTTGATTTTTTTTGATTTGTTTTTAATTTGAGATAATCTAAAAATATAAGAAAGATATGGAATGATATATTAATATTTAATAAAGAAAATACTAGGTTATCCGTCAGAGAAAAAAAGAATGTAAAATTTAGTTTCTCTACAGCATTTTATTTTATTCCTTTTAGGATTTCGTCTGGCAATTGATATTCGTTTTATGTATAGTATAGATATTATATTAAATTTAAAATTTTAAAATACAAATTCAAATATAGCATCGAGCATTTATAATATATTATATAATGTAAATTCATGCCCGAATTCAAATCCGTCGGGTTTTCATATTTTATATCCTTATTCAAAACTTTATCCGTTTAGTATCGAGTAAATCCGTTCTGTCTGAAATCGGGTTCGTTTTTTATATCGTCTTTAAATAGTATTCCCAGTTCAATAGACTAATAAAAGCGGTGAACCATTCACCGCCTTTATAGAATTAGTAAGAAAGCGGTGAATGGTTCACCGCTTTTAAGACACCCACCCTCCCAAGCTTATTTTTATAAATAAATTTTTCATAACTTAATTTTTAAAATAATTTTTTTTATAAGGCTACTTTACTAAATAGCCCCACACATACTATATAATATTTTGGTATACTGTGTTAGTCTGATTGTACTATAAATAACAACTCATGATAGGAAAATATGTCAAAAAAATCTTTGCAATTTCAACAAGCACGAAACTCTCAAGCAATTATGCTAGAGATGCTAAGCTGCTTTAGGTCAACCAACTTGTTTAGAATAACTCATTTATATTTGTTCTTTGGTTTGCTCTGTCATCCTTTACCTTCTTTGATTCATGCGTGCTCATGTTAGCAACATTAATGCCTTGAGACTCTTCCCAGATTGTTTATGATGTTACCGAAATGGAAAGCTTCAACAATGTCAAACAGTGGTTGAGTGAGATTGATAGATATGCCAGTGATCATGTATGCAAGCTTCTTGTTGGAAATAAATGTGATTTGGTTGAGAATAAGGTCGTCGAGACAGAGAAGGCACAAGTAAGAGTTCTCTATGATATTTCTGTGATAATTTTTATTTGCCTTGCTGGTTCGCCTTTATTTTAATGTCACCTAGGTGACTTAATTAATGCCTTTGTTATATTGATTCTTATATGTGAGTAGACATCTGATATATTTCTTTTATGGCTTCAATTGACTGAAAAAAGAACTAAGGGGAAAAAACAAATGTTACTGTCAAACTTTTTCAGGGCAAACAGTTAATCTGAGGTGTTGCTGTATGATCTATTATCTAAACTGATGGCTCCTTAAACTGTAGGCTTTTGCAGATTCACTAGGTATTCCTTTCCTTGAGACAAGCGCAAAGGAATCGATCAATGTGGAGAAAGCTTTCTTAACTATGTCTGCCGAAATCAAGAAAAGGTGAACATAATGATGATTCCTCGGAACCTTCCCTACATTCAGAGTGTTCTTCCCAGTGCATAAACCAACATAAATAAATTGGAGTATTTAGTGTTGAACTTTCACTTAATGTGTCGGATTCTTTTCCAGTACAAAAGTATAAGATATAGTTAATATATCTGTGATCGCTTAATCTATGCAAAACAGTAAACTCATTACAAGTATTGCTGGTTTTGGCGCAGAATGGGAAACCAGCCGAGCACGGATAGAAAACAAACGACCACAGTCCAGATGAAGGGCCAACCTCTTCAGCAGAAGAGCAACTGTTGTTCTTAGACACTTTCCCCTTATACTAACTATTACAATGTTGGGTTATGGAAAAGACTAGAAACCTTGTGTCTCATGTTGAATCTTGAGCACTTAAAAACGACCATTTTATATTAGGGAATGTATGGTGGGTGTGACTCCCTGTTCGAATCAGTGTAATTCATCACTGTTCTGAGGGCACAGTTGCTTGTTGAATGGTAATGTACAAAACTTAGTGATGTGAGTAATATGGCATGTTGTTTTGAACACCCTAGGCGAGATTTTTATGGGCTTCAGCTCAATTGAAGCTTTGTTTCATATTTGATAATTGAAACCTTTAAACCAATAGAGTGGAGATATATTACCGCACGGTAAAATAGCTAATGCAGGGGAGGTAAAAATATAAGCTCTCATTTTACTCTCCATCCTAATTTTAATTTTTTGGCATCATCGTTCATACCCTTGCACTTGTTACATCTGACAAACATTCCTCGAAAAACATAAAAACAAAAAAAAAAATTAAGTCCTTACAGTTATACAGGCTAGCTACTTGTATGGTAAATTTGTGAAGTAAAAAAATTTTCATTTGCAGCTGCTTGCCAAATATTTTTCTAACACAAAACACATTCACATGTAAACAGACAGTACAAGTTCACATACTAGCCCTATACCATACGCCATGTCCAATTATCCACCGATCTCCCTTAACTCAAACATGACAAAAAGTGACTGCATGACCCTTTTTAAGATCCAATTAAACAAATTAAATAAACTCTCCAGCAACTCCCAGTCCCAGTCCCAGACCCAGATAAGAAGAACAAATTCAACAACTCAAAAGAATAAATTCGTAACTTGGTCACCAAATAATTCATTAGCAAAAACTATGTTGAGCAGCATTGCTGCTTTGTACTACTATTGGCGTCGGCGGCTGAAACTTGGATCGTCTTGCCTTCTTTAACTCCAGTAGATCCAGCCCCAGATTCAGAAGACATGGTGTTCTTACTAATCTTTCTATATATCTCAGCAAGAACCACCTGAAACGCCTTCTCCACGTTAGTTGCTTCGAGGGCGGAAGTCTCGATGAAGGACAGCCCTTCCCTCTCGGCGAAGCTCTGCGCGTCCTCCGAGGCGACGGCGAGGAGGTGCTTGAGATCGGTCTTGTTACCGATGAGCATTATCACAATGTGAGAGTCGGCATGGTCACGGAGCTCCTTCAGCCACCGACTGACATTCTCGAAGGACGTTGGCTTGGTAACATCGTAGACGAGGATGGCCCCAAGGGCACCACGGTAGTAGGCGCTGGTGATCGCCCTGTATCGCTCCTGACCGGCCGTGTCCCATATCTGGGACTTTACTACCCTGCCCTCTACCTTCGGAACGCATATAAACAAAAACTCTACATGTTTTAGTAAGTTGAGAATGCAATAAATAGTTTATGCATCATCACACAATAACTGCGGAACTATCATAATATAATCATCAAACAATAGGGAGAGAAGACATGCCCACAACAAATCCAAGAACCATAGGCGAGAACCATTTTAGAAAATCGACCCAGCTACAACATCAAAGTAGGAATAAAAAAAAATAATGGTTATAAAGTCATTCCTTAGCCGCCGACTATGGTAAATGACGCATCATTAGTTGACAAAAGGGTTTACTACTCTATCGAGCTCGTATTGTAAAGTTACTTTGCTACAGAATCTTAAAAGGATGAAGTTAAGCTGAGGCCATTAGACAAACAATTTCGACAAATACTATGCTGATGTAGAACGAAATAGTGCAAGTATTCAATATCCTCACAAACTAATAAAAGATAACAGCTGTTGACTCAACTTCACAAGCAGAGACACAACTATCAACTTTACGCAACGCACAGGCTCCGTTTAGCAATGAGTATAAGGAGGGATAAGAGAGTTATTTCTTTTTTTTATATCCAAGCGTGATTTTAGATGGAGAAAAACAGCTGTTCCTTTCATACCAAATTATCCGGCATAAAGGTAGAACAGCTGTTCCACCCCCCATATTGCCTATTATTATTTTTTTAATTATTTTTTTTAAAATTATAAAATATTTAAATTTATAAAATTAAAATTTTTTTTTATAAATTTTAATCTTTCTATTTTTCTTATTTCTCTTTAATTTACGAAATATAATGTTTCTTATTTCTGGTACTCGTTCTATACTCAACCAAACACAAAATTACTTTAATTCCTGCTTGTACCTGAATTTATATCTATTCTAGAAATAAACAATTTTTTCTTATATCCGAACCAAACACAACTATAGATTCAGAATGTTCATATCGTCAGAAAAATGATTAGAAGGGCGTGCATTCATTCTAATATTTTGATTTATATACATCAAAATAACTAACGAAAATGTGTAGAGAACACTCAGCTAACAAAAGATCATTACAAAATTGAACTCCCTATGATTGATGCCCCCCTCAACTTTTAATTGTTTTGATTAAAGTTACTGCTAATAATATTTTAAAATTCTGGGACTCAGATCCACTCATAAAATCCACACTATTATTGAGAAATAAATATAGATCTGCAGCGCCAGAGTCAAAATGAAGTCAAAATGAACACAAATTAAACCAACCAAGTCGCAGATCCAAATTTAGAGACACCCAACGCTTAAAAGATATAAAATAAAAATAAAAATAAAAAAGAAAAGAAAAGGAGAAAAAGAAAAAGGAAATGTGATTGTGTGAATAATAATACGTGGAGGGTGCGGGTGGCGAATTCGACGCCGATGGTGGACTTGGACTCGAGGCAGAACTCGTTGCGGGTGAATCGGGACAGCAGGTTCGACTTCCCCACCCCCGAATCGCCGATTAATACCACCTTGAACAAATAATCGTACTCCTCCTCGCCCC
>CM055073.1:2546318-2579919 GCA_029204045.2 Tillandsia leiboldiana
ACCATGGTTGATATCTTAGGTTCGATCGAATCATGCATTATGTTGTATATACATTATATCATCATTGGTGTTGTGTTTTTTTTTTTTACATTTTGTTTGTGTTTGTGTTGTTGCAGCTCAATTGCTAGGCTTTAGGAACTACATTCTGCCGTATTCGGTAGCGCGAGGAGTCGAGGTTTTGAGGGGCCTGAATTTTGCTTCAGGCGCCGCGGGGATCAGAGAAGAAACCGGAAACAACTTAGTAAACTTCATATATAGTTCATAATTACTTTTATCTTACTTCTATCCAAGTTTTGTGAATCTGTAGAATGTCTTAAACTTGTACATTATGTTGCCAATAGTAACAGCATTTTTTGTCTTGATGAGTACTAAGAGTTAATGTGAACTTTTATTATAGTTTCATAGGAAAACGAAAGTTATAAACATTTGTCTTATAAATTTCTCTAATAATTAACCAGGGCGAGCATTATCCTTTGCCTGAACAAGTAAATCACTTCCGCAGCACGGTGCAGCAAATGAAGAGGATATTCAGGGGTAACACAACTAGGCTCGCGGATTACGTAAGCAAATGCATCTTTTATGTAGGGATGGGGAGCAATGACTACTTGAACAACTACTTCATGCCGACTGTCTACCCCACCAGCTACGATTACACTCCTAAAACTTACGCGGCGCTGCTCCTCCAGGACTACTCGCGGCAGCTCACGGTAAGCATGATCAAGAGGGATGAACATATCGACACCGCTTCTACTTTCACGCTTTTACGTGCATGGGGCCATGCTTCAAAATTCATAACAGGATCAATTGGTTCATTATCGAATTTCAGGAGCTGTACGATTTGGGTGTTCGTAAAGTGGCGGTCATTGGGGTCGGGCAGATCGGTTGCATACCTTATGAGCTAGCTCGTTACAACAATCGAAACAATAACAAAAAGACCGATGCCCAATGCAATGAGACTATAAACAAGGCCATCAAAATTTTCAACGCAGGCCTTCTTCAAATAGTTAATCGCTACAACCGCGAACTTCCTGAAGCGAAATTCATCTATGTGAACACCTATGAGAGCTCGAAGGATCTCGTCGTAAATGCAACCACTTACGGTATCTCACTACTATATAACTTTAATGTATATTTATGACTTTGGGTATGTGATTTATATCGAGCTTTGTATAATCGAACCAGGTTTTGATGTGATCGATAAAGGGTGTTGCGGTGTTGGGCGAAACAACGGGCAGATTACGTGTCTGCCGCTCCAAACGCCGTGTGAAAATCGGTCAAAATACTTGTTCTGGGATGCTTTCCACCCCACAGAGGTTGCAAATGTTGTCTATGCAAAGAAAGCATACAATTCGACATCGTTCTCCGATGTGTACCCAATGAATATACAGCAGCTTGCGCTGGCCTGACGCTGAAAGAACTTACAAAGGAACGAATGAAAGTACGATCAGTTTTGAGTGCGCGATTTATCTGGTCTTTCAATCAACCTGTTTAATAATAGATTTCTACAATTAATATCGTATTTTTTTAACCTTGGTCGCAATGTGCAATAATCTGTCCTCCAAATTTGAATATTACTTCTCTTCCTATCTTTGTTTCTGTATCAGTGAACTCTATTTTCCTCTCTTCTACAGCCAGGTCTTGTTCTTTCATATATGCATAGTTTGTAATTCTGAGTATACAAATTGTATTTTCTGCTACATATCAAACTGTATTTTCATCATCGGTACTCATTAAACCGAAGGGCGGAGAAGCTCCTAGCCAAAAGCAACTTTAAATTCTTAAAACCAACCAAAGTGCATGACTAAAATAAGTTACTAGTTCCTCATGGACTTACCATCGGAACTTCCTATGAGGTGCACAATAACCTAAAACACCCAAAACACCAATAAAAATTGGATCAAAAGCAGAATACCTGCCTCTGGTTCTTTCTGTCTCTCAGACTACCAAACACAATCAAAAGACACGTCTCCATATTTCTTTCTCCTCACATTTCGAGTTCTGCGGCTCTTTTCTAATCTGCTCATGGTTGAGAACTCGCGAGCTGTAGTATGTTCATGGGGAACACTGAGTTGCTGCTGCCGTTGAAAGCTCGCTGCGCTAGTATTATATTGACTTTCGACGTTGGATGAAAAGCGTCCCAGAAAACGTACTGCTCTCGATTAACACAAGGAGTTTGGAAAGGGAGGCAGCTGATCTGCCCGCTGTTGCGCCCGATGCCGCAGCAGCCACGGTCGATCACGCTGAATCCTGCAGTTAATCAAAATTGTATGAAATAAGGGGACTGAACAGTCCCTTTTTCTTTGTTTTTTACCTACCACAGCTTCAGAAAAAGCTGCTAACAATAGGCTCAAACATGAACAAGTAAAAATTCCGAATCTAGAACTCACCATAAGCTGTAGGATGGTTAATGATATCTGCGAACATATCATAAATGTCAATATATATAAAATTTGCTTTCGCAAGATTCGCGTTCAGGCTGTTGACCATTAACTTGACCTTGTTGTTGAAAGGGATTACTAGATTGTCGACTTCTTCAGAGCAGTGCGTAAGATAATTCTGTGCAAGCACACTCGGAATGCATCCCAACACTCCCACATTAGCAATCATAAATTTTCTTGCGCCGAGATTGTATAAGCTCTACAATGACCATAACACAAATTCAAAACAAGCTATCCAAACATTTGAAGATGACCATCCAAATTTTACAAATTCAAAATTAGTTATTTAGACAATTCATCAGTTTTAATCAATCATCTGCCCTCTAAATCCTGCCAATTTTGCTTAACCACTATCATATGAAAGCCAAATTCTACAATTACTCAGTACACTAATCCATGGATTCAGAAAATTAACATTCTAAGTAAAAAATGTAAGTATCTATCGACACAGGACATGAATACCAAGTTGTATCATGCAGAAAAATATCGACACAATATGATCTTTGTCCTGATGCATAGCTCAAAATTCATTTTTCTTTGAAACTTGCACATAATTATCTCAATAAAATGTAACAGATCCTTAGATTCTTAGTACAGATGGCAAAAAGTTTGATAGTTGTTAATTATCTGAGGTCTTAACTTCGAATTCTAACCGCTTTACATTGCTAGCTAAGTTTAATTTTTTTTTAAAAAAAAATAAATGAAACGGTTAACATATTATTTTTTTTTCTCAAAATTGCCAGCATGAACAGCACGACGCGCGCTGTTTTAACAAATTTTCAATACAACTACGTCGTGTTACGTTCGGATGACATAGGCACGTGCTAATAGATGGTAGTAAAGTTGAGCGAATATAAAAACATATGGCTGATTGAAATAAAAGAATAACTTTTTAAGTTCGATGGGTCCAGTGCAAATGGGCGTGTAATAGTGTTCAAAAGGTGAGAGGTTCGGATTGCGTTTGGATCAAACCAAACCCTGATGAATGGTTCAGGCTAAGTGAGTCCAAATTACACTTACAATGAGCTGGGTTCTGTATTGTCGAACCAAGAGGTCGGAGAATTGATCCCCGTTGTATCGTAAGCGAGTGTTGTAGTTTGGCATGAGGTAGTTGTTGAGGTAGTCGTTGCTGCCGAAACCGACGAAGAGGACGGACCGCCTAACGGACTCCGTCGTGGCGGCCCTGCCGATTTTCGTGCTAATTTGAGCCAATGACGCCGCAAAGTTCCTGATCTGCTGGTTGAATGGTATGCGGCCGACCTACTCAATGTGTGGCCACAACATGTGTCAAGAGTATAACTAATGCAACATCATCATCATCATCATCAGAGTCACTTCTAAACTCTTTTTATTTTTAAAAATTTTGAGTTTGATCCGCACATCCTTCAATTTACGTTAAATTTTTAAATCGGTCTCTCGTGTCGACTACTAGCTAACAAATTTGGAATTAATTTAGATATTTTGAGCAGTTAATGCACTTCAAATCCTTAAATTTAGTCTTCTATTGGATGTTGTATTTACGTACTTACATTTTTAATAGAGAAAGGGAGAGAGAATATGAGAGAGATGAGCTCACAAAGTTGTGACCCGTTTCATCTAGAATCCCAGCTGCAGCAGAAGCATAGTTGAACCCAAAACCAAAATTTGAGGGCGAAGCCTCGGAATATGGGGGAAGAAAAGGCATACCCAACAACTCAGCTGTAGCCCCACACACATCCAAAAAAGAAAGAAAGAGAGAGAGTTAATGTGGAGTTCAAAACAGTTAATGTACTAGCCTGCTATTTAATTAATTATTTGTGTCCATTTCATATTAAAAACAACAGAAATATCTTGTCATTGTTACTTTATATCCTCTTAAAGAAGGAAAATGCTATGTGTACACCCCTTTCGGGGTGTATATCATACACCCCACCCATCTAAGGGTGGGGGTGTGATGATGGGTCACTTGATGTGACCCGTAAAAAATATCGCCACCATTAAAATGGTGGAGGTGTATGATGTACACCCCTTCGGGGTGTACATGTAGCATTGCTCCTTAAAGAAATGCTGTTTATAGCAATTCAAAATAAAATGTGTAATTTATATTTATTTATTTATTGAATGTATGTAATTTTTTTACGAGCAATGCTACATGTACACCCCGAAAGGGGTGTACATCATACACCCCACCCATCTAATGGGTGGGGTGATTTCAAGGGTCACTTGAAGTGACTCTTACCACACCCCCACCCATTGGATGGGTGGGGATGTATGATATACACCCCGAAAGGGTGTACACATAGCATTTTCCTTTTTTTACTTGTCACATTATAAAATATGTAAAAAAAAATAAATTATTCATTCAATAAATATAAATCATATATTAAAATAATTTATTATTTATTTTATATATTATCTAAATATGGACACGACTATTCAAAAACTCAATAGACTCTAAAAAATTAAAATATGAACACAATATAAATATAAAAAATAAAATATAATATTATTAATATAATAATATATATATTTATTATATATAAAATATAAATTTTTATAAAATATTTTTAAATTTTTTGTACAAATAAAAGTTAATAAAATTTTTACTAATAGTTCATAATTTTTTTCTATTTTTTTTTCATCAGATATAATTTATTTATATTAATAAAAAAATTAAAATATTTATCATTTTATAATATATATATATATATATATATATATATATATATATATATATATATATATATATATATATATATATATATATATATATATATATATATATATTTAAATTGTATGCGTTATAAATTCATATTGAACACACATGAAAAATATCAATATTAGATACACAAATTTTATAAAAATATCTGTGATACATAATATGTTAACATAAGAGCAAAAAATTATTTGAACATGTAATGCACCACTAGTTCTTTTCCCAAAATAAAAGAAAAAAGTTAAAAAACAGAACAATGGCAATGATATAATAAACAGTAAAAAAAAAAAAAAAAAAAAAAAAAAAAAAACTCTATTGTCTTATTTAAGTTATTGAGATATGTGCAACATAATATTATAATTATAATTTCAAGCAGAGTTTAAGAAGTATCGTTCCCTATGTCTCACCGATTTCGTCAACGATAGTGTAGCCGTTAGAGAAGCGTCCTGTGGGACCGTCGGAGAAGTCGATGCCGTAAGGGTAGTAGTTGGCTTTGGCAAAGGACGGTAGGTCGTTGTTGTTCCCGTTGTCGATAAGAGAGTCTCCAAACACAAACATGGCCGGAACCAACTCTCCGGTCCTCCGCCGCGCACCGGACGACACAATCCCCTGATCATCACCACCTCCTCCTTGAGCTTTTGATGTTGTAAGTAGTAGTAGTAGTAGTAGTAGTAGTAGGAGAGAAGTGATGTGGAGGAAGAGGAAAAATATTTTGGAGTGTGATGAGCAGGGAAAGTTGGTGGCCATTTAGTTACTAAGCTACACAGAGTGTGGAAAGTTGGTGTAAGAGAGAGGAGGTGAAGTAATAAAGAGGGAAACAATGCTTCAGTACCCTCTACGCTATATTAGGACTCTTATTATGGGCACCACCTCCTTGATTTTATCTTATTTTGTTTTTAGTTTTTCTGTGTTTAGTTCAATCAGAGATTCACTAAAATTAATTAGCAGCTGTATTAGTTAATTATTACATTGTAGTAGTTAATGTAATATATACAACTTAAAATTATGCAAAATTTACCGGAACTACTAATTAAACAATCTTTTAAAATTTTAATTTTACTATTCAAATTTTTACTTTTAAATTACTCTTTTTTTTATATATAGAAATGGACATTCGTTATAAAATTACATATATCAAATCATAAATTTTTTAAAAAATATTTTATAAAATTTAAATTATAAATGATATGATATTAAATATTTTAAGCACCTCGTTTAGAGTTCGAACTCACCCGGTTCGAGCTTAAATTAATTTCAAATTTGAATCTAAATTTAGATTTAAAATTAATTTCCAACCATAGGTTTGAAACATAGAGAGGGATTGGGTAGGTGGGGAAGCCATAAATGAACGAACTGTGCATTTACTGAGGAGTAAATTGGCACGAGGGATTACAGGAATACGAAAGGATTCTTTCTTTAAAAAGACACGTCAAATTTATTGAAGGAGTTCGCAATGTGACATGTATTGATTCTTTTGACTGATACAATGAACAATGTGGGGAATGGAAAATAAATTAACTACAAAAGTGGACCATTTTATATTACAGTGCAATTTATATATAGTTATTATTATATTTTTCCATGTGTCATAATAAAACTAAGATACTACTAATAGTAAAAAAGTAATTATATTTACTATTAATTTTTTATTTCTTATAGTTCTATTAGTATTTATCTAAAAATAAAAAAATTAATAGTAAATATTATTTTTTTTACTGTTTATAATATATGTTAGATGTGACTTCGAAATTAGAAATCGTTTCGATTTTGTAATTTCAGTTTGTTGCCGGTTTCGCGGTACGACAATAAAATTTGATATAATTTTGAGAAAAGGTATGGATCGAATCCGATAAAAAGAATTCTTTAAGAATTTTTTATCCTTTTATTTTTTTATTCTAAAAAGATCGATTAAGCGATTGTATTATCATCAAGAATATATATATATATATATATATATATATATATATATTCATATAGTGGAACTTTTTTTTTTTTATTCGTAATTGTTTTTTTATAAATTTTTTTTATTTAAATTTATGTATTTATTATTTTATCGTGTATTTTGAATGATTATGTTACTTTAATAATAATATATGATGGAAAATTTTTTCCTAATTATTAAATTTAAATAGCTATTACATAAGTTTTTATTCATTTATTATTGTAAAACATGTTTGACATATTTGGCAATAGATACTGATGGCTGCTTTAAGAGGCATTTATGATTTGATATTTTAAGGGTTACTTGGGATCTGTTGGTGACAGGCCATCGATCTATTGTGAGCAGGGTTTATGTTTCTCCTTTCCTTTTTTGCTTTTTTATAACCTTTGTAATTGTTAACAAATATTCATAATTTTCTTACTTTTACAAGTTATTATGAATCTCTAGTCAACATACAATTGGTATACTAATTTGCGTCATAATTCTGTAAAATATTAATCACTATTTAAAATAGTTAGTAATTAATTATTTTTCGTAGGAAACTATTTTTTCAAATTAATTTGAATGAATTTTGTTTCAAGCTAAAAGTTCGCGCGCATGTACTAAAACATTGAGATATAAATGCTCAGTTGTAGCGTCGGAAAACATTGAGATACATGAAGGTATCATTTGTTTTGAGAACAAGACTTGAAATAAGGTTTTGTTCCAATTTTATTTTTCAAATGCATTTGGTTATGAATGAGAACAATAATTCTTATTTTTTAAAATAAACTGATATAAGGCTAGAACTACTGTTCCAGCATTTTTCTGGAACAAGACTTATTTTCATTTAAGAATAAGCTTAATTAAAGTAAATATAATTTTAATTATTATATTAACTCTTTAATTAATTTAATATTTTAACTAATCTAATTATTTTATTAATTAGTTATTTAAATATTTAGATAATTAACTAATTAAATTATTAAAATTTTAAATTATTTGTAAATAATTACATTATTTATTATTAATAATATTTATTATTGTTAATTATTTTATCAATTAATTGAGAATAAGCTTAATTAAAATAAATATAATTTTAATTATTATATTAACTCTTTAATAATCTGATTTTTACTAATCTAATTATTTTATTAACTAATTATCTAACTATTAAATAATTAAATAATTAAATAATTAAATTATTTATTATTAATTGAATTATTTATTAATAATACTCAATATTATTAATTATTTTATTCATTAATATTCAGAATTATCGGACAATAGTTAATTAAATAAATTAAATTATTATTTAATTAATATTTTATATTAATTATTTAGATAAAATATTATTATTTAAAAATTATAATTACTCTTATTCTCACTATTCCAATCTAATCATTCAAACGCTATTTTTTTTATTCGTAGGAACAATCCAATTTTCATCCAAACGTAAAATTAGTCTTGCTCCTGTTTGTTTCTGAACTTATACCTATGCCTGAAATAAGTATTTATACTTTATATCTGAATCAAACGCAGCCGAAATGAATTATATATTAAGGACAATGAAGCTACATATTAAGTTTATTTATTTATATCATGTAGATAATGGAATATAACAAGTGATATATGAACAACTCCCTACTAATTAATCCTAGCAAACCTTGAACAAATTAAGTAAACACGTCAACAAGCTTAATTAATTACATTATCTATAGAAAGGACATGGAAGATCACTTTATTTTTAATTGCTCAGATCGCCCACTAGATAATTGATAATTCGGCTAAATTCATGTTTGTCGCTTGGGCCCACCTTGAGTCATCTATTTTTTTCACAAGCGTCTGACATCGTTGCCCATATCCTCACTACTCAAATCCTCAGACGCCTTCCATGTCACATACCTTGTGTACACGCACTTCGTGAACAGATGATCGACGGTTTCTGGTTCAGTCCCACAAAGAACACACGTAATGTTCTCCAACCACCCCTTTTTAAAAGGTTGTCTATCAAAAGCCGTTTTTTGAGAACGAGCCACACGAAGATCGATCTGAACTTTAGTCGGCAATCGAAGCTTCCAAATTTTGCTAGCATAGTTGTTCCTTAAGCCCCCGTCGCTAAGCATAGCATAAGCGGACTTAACAGTATAAATTCCTTTTGAGTTCCAGCGCCATACCACTCCATCAGGCCCATATCCTATCTTGAGCCTATCCAAAATCTCTTTGAGCTCGAGGACGCGTCTATTTTCGGGGTTTCCGGTTGGTTCATACCTGTTAAGTATTGTTCCCCAGTTCCACCCATTGTGGTATATTTAGCTTATTCTCCTCAACTCCGTCAAACACGTTAGGGAAAAGAGACTACAGCATCTTCCCCACACCATCTATGTCACGCCCCGGGTGTAAACCGGAACCCGGGCCCGTCTACAGATTCGCCGTGCCCACGGTATTTTCCGCGTACACGAAGCGCCAGACCTGCTCAGATATAATAGATAATAATAAAAGAGCAATAAAAACAGAGCTGAACTAAAAGCTAATACATCTCAGACTGAAGCTGGAAATAAAATACAATATATCTGTATAAATGATACATCAGTCTCTCACAGCTCACCAAAATAAATACAACCCGCTGGCAAAAGCCAGTCCCAAAAGTAAAGGTACAACCGTCTGAGGAAACATGGGTACATCGACAGTCCAGCTAACCCACTGATCCTGCCTCGAGATCTATCTATTCAACCGTCCTCTCTCCTCGACCCGCCGCTGAAAGCCCAGCAGCACCCGCAGAAGACACTGCAAAACAAGGGAGAAGAAAAAAAAGAAAGAAGAATGGGGGTGAGAACTACTAGTAAACCAGTAGCCTCCCCTAGTGGGTAAAACCTCAAACTCTGACACACCCACTAGGTCTACCAGAGGCAGAAAGGAAAGAAGAGTGGTAAGAAATGGAACTGCTGAAAAAGAGAAATCTACCACTACTATGCCTCTAAAATACAGTCCTAGACTGGAATAACCGTATGCAACAATAACCAACCGTCCCAGATGAACCCAATCTGTACCGCCCTCATCATCGGGCAAGTAAGCCGCGCCGATGTGATAGCAAAATTTCTGCTGCCGCCCTCATCATCGGGCAAATAAGCCGCGCCGATGTGATAGCAAAACTGTCCATAACTGTCTGGCCCCGGCCTCCGGAGGGGATCTCGAGGGGAGCGACCCACACGAGGAAAGCATCACCGGGCAATAACCGCACCGGTGTGATACGTAACAAAAGCAGGACTGGATCACAACTATAAAGCCCCAGTGGAACACAACCCTCCACTAAAAGAAAACTAATCCCCAATCTGATGCATAAGTACACATACGGTCAACCGCCCAATATCCGCGGTAGCCGCAATAACCCCCAATCCAAGAATCGGGTACAATAATCCGTATCCGGTCAACCGCCTACTATCCGCGGTAGCCGCAATAAACCACAATCACAATCATGTCCTACATCCGACATCCGGTTAACCGCCTACTATCCGCGGTAGTCGCAATACCCCACAACCCATAATCAAACACAACCTGTCACCGACCCTCAGGTCCCCGCTACACTACCCCAAACCCCTGCTCGAACCCGAGCAACCAGACTCAAGGGTCTAAATAAGAAGGAGAAAAGGAAACAAACATGGTTTCTCCTAAGTCAAGTCCCAAAATGATAGTGCAGCAATAAAAAGTGGCCTATCTAGATGACCATACAAGCATGCATATGTCCTCAAGAGCGATAAAAGAAAGTGTGACAAATAGTGGTTCCACATGTGTATCAATTATTAGCTCCGCATGGATATAACCATCAACATGCTAAAATCATTATTCAACCACACATGTCTATAATCCCTGATCCATGATAAATCACCAAAGTGGTACCCGCACATAGATATGTCATAATGTCTCGACAATTTATCCATTTAACCCCCTTTCATAAAATCTATGTGCTAACATGGCATGTTAATTATTACTATTAAAATATCCCAATAATCCTATTCCAACATGCTATGTCCACCAAATTAATCTCACATAAATTATCCACCTGTGCATGTCACCTATCCTCAAGTAATACCACTAACAGGATAAATCATCTTGACCAAAAATAATAAACAATTCCACATGCAAGGTTAGGTGCTAACATAGCAATCCATGATTCCACACAAGCATGCATAAGTCCCAATTAAGTATTCAATTATGTGTCCCACATAGTGATGCTCTAATAACATTTCCAACATGATAGGCTCATGAGAATAGCAATTATCAATCATAATGCTCCAAAGATGATCACTCTAATACTCCTAGTGGGTAAGTCAGAAAAGAGGGATATAGCAACCACCCACCTGAAGTGCTGACTGTCCAAATCCCACAGCTGAAAATACCAGGTAAATCCAAATCTCCTACTCCAATGGGTCCAGCAATACCCGCAACTCTCCTGGGCACAATACAAAGTCCACAATTACACATAAGTTCCCAAAACTGCTCTTACAACCACATACAATTTCAGTCCCAAAGATGCTTAATTTTCACCTGCTGAAAATGCCCAGAAAATTCCCAGAAAAATATCACAGCGATCCTCGCGTCGATGCCTTCGAAACGGCTGCTTGCACGCCCAAATCTGAGTTCGGTAAGTCAAGATATAAATTCGACAAGGTGGTACACTCAAAAGATTTCAGCACAAAAAGATTGTAGCACTGTACACAAAGAAACAGTGATTTTCACCTCTGATGAAATCTCAGAAAAATCCAAGAAAAATACGATCGCGTTCCTTGCGATCTGTAGATGAAAAAGTTGTATAAGCTCGTTTCCGTCTGACGCTCGTGCGCAAAGATATGGCCAAAACACCTCGATGCTGTCCCACAATTCCACACAGAAAAAGGGTCAAGAAAGAACCTCGGGATCCGTGCCACAGACTCAAAACCGAAATGCGCGATCAATACAAAAGATGAAGTCCTACCTCTCAGGAGTAAGCTAGCGCAAGAATCGCTAAAAACGAAGGTCGGGGTAGTCCAGGGGAAAAATTACACCTAACAGCGACGAAGAGGAACACCTGAAATGCAACGTCGCACTGCGCCGAAAAATCCAGAACCTCAGGATACGTGCTCCCAAAAATCCCAAAACTCTGCAGGAAGATCAAGGACTTGAAGATGAAAAACTTCCAAGAAGGGAGCTCGGGGAGATCAAGCTTGGGCTGAGAGGAAAAAAGCAAAGAAGAGGGCTCGGGCTGCCTATTTATAGGCTGAGGGAAACAATTGGAAAAATTCCCATTGTGTCCCATCTTTCGGGCGCCCGAAAGATTCGGGCGCACACAGTGCGGCCCGGCCCGCCCGAATTCGGGCGCGCACAGTGCGGCCCGGCCCAAACCGCGCCCCGCACGGGATTGTCCGACCCGATCCCGCGCCGTCCGACCTGCCTCGGGTCCCGCCACGTGTCCCCAGAACACGCGGCAGCCGTGCAAGCATCCGCGGAGAGCGCCACGTGCCCCCGCCCGCAGTCAACGCGGTGGGTGGCGCCCGCGAATCAGCGGGCGCCACGTGGCGCACCCAACTGCCCCGCCTGCCCCCCTGCGGTACGACACCTGCCCCGCACGCTGCGTGGACCGCGCGCACAACACCACACCAATAACCGTCTGCCACGTGTCCACCCGGTTCACCGTGCACCTGGGCCCAAGTTCCGTGGACCGCGCCTGCTGCGCCGGCCAACAGGAAAGCGCCACGTGGCCCGCTCCCGGCGCACGCCCTCCGCGGTGGACCGCGCACCTGCCCGCGCCCTCAGCGCCTGCCCGCGGCCGCTATCCGCCTGCCCGAGCGCCCTCCGCCGCCTTCCGCCGCTGCCCGCCGCCACCGGCCGTGCCGGAGTTACTGTTCCGGCCGGTGAACAGTACTTTACTGTAGCAAGTTTCGAAAAATACAAATAAATAGCCCATCTTGACCGTTTTCGCGCGCTGATTCCAAATCCGGTGTCCGATTTGCCAAATTCCAATCCCAAAATCTGCCGAATGCATCCGGAAAGGTGTTCCTTTGTCCAAACTTCGCGTTGAGCCAAATTTTAATATCCGTTTCACGCGAAATCACTTCTAAAGATCCGATCACCCGCGTGATCCATTTAAGCCCAAAGCCCAACACTTGCATCCAAATTTGCGCACGAACACCGCCGACATGCCACTTAGGCCTCCAGAAGCTGCCGGTCACACTGTAGAAGCCCTGCAAAGATCCGGGTCACCACAATCTATCCCTCCAAAGATCTATCAATTTTCTATCGCCAAGCACGTAAGACACTCCTCCTTTAAATATCTCCATGGTGCTAAGAATATTTTTCCACCATTGTGAGGCCGGTCTAAACGTTCGCCCCTCCTAAAGCGGTCTTCTTCGAAAATAGTATAGGAGTATAATGAGTTTATTCCATTGGAGCTTCGAGAATGAGTAGAACCGCTACCACCACTTGGTGAGGAAGGTGTCGTTCATTGCAGTTAGATCCAAGATGCCCAATTCACCTTCCTCCCTACTCCCGCATACGTTTTTTCAAGCAACTAAGCACTCTCTTCCCTTTTCTTTCGAGTCCTTGGTCCAGAAAAAATCTCTTCTAAGAGCCTCTATGTGCTTGATGAACCATTTTGGCGCCTTAAAAAATATTTTGATAATATTTATTCACCGTACCAGCTTCATTCACCAAATAAAATGAATTAAACAACAGAAATAAAATAGTAAAGTCGAGAAAAAGAGGTCAGTGGGAATAAAGAAGTACCAACTCGCATCAAGTTTTATTCATAAGAAGAAGAGCATTCGACAGTATCTACAAAGTGGAGAAGAAAGAAGCTAAAAAATTTTAGTGGATCCCACCGTCGGAATAAGTACTCACTCCACTTCTTTTTTTGAGGGAAAGGCAGCATGCTGCCGCTTCATTCATTGATAAGATGAATTAGGCTACAGGGTTCAAGACAACCGGGTCTCGAAAAAAAAAAAAAAAAAAAAAAAAAAAAAAAAAAAAACTTAAGGGCAGTAGGAGGCCCAGGATAAGGAGAGAGAACGCGCTTCGGAGCAGAGGTGACCCAAGTTGCGAGTGGCCGACCAGAATCTTCTATTGTTGCGTTCCAACCAGATGGTCCACCAGACAGCCGCAATAGCGTTTGGTTCTCCCGACTCTCGTGCAGTTATGTTGTTGCCGCACTGGTCCCAAAGCGCGTTCACGGAAGAGCAACAGCGGGCAGGTCCGTTAGTGGGGAGCAGGTAGCTCATCAATAGACGAACAGTACTCACTCCACTTCTTAAGCAACCAAAAACATGTGCTCAAACCCAGCTGAAGCCTGCATCCATCCCCAAAGTAGGCTCATATGAGTCCATATTTTACTAGTTATTTACAATTGTAATGTAATTTTTTATTCTTATGTATGCAATTTACACTTTTTTTTTTTTTTTTTTTGATTAAACAGAGTTAAACCCTATTTGACATGTATGCAATTTACACTTTAGTATGTGCAAAAGGGGGTAAAAGGAGTATTGTAATCGAAGCAGAGAGTAAGTAATGGAATAGAATAAATGTTTCTTTCCCAATCTTCTCCTTCCTCTACTCTTCTCTCCTCTAACCCCAAATTTCCTCTCACTCTCACTTTCTCATTGAATTCGGCACACCATCATCCTCGTCACCATCCTCGGTTTAGATCATTCTCACCCACCCCACGTTGCGACGAATTTGAATATTACAAATAGATAGAATATGTTTTGACGTCAAAATAAGTTGTTTAAAAATAATTTATTTGTATAAAAAAAATTTTATGCCATTGGCCAGAGTTTGATTTTTACTCTAATTTTTTTTTTTTTTGATATTTATGGTATGATAGAATAGTATATATATATATATATATATATATATATATATATATATATATATATATATATATATATATTTTCGTAGTGATTAATCTTAATCCGAAAAAATAACATGAATACGAAATATAATATCCATTTTGGACATATAATTACATTATTTATTTACTAAATAATATATGATTCTTAAGTGAATCAAAAAATTATACCAAATAAAATATTGATCTTAATCTGCCAATTATCCAAGAAAGCCTTTGCTAAAAGTTTACTCAATTTCTGGTTTTCCACAGGTCTCTGGGCAAAACAAAACAAAACCATCCATGTTTTCCAACAAAAGAAACAATCAAGACAACAATATTACTTCACCAATAAAATCACTTTATTCATGATGTCTATAATGTAAACAATGGCGTGTTACAAGTGGAAAACCAATAATTTTAATCTTATATCACTAGCATTGATTGACAAAACAAATTGGCAAAAAAAAACTCAAGCAGAAGACTCGAGAAATGGGTAATCTGTGTACCCAACAACAGGATCAGAAGTGTAAAATGTCGCTCTATCATACCGATTCAATGGCGCCTTAAGCTCGAATCTCTTCGGCAAATCGGGATTAGCCAAGAACAAGCGCCCATATGCCACAAGATCTGCGTAACCTTCGGCGATCACTTTGTTCCCTTCCTCTCTATCGTATCCTCCCACGGCAATAAAAGTTCCATTAAAAGCTTTTCTCATAGGAAGAAGCCTCTGAGGGATTTGGCGCCGTCCTTCGATGATAGACATTCGGGGCTCGACCATATGACAGTAGAGAATGTTATACTTGTTTAGCGATTCGACCATGTAGAGCCCTAAGGCCTCCGGATCAGAATCCCAACAATCTAATTGGTCGGAAAAGGGTTCAAGCTTCATTCCGATCCGATCAGCTCCGATCTCGTCGACGACTGCTTCAACGATCTCCAGCGCGAAGCGGCACCGGTTCTCGCGGCTGCCACCGTACTCGTCTGTTCGGTCGTTCGCGCTGTCCATCATGAATTGCTGCAGTAAGTATCCATGAATTTCGACCCCATCGAAGCCTATATATCAATCACGTAATTAATTAAGCTACATTACAGGTTAATCAATCAAAAGCTTGTGTGATTATAAGCAGGAATTAATTACCTGCTTCAATAGCATTTTTTGCAGCAACTCTATAATCGTTGACGACGCGAGGAATCTCATCGGTTCCTAATCGCCGAGGTTTAGCGTAAGTCATAACATAACCACCGGGCATTGTTTGAGGTGTTACTGGCTTATCCGTGCTTGAGATTGGTGTTTGTCCATTAGGTTGTAAATCTACATATAGTAGACACCAAATTAGATATTATTCATCTAAATAAACTTTAGATGAATAATAAAATTTGGGATCAGGTGAAAATTTGGTAGAACTAATCTAAAGTAAGATGCAGAACTGTACCATAAGTGGAGGCCCTCCCAGCATGCCAAATCTGGCAAAAGAAGATACCACCCTTTTGGTGCACAGCATCCACAATGGGCTTCCAAGCCTCAATGTGTTCTTTGGTCCAAATACCAGGAGTATCAGGATATCCTTGAGCTGTTTCTGAGACCCCAGTGGCCTCAGCAATCAAAAGCCCCCCCTTTGTTGTCCTCTGAGAGTAATACAAAATGGCATGTGGTTGGGGAACATTTCCATAGGATCTAGTTCTAGTTAATGGAGCTAGAACAATCCTAAAATAAAAAATGAATTAAGTTCTCAATTTTGCAACTTAAATAGCCTCATGATATAAGTAAAAGATGATTGTAACATGTTCATGCCAAAAAAAACAAGAACAAACATGTTCAGGAACCCCAACGATCTTAGATATGTTATTATTGGACTAATTGAATTTTCTCTAAAACAACCAATTTCAAGCTAACAAATGGAAAAAGAAAAAAAGAAAAAAAAAAGGGTCAGTAGGCAAAGCTACGAACCATAAAAAAGAAAAAGAAAACATATAATTAACATAGATAAAAAAAACAAAAAAGGAGAGAAAAGTTCATATATAGATAAGTTTAGTAACCTGTGGGAGAGATCAAATTTGCCCATCTTGTGTGGAGTAAGCAGAGGAAGTGTATCCATCCTTGATCTTTAAATCCAAATTATGTTGTTTACCTTCTTCTCCCTCTCTCAGTTTTTTTTTTTTTTTTTTTTTCTTTTTTATTCACTCTCTTATGCTCTCTTATTTGTTTTGGCTCGAGAGATTATTTATAGAGATGTGCCAAAACACTCTCCGTAAATGAAACGCAACTGGAAGGACGAAAATGATAACCATCGCATTCAATGATGGGCTAATTGAGCTTCTATATTTTGCCAAACTGCAAAACACAACATTCAAATATCATAATATATGTTTAGGTGTAGAGGGCTGCCCAATCCGGATCAGCTGACCGTTCCTTTTACTATGGAAGAGGTCAAGAGCGCTACCTTTCAACTAGCGATAAAGTCCCGGAACCTGACGGGTTTACCTTACGTTTCTTTCAAACCTTATGGGAGGTGGTCAAAGTGGACATTTTGAACATCTTTCAGGATTTATACGACGGCACCTTAGACTATAGATCTTTGGATTTTTCTTTCATTTGCCTTGTGCCCAAAAAAGAGGGGACTCGTTTGGCTGGTGACTTCAGACCAAGGATTTAAGTGCCGTGGTACGGGATCGTGCCGAAAACTTGCCGGCACGGTATGGCACGGTGCGTGCCGGGCCGTGCCGATGAGTATCGGTCACAAAAAATACATGCGTGCCGACACATAATGGCATAAAATATTTATTTTCTTTAGCAACAAAATTTTCTAATTATTTATTATGTATCTTTATCAAATATTTTGAACTTTATTCTGAAAATTACTTAATAATTTAAAGAAAAAAGGGTTTTGAGTTGTGCCGTCGGCACGGGGACTGTATCGTGCCGGTATCTTGTTGGCACGATACGGCACGGTGGATATGCCCCGTGCTTATGGATACTTAAATCCTGGCTCCAGACCCATCAGCCTTATCAACGGCGTGCAAAAGATTTTGTCCAAGGTGCTTGCGAACAGACTTAAAGGGAACTTGGACAGGCTGATATCCCACACCCAGGCTGCTTTTCTTAAAGGTCAGTCCATTCTTGACTCTTTTGCTACGGTTAACGAAATCCTTAGCTGGAGTACCAAGAATTCTTTAGAAAATGTGGGCATCAAGGCAGATTTCGAGAAGTCTTTCGACAAAGTAAACTGGGGGTTCCTGATTAAGATTATGAGGTGGTTTGGGGCTAGCTACAAGTGGTGCAGATGGATTGAGCAGTGTATCTGCAATGCTAAAGTAGCGGATTAAAGCCACTAGGGGATTAAGGCAAGGGGATCCCTTTTCCCCTTATTTATTCCTTCTTAGACCACCTCCATTTGATACTATCGGTTGCGTCGTTGAGAGAAACAGCTTGAACCTCGTCCTTTAGCTGATGTAACAAGCCCCCATAGGAGAGCAATCGACGCTCCATTTCGTCCAGAATTTTCACCCACCTCCATCCGTTAGCACCCCAACAATTTGGCGGATGCGCGTTCTTTTAGAGATCGTTGGGATCGCTTCTGTGTTTAGAGCTCCTTGCCCTTGTTTTTTTTTTTTCCTTTTTTTTTTTTCTTTTTTTTTTTTTTCCCTTGGGGTGAGACCTCGCTGTCTTTTGTTGTTGCTTAGTTCATCTCTCTTTGAATGAAGCGGTAGCATGCTACATTCCTCTCAAAAAAAAAAAAATCATAATATATATATTATTCTTAAAATATTGTTGATAGATTGACGCGATGGACAAAGCATGGGAGGCTCATTTAGCTTTTTTAAGTTTTAAATACAGTAATTGATCATATCGAGTGCAATTGGCTAAAAATTTGATGATCAGTATTCAAGATTAAAGTTTAATTTCTTTTTGTTTGTAGCTTAATTTATATTTTTTAAAAAATAAATAAAACCGATAGCGTATTTCTCGGAAGGGCCACAAAGTAATAATGCTACTTGTAGCAAAATCCATATTATACATGTTATAAATTTTTTCTGCGCAAACAAATATTATTTAATTAAACTTCTACGGAGTTTTATTCTGAAAAGATAATCATGAGTGACGCCAACTCCTTACCTTTAGCACCTTTTAAATTTTGTATATTTTTCTGTGTACAAGGTAAAATGACATGTGTAACAAGTGGCAAATGAATAGTCCTTTACTTCTCTCACGTGAGAGACAATTTATTGTGACAAGCAGATCAGCTAGAGAAGCTCAAATTGAAGATTAAAGAAATGGGTAGTCGTGTACCCAACAACAGGATCAGAAGTGTAGAAGGTGAGCCTATCATACTTATTAAGCGGCGCATCAAGCTCAAAGCGCTTTAGCAAATCAGGATTAGCCAAGAACGACCGGCCATAAGCCACAAGATCCGCATAACCTTCGGCGACCGCTTTGTTCCCTTCCTCTCTATCGTATCCTCCCACGGCAATAAAAGTTCCATTAAAAACTTTTCTCATAAGAAGCAACCTATGAGGGATTTGGTATCTTCCTTCCACCATGCACATTCTAGGCTCTACCATGTTGCACATTCTAGGCTCTACCATGTTGCAATAGAGAATGTTGTACTTGTTTAGTGACTGAACCATGTAGAGTCCAAGTGTTTCTGGGTTCGAGTCCCAGCACTCATTGTAGTCGGAAAAGGGTGAGAGATTGATTCCTAATCGATCAGCTCCGATCTCGTCCGCCACCGCCTCGACGACCTCTAGCGCAAAGCGGCAGCGGTTCTCGAGGCTGCCCCCGTACTCGTCGGTTCGGTCATTGACGCTGTCCTTCATGAATTGTTCAATCAGGTAGCTGTGCGCGGCGTGAATTTCAACACCATCAAATCCTGTGAATCATGGGAAGGAAAATACTAAGTCCTACTGCATTTTAAGCACCGTGTGGTTGGACATAGTTGTAAATCAGCAAGTTAAAAGTATAGTAGCATAGTTCTATTATTATTATTATTAAAAAAAATAGTATAATTACTCCTTCATTCACCAAATAAAATGAATTAAACAACAAAAATAAAGTAGTAAAGTTTTTTTTTTTGATTAAACATGGTAAAATCCTATTTGATTACAGAAGAGTGGCCCAATGGGTTTACAAATTATACGACATGGATCATCCCAAAATACTGAAGCAATAATCCCAAACACAAGGATAGTGGGGCTCAACCAGCACTAGGGGGTGATCATCAACGTCTAAACGAAAGAGACAACATATCAAGCATCAAACATCAAAGTAACTGCCAAAACTACAGAGATTAAACATCAGCCTTGAAAATAAAGAGCAACATCGCCGCTTCGAGATTATAGCAGTAGAGATTCCTCATGTCGCCCATTAGAGAAAGTAGGATTGTAGGAGAGGTAGCCGAGCAAGAAACAAGAACAATCAAAGTAAGTAGATAGTCCCCCAACATCGGAAACCAGTTCCAATTAATCCAATATTGGATTAATGTATTCCGGCACCTCTTTGAAGGAAAGAAGCTGATGAAAGCAAGGTCAAGAGAGCTAAACGAAACGAATTGTTGCAAACGCAATTAGCTGCTGGCTTCTTCCAAACCCTGAATTTCCGCACTTGGCATTCACGTAATTCACGTAAAGTTTTGAAAAAAAAGAAAAAAGAAAAAAAAAAAGAAGACTACTGTATTGTTATTCTCAGCTATTCTATTTATCATATCTAGGCCCATAGTTATTAGATCCAGATAGTATAGCTGGGCTATGTTTTCATGTCAAAGTAAGTTATTTAAGAATAATTTATTTATATAAAAAAAAATTTATGCTGAATGAAAAAAAAGAGTTTAATTTTTATTTAATAAAAATTTTAAATATTTATAATTTGATAGAATAATATATATATATTTTTTCTACGAAGTGATTAATTTTAGTCTGAAAAAAAAGACTTAAAAACATATTCATTCTGTACATTTAATTATATTCTTTATTTACTAAATAATATATGATTCTTAAGTAAATCAAAAAATTATACCAAATAAAAAATTATACCAAATAAAAACAATGGCATGTTACAAGTGGAAAACCAATAATCTTAACTCTACGTACCACTCTTATATCACTGGCATTGATTGACAAAACAAATTGGCAAAAAAAAAAATTCAAGCAGAAGACTCGAGAAATGGGTAATCTGTGTACCCAACAACAGGATCAGAAGTGTAAAATGTCGCTCTATCATACTGATTCAATGGCGCATTAAGCTCGAATCTCTTCGGCAAATCGGGATTAGCCAAGAACAAGCGCCCATATGCCACAAGATCTACGTAACCTTCGGCGATCACTTTGTTCCCTTCCTCTCTATCGTATCCTCCCACGGCAATAAAAGTTCCATTAAAAGCTTTTCTCATAGGAAGAAGCCTATGAGGGATTTGGCGCCGTCCTTCGATGATAGACATTCGGGGCTCGACCATATGACAGTAGAGAATGTTATACTTGTTTAGCGATTCAATCATGTAGAGCCCAAGAGGTTCTGGGTTTGAGTCCCAACAATCCATGTAGTCCTCAAAAGGTGAGAGCTTTATTCCGACTCTTTCAGCTCCGATCTCATTGACGACCGCTTCGACGATCTCCAGTGCAAAGCGGCACCGATTCTCAAGGCTCCCGCCGTACTCGTCGGTTCGGTCGTTGGCAGTGTCCTTCATGAATTGCTCGATTAAGTAGCCGTGCGAACCGTGGATTTCGACCCCATCAAAGCCTGCATGTATGTAACAGTAGTGTGAGCATATGCCGAAATGATCTACAAAATTGATTTGAAGTTTTGTTGTAGAAGTTTTATGTTACTAGAGCTACAACCTGCTTCTATGGCATTCCTTGCGGCGAGTCTGAAATCGTTGACGATTTGGGGGATCTCGTCGGTTGTTAACCGTCGAGGGGGAGAGTAGGCCTCTACAGTGCCATCTGGGTGAGTTTGAGGTCCTATTTGCTTGTCCGTGCTTGAAATTGGTGCTTGCCCATTTGGTTGGTAATCTATAAATCACATCAAAATTAGGTATTTTTGGATCATCACCAATCAACCTTAATCGCCTTCAATGCTGTGCTCTACATTAGACTCTGCTCTAACTATCCATAACAGCTTAATTTTGACAATGCTTATGTCTAGTTGTCTACTCTACAATCCAAGAGCAACGGCCTATATGCATGCAACAATGAATAAACTTATTTATTTGTGCTGTAAAACAAATGTGAATAATATTGATGCCAATTTTACAACCCACATCGTATAAACATTCAATGGAGAATCAAATATAAGAGTTATAACAAAATAAAAAAATCATAAAAATATAAGAATTTACATGGTTTGCTTATGTCTACATTAATGAAAAAATAATACAAAAGAATTTTTACTATAAATGCCACATCCCAACAGTTTCCGACGAAATTGAGATTGTGAATTGAGATTGTGATTGGATAATTGGATATATAAGGGACCATTGACACTAGTAATAATAACCGGACTTAAATATTTTAGATTATGGTTTAGGCCCAACGAGTTATTATTGCTAGTGGGCTGGATCGTCACAAATGGTATCAGAGACGAATAACATCAAGAAGTGCGAGAGCTAAGTATTATGTGAGGTAAACTGCTACACCACAGGTTTGGTCGAAGCTACCTCTCGAACCCTCACATCGCCTGATAATTCTGATATGTGATCTGATTTGGACCGAGGACGTCAAAATCTAAACGAAAAGAGCCCCCTAATAATCCCATATCGAATGGAAAAGCGGGTTATGATTGGATATATAAGGCCCCACACGCTAATAATTATAACTGAGCTTAAGCATTTTGAACCAGTGATTTGAGTCCAACGAATTATTTTTGCTAATGGATTGAGTCATTACATTTGGTATCAAAGCCAATAACCAATCGAAAGTGTGTGACGAGTCTCGATTGAGCTTAGAGTCTAAATGACAAGACTAGCGAGACAAGTCTCACATCGTCGGGTGATCTTGGACTGACGAGAACGTCAGACCTAAACAGATATTATAGACACTAATAATAATAATTAGGCTTAAATATTTTGGATTGTGATTTGAGCCCAACAAAGAGTTTGACAAAATATTCCATAACCTTTATCTAAACCTTTATCTAATTAGAACTCATGATAAAGAATTATATCACATATTAACTGCACCTAAAAATATCACCTCTTTTTTTATAGAATTAAGAGTTTTTCCCACTTCTTTCAACTCTCTACTTCTCTATTTTTTTTCTTTAATATTCTAATTATTCCTACTTTTAAGTCAAAAAATTATTAAATATAAATATTTAGATAAAAAAAATTATGATCTAAAATATTACAAACAAAAGCTCAAATGCATTGTTAGAAAATATAAAAATAAAAAAAATTACGTATTTTCTTAAAAATAATAAAATCTAAATAAAAAGAATGGACCTAATGTGATTAGCTCAACAATTTGCTAACTCTGTCTTTACTGTGAAATACCTATTTCTCTAAAATTTAAGTTGCTGAAGATCTAGTTAGTCAGTAATGGCTCTCCGGTTTGGGTAAAAATTTTGTGGACATCATCCCCATCAAGTTTGGGGACGATGCGGATGCGCCCATTCATCCATCCAATTTTACTGAGTTTAGAGAGAGAGAGAGAGTGTGTGTGTGTGTGTGAGTGAGTGTGTGTGTGTAGTGGGTGGAGACATGGATGAGCGCCGCTTCGCCATCTCCATCATCCCCAAATTTATTAGTTTGGGGATGATGCTCATAAAATTTTTCTCCCTCGAGATTTGGGGGATGGGTTTCATTAATTAATGAGAAGTGAATTTAGTACGGACTTTTTACAAAAAGGAATTAAGCAATTAGAAAACAATAAAGAGGAAAATCAAAATTCACACATTGAAACTACCAAATTGAGCATGCACCAGCACCACTACTTAAAAAAAAAAAAAAAAAAAAGGGAGTTCGAGGAGAAACACATACGATATGCAGAAACCCTTCCAACATGCCAAATTTGGCAAAAGAAGACACCACCCCTTTTGTGCACAGCATCCACAATGGGTTTCCATGCCTCCACCTGCTCCTTGGTCCATATGCCTGGTGTGTTTGGGTATCCTTGGGCAGTGTCTGAGACCCCTGCAGCCTCAGAAATCAAAAGCCCCCCCTTTGTCGTCCTCTGAGAGTAGTACAAAATGGCATGTGGCTGGGGAACATTTCCATAGGATCTTGTTCTTGTTAATGGAGCCAAAACAATTCTGAGGCAAATACAAAACACCAACAAGTTTCAATTTTCCACTCAAAAAAAAAAAAGAAAGAAAGAAAGAAAGAGAGAGAGATAAAGAGTACCACCTGTGGGAGAGATCAAATTTCCCCATCCTGTATGGAGTGAGAAGAGGAATCGGTGCCATATTCGTTTATTGATCTCTATGTATCAGAAGTATGAGCCAAAATTCCTAGTTAATATAAATAGATTTAAAAATTTTGGACTAAGAATTAAAATTTATTAATTTATTATTATTAATAATTTAAATTATTATATTTGATATTTAAGTCAATTTATCTATCGTGGACCTCACAGTACCTAATAATTTTGGATCATTTTGGATCAATCTTGCCCGTCGCAGTTATTTCTCTAACGAATGATCATTTATGATACAAATTAAATTTGTTTAAATTTTAATTTGGAATCAAATTTATGGATTAATGCATTAATTTACATATATAATAAAAGATAAATATATTGAATCATATTATTATATTTATACCTGAGCTGAAATTAAATCAAATTATTAAATATAATTTGTTTCTATTAGAAATAATAATGTTAGTATTATTTTCGAATAAAATTGCTTAGGAAAATAAAATTAATAAGTCAATATTAAAGTGACCAAAGAGGTAATAAAAGGAAGAGAGTAGTAGTTCTACCGGTGGGAGAGATCGAAACTTGCCCATCTTGTATGGAGTTAGAAGGAGAGTAAATACCTTTTTTTTTTTTTTCTCTTTTTTTTTTTTTTTTTTTTTGAAACTTTTATTGACTGATTATTACTGTAAGGAAAAATCTACATACTAATCATCGGTGCAATGATAACGTGGCCTCTTCTTATTCTTTATTTATTTATGTAATTTTTGCTCCCTCTTCCTCTTCCTGGCTTCTGATCTGCAGGAGCAAATTAACACAGCATAAGCTTCTTAAAAATAATTTTGGGTCTAAAATATTTTTCGGCTCAAAAGAGTATTTGATAATATTAATTTTAAACTCTAATTTTGATTTTTAGAATTTATTTACTGATTTTGGACATATAATTACATTATTTATTTACTAAATAATATATGATTCTTAAGTGAATCAAAAAATTATACCAAATAAAATATTGATCTTAATCTGCCAATTATCCAAGTGAAAGTTCACTCAACTTACAGGTTTTCCACAGGTCTCTGGGCAAAAGAAAACAAAACCATCCATGTTTTCCAACAAAAGAAACAATCAAGACAACAATATTACTTCACCAATAAAATCACTTTATTCATGATGTCTATAATGTAAACAAGGGCATGTTACAAGTGGAAAACTAATAATCTTAACTCTACGCACCACTCTTATATCACTAGCATTGATTGACAAAACAAATTGGCAAAAAAAAATTCAAGCAGAAGACTCGAGAAATGGGTAATCTGTGTACCCAACAACAGGATCAGAAGTGTAAAATGTCGCTCTATCATACTGATTCAATGGCGCATTAAGCTCGAATCTCTTCGGCAAATCGGGATTAGCCAAGAACAAGCGCCCATATGCCACAAGATCTGTGTAGCCTTCGGCGATTACTTTGTTCCCTTCCTCTCTATCGTATCCTCCCACGGCAATAAAAGTTCCATTAAAAGCTTTTCTCATAGGAAGAAGCCTATGAGGGATTTGGCGCCGTCCTTCGATGATAGACATTCGGGGCTCGACCATATGGCAGTAGAGAATGTTATACTTGTTTAGCAAATCGACCATGTACAGCCCGAGAGCTTCTGCGTTCGAGTCCCAGCAATCCTTGTAGTCCGCGAAAGGTGAGAGCCTTATTCCAACTCTGTCAGCTCCGATCTCATTGGCGATTGCTTTGACGATCTCCAGCGCAAAGCGGCACCGGTTCTCCATGCTCCCCCCGTACTCGTCGGTTCGGTCGTTGGCACTGTCCTTCATGAATTGCTCGATTAAGTAGCCGTGTGCACCGTGGATTTCGACCCCATCAAAGCCTGCAAGTATGTAACAGTAGTGTGAACATTCGGCGAATTGATCTACATAAACTGATTTGAAGTTTTGTCGTAGAAGTTTTATGTTACCTGCTTCGATGGCATTCCTTGCGGCGAGTCTGAAATCGTTGACAATTTGGGGGATCTCGTCGGTCGTTAACCGTCGAGGGGGAGAGTAGGCCTTTACAGTGCCATCCTGTTGAGTTTGAGGTCCTATTTGCTTGTCCGTGCTTGAAATTGGTGCTTGCCCATTTGGTTGGTAATCTATAAATCACATCAAAATTAGGTATTTGAGGATCATCACCAATCAGTCTTAATCGCCATCAATTTAATGCTCTAATTAGACTCTGCACTAACTATCTATGACAGCTTAAGTTTGGCAATGCTTATAACGTGGCCTATTTGCAATCATGAATAAACTTATTTATTTGCAACTCAATCTTTACTATGTATCTTCTCTCTCTCTCTCAAAAAAAAAAAAAAAAAAAAAAAAACTTTACTATGTAATTACTATTTTCTCTAAAATTTAAGTTGCTGAAGATCGAGCGGAGTTCCAAATAGTTTTGGATGGTGGTTTTTATTAATTAATAATGTTCATATAAGAAATTAAGCAATTAGAAAACAATACAGTGGATGCTAAAATTTCGCATATTGAAACTACCAGATTGAGCATACGCTGCTGCTAAAAAAAAAAAGAGTCAGAGAAGAAACACATACGATATGCAGAAACCCTCCCAACATGCCAAATTTGGCAAAAGAAGACACCACCCTTCTTATGCACAGCATCCACAATGGGTTTCCATGCCTCCACCTGCTCCTTAGTCCATATGCCTGGTGTTTCTGGGTACCCCTGGGCAGTGTCTGAGACCCCAGTGGCCTCAGCAATCAGAAGCCCCCCCTTTGTTGTCCTCTGAGAGTAATACAAAACGGCATGTGGCTGGGGAACATTTCCATAGGATCTTGTTCTTGTTAATGGAGCCAGAACAATTCTGAGGCAAATACAAAACACCAAGTTTCAATTTTCCACTCAAAAAAAAAAAGAAAAAAAAAAGAAAGAGAGAGATAAAGAGTGCCACCTGTGGGAGAGATCAAATTTCCCCATCTTGTATGGAGTGAGAAGAGGAATTGGTGCCATCTTCTATTATTGATCTCTATGTATCAACAACAGTATGAGACAAGATTTCTTCTCCTTTTCTCTTTCTCCTCTGTACCTCTCTTCTTCGCTAGCTCTGTTTAATGGAATAAAACAAAGAGGGAGAAATGATATTTATATTTATAATGGAATAAAACAAAGAGGGAGAAATGATATTTATATTTATACAGAGAATGGCTAATCTCTGAAAAATAAAAATCCTGCTTTTTCAAGTTGAGCTGTAGAATCAAATTGGCTTCCAGTCTTCAGGAATTAAAAATCGGGTCCACCAGGTCCACCATGCCGGACTGTGCACCGTCAGTGAGTATTCCATAGAGGTAACACTAACACCAGATAGAACACACCCCAGACCAATTTCATTGTGCATGCTGTAGTTTCTACACTGGCTCGTGTTAAGTCGTCCCCAGATAATACCTATGTCGTTTGGTCTCACCAAATTACCTCATTTTCGGAATATGCCAATATTGTTTATAAAATCATCACGTAAATCACAAGTGCTTCTTCGAAAAAAGTGATAAAATTATTCAAGATTCTCAATTTGTAACCAACAGAAATGACACAATAAAATATTATTAACTATTATTGCGATGTGAAAATTATTTATATTTTATATAATAATAAAACGAGAATTCGAAAAAAAGAAAAATTATAATATATATATATATATATATATATATATATATATATATATATAATATATATATATATATATATATATATATATATATATATATATATACTGCATCAGAGCAACCCTCTTTAACAAGTTACAATTTTTTTTTCTATGATAAAATATTAAATAATTTCTTTTTTTCATATTTGATGGGCTCACAGGGTGAGAACAATCTGTGTCAGAGTTTGCTTCGAGTTATTTTTTTTATTTTTTTTTGAGAAAAAAATAACACGCTACCTATTTCATTCGAAAGTGAATTAAGCTAACAAGAGTGGGACAACAATGCCTCAAAATAAAAAAAAACCGTAAACAAAAAGAAACAAACAATAACAAAAGCGAAAGGAAAAGAGATCGACTAAAGAGGGCGAGAAAAAAGCAATTCCGACCGTGCGCCCACCTCTCACTTCAAACCATCCCACAAAAGTAGGTCTCTTCTGACCCAACTAACCGCGCTGCGGGAATCCGTGTTGACCTGCTGAAAGATAACTCTATTTCTGATTCTCCAGATCACCTACCAGTTCGCAACCAGGTAGGTAAGAGATCTATCCACGTCTGAACCTCTCTCCCCACCTTTCCGACTCTCCCACACCCGTCGGACGTTGTTCCCTAATGCCTGGATATCAACCGCCCCATCGCCAATCCCAAACAGGAACCGAGCGTACACGCACCCGGTGAAAAGGTGGTCCGCCGTCTCCACCTGAGCCCCACAAAGCACACATAGATTGTTCCTGCACCAACCTCTTCTTAGAAGATTATCTATCGTTGGAAGTCGATTCTTAAGAGCGATCCAGATAAAAACTTTAACCTTAGCTGGCAAGCGCAGCCTCCATATAGAGAAGGCAATAAGATCCCGAGTCCCCCCGTCAATGAGGAAGTTGTAGGTAGACTTGACAGTAAAGATACCTTTGTTGTTCCACCTCCACACCAACTCGTCATTCCTATTCCCCGACGAGGCGGCTCCCACCAACTCCTTCAGACGTTTCACACGTTCCCTGCCCAAAGGCCCCATCGTAGAGGCTCCTCTAAGGATCTTCCGCCATCTCCATCTATCCTGATCTAAACATGCGCAGACTTTGATCGACTTCCTAGCAACCTCCCTAAACAACTCAAAACAAAGAGATTGCAAGGTCACCTCGCCGCACCACCTGTCCGTCCAAAAACTCACGAGTCTTCCATCACCGAGCCTGTCACGCCCCGGCGTCGAAACTGCGATCCGGGCTCGCCGACAGATCCGCCGCCCATACGGGAAGCCCCATATAGACGAAGCGACTAACCTGCAAAAGATCAACTACACTGTACAGATATCAGAGCTGAAAGGTAAACTGCTGAAATAAATATATACAACTCCTCAAATAGTACATGTCAGGACCTCACAATACAAAAGTGACTCCAAAAGTAAAAAGCACATGATACATCCCAAAATCACTGACAGTACTAGTACATCACCAAAAGGGTACATCTACTCTCACTGGAAGAAGTGTCACGCCCCGGGGTCGAAACTGCGACCTGGCTCGCCAACAGATCCGCCACCTATGCCAGACCCGCATAGGTGAAGCGTCCTACCTGCAAGAAAAGTACTACAGCTAAACAGATATCAGAGCTATAAATAAAAAATCTGCTGTATAACTAAATCAATCACTGTACAACTGGAAATAACACAACAATGTCCGTCTCCCAAAAATGATAATCATGCAGAATCCTCATATACAAACTCAGAACTCAACCGGGAGGTATCTCCAATAAATACATCAGTGTACAGGCTCTCAATACATAACAATCCTCACTACAACAGTCTCTCAAAGGAGGAAAAATAAAATAACTAATCTACTGAAGCTCTCCTCTGAAGGGGTACCGCTACACTCCAACGACGGGTAGGGAACTAGCTCGCGACTCCCTCGCCTCGGTCAGAAGGATCAGCAACAGGAACAACAGGAACTGGAGTAGAAGTTCCTGTGGGAAAAGACACCACGACGGGTGTGAGAACTACGTCCCAAGTAGTTCTCAGTGGGTGCCGCCAACAAGCCCGACGGTCTGCCCACTAAGTCCACTAGAGGCATAAAGTAACAAAAGCAGTGCTGTAAGGAAAGCTGGGAAAAGTAAACTCTACAGCTACTATGCCTCTATCTAGATGCTCAAAGAGTGGGACAGAAAGAACATGATGCCACAACAACTCTCATCTCTGATCACTCAATCTGAACTGACTGCCTCCTCGGGTCCAGTCAAGCCTGCGCCAACCTACTGCCGTTACGTCCCTGAGGAGCGGACTTACGTAGGATCTACTGCCGTTACGTCCCGGAGGAGCGGACTTACGTAGGATCTACTGCCGTTACGTCCCGAAGGAGCGGACTTACGTAGGGCGTCCATGACTGCCAACACCAGCACAGCCAGAGGGACAAATGCAACGACAAGTCGCGATAGAAAAGCTCAATCTCACGCCGGTATAACAACCCGGTCTCGCCTACTCCGGCAGTGGCACTCGAGGGGAGCGACCCGCTCGAGGTAAAAAGTAACCCATCTCAGTATCTCTGTAAAGTATCTCTGTCAAGCTCAAATGTGGCTCATGCAGGCTATGATCCACGATCAAACAGATCGGTAACTCCAAGCTCAAAGCACAACTCAGTCGGAAAAAAGAACCTCGACTCGAACAGGAATAGCCCAACACACTCTCACAGCTATGTCGGAGAACCCTCAACGACTCAATCTGATAAATGCACGACCATGGCTGAGTCGGGAAACCTCCACGACTCGATCTACCAGAACCCCAAGATCCTCAAGGCTAAGTGGGAGAACCACCTCCACCACTAAATGAGAGAAACAACCTCTAGATCACACTCTGCCAACTCATGGCACCAAGTCGCATCCACTGCGAGAAACTGTCTCAACAGGCCAAACAGGCCAAACGTCGCATCTACTGCGAACAACTGCCTCAACAGGCCGACATCGCATCCACTGCGAACAGCTGACTCAACAGGCCAAACAGGCCGAACATCTCAACCACTGACCCAATGGAGGGTCCGGGAACACCGAAAGACTAGAACCTACAACCCAAATCAAACAAGAACAAGCTCTAGGCATAGCCTCTCGTTGTTCTCGTCCCAAGAAAAGGCAGACCTTAGAACCCAGACCACTCGAATCATCTCGGTGGTTAATTTATAGGAAAAACTGTGACATTTCTTACTGAAGCCATCTGATCTGTAAGAATCCATATTTAATGATTTTTAGTTCTGCTTAGGAAAACAGTTGAAACCAAGTTTTATATCTAAGCCTCGAAGGGCTAATGCCTTCGTCCAATCAAACAGGAACAGACTCAGGCGACCCTACGATGCTTGGAAGAAAATATTTGGTTGACAAAAATCATATGTGTGTCCAAAAGGGTTCTGGGTTTAAGGTTCTGCTAACACTGATCTACCGCTGCCACTAGCACAGCGGCGACAGATAAAACAAGAAAAATAAAACATCTCGGGACCACCGTCTACCCAAACGGCTCCCGCTACAGATGAACAACCAACTACATCTACCAGACGCCACTCTGCTCCCAGCACGAGTGTAACATGCATCCCACACTAAAAGATAACTCCTGACCACTCGGCCCACTACCCGGGCGAGGAAGAACACTATGTCCAGGAAAGATAGAAGTGTGGATGTCTAAAACAGAAATAACCCTAGCCCAAGTGAGGGTTTTCTACCAGTCTGGTTACACATGCAATCATATGACAGGGGTGCTAGGTCAAATTCCAAGATAACAATAATCAACAGCTTGTAGGGAAGGACAATAAATACATGATGATCTATCAACATCAGGAACATCAATTCCTATAATCTAGCATGCTATATAAAACACATCTGTAACATGCAAGTCCCTACACAGATAGAATTAATGCACAGTCCATAGGTCGTGAAGACAAGGCCACCCACCTGAAAAGCTGACTGTCCGGAGTTCCACAGCTGAAAATACCCAGAATCCCAAATCTCCAACTCCAACGGGTCCAGCAATACCCGCAAACTCTCCTGGGTACAACATACAGTCCAAAGTTACACCTAACCCCAATAAATTACCCAATAATCACACTCTAAAATTCAGCCTCAAAGATGTCCATTTTTCACCTGCTGATAAGGCTCCAAAAATTCTGAAATAAATATCACAGCGATCGTCTCGTCGAGACCTTCGAAACGGGTACCTGCACGTTCAATTCCGAGCCCCGTAGGCCGAGTTACAAATTCCACAGTACAGGTGCGCAAACACTCACAACCACACAACTGTAAAACTCTGCACAGTAAAAGGGGAAACAGTATACCTTCGGGCAAGCCTCAGAAAAATCCCAAAAAAAAAACGATGATAATCCTCGCGACGAGTAGATCCAAAAAGTGTATAGGCTCGTCTCGATCTGATGCTCGAGTGCGGAGATAAAATTCCGGCAAGCCTCCGCTGGTCCAGAATTTCCACCAGCAAAACAGTGGCTCAGAAATGCCTCGTAAACCGTGCCAAGAACTCAGAATCAATCAAGGTGATCAACACGGAAATCGAAGGCGTACCTCTCGTGATTCCAACGCCGCAGAAATCGTCCAAAATACTGACGGAAGTAGCTCTGTGGACCTCTCAGATCGAACCTGCGACGATAACGGGCCTCCGATGAAAGATCGCCACACTGCGCTCCGATGCGAAGTCGTCGACGCCGCGGCTTCCAAAAAAAATCCGTGCCTCTGCCAGAAGATGCGCAGCACAAAGTTCTACCACTTTCCTAATAGGGGCCATGGGCAGGGGAGCTCGGAAAGGCGGCAAAAAGCCTCAGCCAACTGCCTATTATAGGCCCAGCCCGAAAAAATCCAGATTTTGGACTTTTGGCCCAAAGTTCGGGCGCCCGGGGTATTCGGGCTGCTACAGTAACGGGCCCGGCCCTTTACTGTGCGCAGCCCGAATCCCTCCGGGCCGCCACGTGCCCAGACGCGCTCCCCGCGCGCCCGCGCACGTGCGCCCGCGAACCGCGCGAAGCCACGTGTCCCGACACGTGGACGTGCGCGGCTGCGCCCGACCAACCACGGGCGCCACGTGGCGCCCCCGACGTCGCCCCCGAACCGCGCCCACGCCGCGCCCACTGCGCGACCGCCGGAGCCTCCCGCTGCCGCACGTCGGGGCACGCGCCCCGAGGCACACCAGCCTCCCCCGCGTGGACCCGCGCGCACCAGAACCCGCCAACCAAAGTCCGCCACGCGTCCGCACCCGTTCCACCAGTGCACCCGCGCCACTGCGTGGACCGCGCGGTGCTGCGCCGGCCAACCGGAGCTCCCCACGTGGCCCGCGCCTGGTGCACGACTCCGCGGCTTTGCGACCGACGGCCTCTCCCGGCCCGCCGCCGCGCTCGCCGTCCGCCGCCGCCGCCGGCGCAAACTCCGGCCGCGGAAACAGTAACCCCACGCTCGAAATCCGTGCCGGGTCATCGAGCTCCGAAAAAATATAAGTAAATAGTCCATCCTTGACCGGTTTTCGCGCGCTGAATCAAATCCGATGTCCGATTTGCCAAATTTCACTTCTAAAATTTACCAAAAATTCCGGAACAGGAAACTTGATACGTTTTTCATCCGAGTCCAAATCTTGGGCCAATATGCGCGCTCAACCACTCTAACAACCCAACATGGGGTCTCCGGAAGC
>CM055073.1:2580019-2688983 GCA_029204045.2 Tillandsia leiboldiana
TTAAAGCTTTTTCATAGGAAGAAGCCTATGAGGGATTTGGCGCCGTCCTTCGATGATAGACATTCGGGGCTCGACCATATGACAGTAGAGAATGTATACTTGTTTAGCGATTCAATCATGTAGAGCCCGAGGTTCGGTTTGAGTCCCAACAATCCATGTAGTCCTCAAAAAGGTGAGAGCTTTATTCCGACTCTTTCAGCTCCGATCTCATGACGACCGCTTCGACGATCTCCAGTGCAAAGCGGCACCGATTCTCAAGGCTCCGCCGTACTCGTCGGTTCGGTCGTTGGCAGTGTCCTTCATGAATTGCTCGATTAAGTAGCCGTGCGAACCGTGGATTTCGACCCCATCAAAGCCTGCATGTATGTAACAGTAGTGTGAGCATATGCGAAATGATCTACAAAATTGATTTGAAGTTTTGTTGTAGAAGTTTTATGTTACTAGAGCTACAACCTGCTTCTATGGCATTCCTTGGGCGAGTCTGAAATCGTTGACGATTTGGGGGATCTCGTCGGTTGTTAACCGTCGAGGGGGAGAGTAGGCCTCTACCATGCCATCTGGGTGAGTTTGAGGTCCTATTGCTTGTCCGTGCTTGAAATTGGTGCTTGCCATTTGGTTGGTAATCTATAAATCACATCAAAATTAGGTATTTTTGGATCATCACCAATCAACCTTAATCGCCTTCAATGCTGTGCTCTACATTAGACTCTGCTCTAACTATCCATAACAGCTTAATTTTGACAATGCTTATGTTAGTTGTCTACTCTACAATCCAGAGCAACGGCCTATATGCATGCAACAATGAATAAAACTTATTTATTGTGCTGTAAAACAAATGTGAATAATATGATGCCAATTTTACAACCCACATCGTATAAAAATTCAATGGAGAATCAAATATAAGAGTTATAACAAAATAAAAAAATCAAAAAATATAAGAATTTACATGGTTGCTTATGTCTACATTAATGAAAAAATAATACAAAAGAATTTTTACTATAAATGCCACATCCCAACAGTTTCCGACGAAATTGAGATTGT
This sequence comes from Tillandsia leiboldiana, assembly GCA_029204045.2. Classification (NCBI taxonomy): domain Eukaryota; kingdom Viridiplantae; phylum Streptophyta; class Magnoliopsida; order Poales; family Bromeliaceae; genus Tillandsia; species Tillandsia leiboldiana. The sequence continues at coordinate 2,581,061 of CM055073.1, forward strand.
GAATTGAGATTGTGATTGGATAATTGGATATATAAGGGACCATTGACACTAGTAATAATAACCGGACTTAAATATTTTAGATTATGGTTTAGGCCAACGAGTTATTATTGCTAGTGGGCTGGATCGTCACAAATGGTATCAGAGACGAATAACATCAAGAAGTGCGAGAGCTAAGTATTATGTGAGGTAAAATGCTACACCACAGGTTTGGTCGAAGCTACCTCTCGAACCCTCACATCGCTGATAATTCTGATATGTGATCTGATTTGGACCGAGGACGTCAAAATCTAAACGAAAGAGCCCCCTAATAATCCCATATCGAATGGAAAAGCGGGTTATGATTGGATATATAAGGCCCCACACGCTAATAATTATAACTGAGCTTAAGCATTTTGAACCAGTGATTTGAGTCCAACGAATTATTTTGCTAATGGATTGAGTCATTACATTTGGTATCAAAGCCAATAACCAATGAAAGTGTGTGACGAGTCTCGATTGAGCTTAGAGTCTAAATGACAGACTAGCGAGACAAGTCTCACATCGTCGGGTGATCTTGGACTGACGAGAACGTCAGACCTAAACAGATATTATAGACACTAATAATAAAATAGGCTTAAATATTTTGGATTGTGATTTGAGCCCAACAAAGAGTTTGACAAAATATTCCATAACCTTTATCTAAACCTTTATCTAATTAGAACTCATGATAAAGAAAGAATTATATCACATATTAACTGCACCTAAAAATATCACCTCTTTTTTATAGAATTAAGAGTTTTTTCCCACTTCTTTCAACTCTCTACTTCTCTATTTTTTTTCTTTAATATTCTAATTATTCCTACTTTTAAGTCAAAAATTATTAATATAAATATTTAGATAAAAAAAATTATGATCTAAAATATTACAAACAAAAGCTCAAATGCATTGTTAGAAAATATAAAATAAAAAAAAATTACGTATTTTCTTAAAAATAATAAAAATCTAAATAAAAGAATGGACCTAATGTGATTAGCTCAACAATTTGCTAACTCTGTCTTTACTGTGAAATACCTATTTCTCTAAAATTTAAGTTGCTGAAGATCTAGTTAGTCAGTAATGGCTCTCCGGTTGGGTAAAAATTTTGTGGACATCATCCCCATCAAGTTTGGGGACGATGCGGATGCGCCCATTCATCCATCCAATTTTTACTGAGTTTAGAGAGAGAGAGAGAGTGTGGTGTGTGTGTGAGTGAGTGTGTGTTGTAGTGGGTGGAGACATGGATGAGCGCCGCTTCGCCATCTCCATCATCCCCAAATTTATTAGTTGGGGATGATGCTCATAAAAATTTTTCTCCCTCGAGATTTGGGGATGGGTTTCATTAATTAATGAGAAGTGAATTTAGTACGGACTTTTTACAAAAAGGAATTAAGCAATTAGAAAACAATAAGAGGAAAATCAAAATTCACACATTGAAACTACCAAATTGAGCATGCACCAGCACCACTACTTAAAAAAAAAAAAAAAAAAAAAGGGAGAGGAGTTCGAGGAGAAACACATACGATATGCAGAAACCCTTCCAACATGCCAAATTTGGCAAAAGAAACACCACCCTTTTGTGCACAGCATCCACAATGGGTTTCCATGCCTCCACCTGCTCCTTGGTCCATATGCCTGGTGTGTTTGGGTATCCTTGGGCAGTGTCTGAGACCCCTGCAGCCTCAGAAATCAAAAGCCCCCCTTTGTCGTCCTCTGAGAGTAGTACAAAATGGCATGTGGCTGGGGAACATTTCCATAGGATCTTGTTCTTGTTAATGGAGCCAAAACAATTCTGAGGCAAATACAAAACACCAACAAGTTTCAATTTTCCACTCAAAAAAAAAAAAAGAAAGAAAGAAAGAAAGAGAGAGAGATAAAGAGTACCACCTGTGGAGAGATCAAATTTCCCCATCCTGTATGGAGTGAGAAGAGGAATCGGTGCCATATTCGTTATTGATCTCTATGTATCAGAAGTATGAGCCAAAATTCCTAGTTAATATAAATAGATTTAAAAAATTTTGGACTAAGAATTAAAATTTATTAATTTATTATTATTAATAATTTAAATTATTATATTGATATTTAAGTCAATTTATCTATCGTGGACCTCACAGTACCTAATAATTTTGGATCATTTGGGATCAATCTTGCCCGTCGCAGTTATTTCTCTAACGAATGATCATTTATGATACAAATTAAATTTGTTTAAATTTTAATTTGGAATCAAATTTATGGATTAATGCATTAATTTACATATATAATAAAAGATAAATATATTGAATCATATTATTATATTTATACCTGAGCTGAAATTAAATCAAATTATTAAATATAATTTGTTTCTATTAGAAATAATAATGTTAGTATTATTTTCGAATAAAATTGCTTAGGAAAATAAAATTAATAAGTCAATATTAAAGTGACCAAAGAGGTAATAAAAGGAAGAGAGTAGTAGTTCTACCGGTGGGAGAGATCGAAACTTGCCCATCTTGTATGGAGTTAGAAGGAGAGTAAATACCTTGTTTTTTTTTTTTTCTTTTTTTTTTTTTTTTTTTTGAAACTTTTATTGACTGATTATTACTGTAAGAAAAAATCTACATACTAATCATCGGTGCCATGATAACGTGGCCTCTTTTATTCTTTATTTATTTTGTAATTTTTGCTCCCTCTTCCTCTTCCTGGCTTCTGATCTGCAGGAGCAAATTAACACAGCATAAGCTTCTTAAAAATAATTTTGGGTCTAAAATATTTTTCGGCTCAAAAGAGTATTTGATAATATTAATTTTAAACTCTAATTTTGATTTTTAGAATTATTTACTGATTTTGGACATATAATTACATTATTTATTTACTAAATAATATATGATTCTTAAGTGAATCAAAAAATTATACCAATAAAAATATTGATCTTAATCTGCCCATTATCCAAGTGAAAGTTCACTCAACTTACAGGTTTTCCACAGGTCTCTGGGCAAAGAAAACAAAACCATCCATGTTTTCCAACAAAAGAAACAATCAAGACAACAATATTATCACCAATAAAATCACTTTATTCATGATGTCTATAATGTAAACAAGGGCATGTTACAAGTGGAAAACTAATAATCTTAACTCTACGCACCACTCTTATATCACTAGCATTGATTGACAAAACAAATTGGCAAAAAAAAATTCAAGCAGAAGACTCGAGAAATGGGTAATCTGTGTACCCAACAACAGGATCAGAAGTGTAAAATGTCGCTCTATCATACTGATTCAATGGCGCATTAAGCTCGAATCTCTTCGGCAAATCGGGATTAGCCAAGAACAAGCGCCCATATGCCACAAGATCTGTGTAGCCTTCGGCGATTACTTTGTTCCCTTCCTCTCTATCGTATCCTCCCACGGCAATAAAAGTTCCATTAAAAGCTTCTCATAGGAAGAAGCCTATGAGGGATTTGGCGCCGTCCTTCGATGATAGACATTCGGGGCTCGACCATATGGCAGTAGAGATGTTATACTTGTTTAGCAAATCGACCATGTACAGCCCGAGAGCTTCTGCGTTCGAGTCCCAGCAATCCTTGTAGTCCGCGAAAGGTGAGAGCCTTATTCCAACTCTGTCAGCTCCGATCTCATTGGCGATTGCTTTGACGATCTCCAGCGCAAGCGGCACCGGTCTCCATGCTCCCCCCGTACTCGTCGGTTCGGTCGTTGGCACTGTCCTTCATGAATTGCTCGATTAAGTAGCCGTGTGCACCGTGGATTTCGACCCCATCAAAGCCTGCAAGTATGTAACAGTAGTGTGAACATTCGGCGAATTGATCTACATAAACTGATTTGAAGTTTTGTCGTAGAAGTTTTATGTTACCTGCTTCGATGGCATTCCTTGCGGCGAGTCTGAAATCGTTGACAATTTGGGGGATCTCGTCGGTCGTTAACCGTCGAGGGGGAGAGTAGGCCTTTACAGTGCCATCCTGTTGAGTTTGAGGTCCTATTTGCTTGTCCGTGCTTGAAATTGGTGCTTGCCCATTGGTTGGTAATCTATAAATCACATCAAAATTAGGTATTTGAGGATCATCACCAATCAGTCTTAATCGCCATCAATTTAATGCTCTAATTAGACTCTGCACTAACTATCTATGACAGCTTAAGTTTGGCAATGCTTATAACGTGGCCTATTTGCAATCATGAATAAACTTATTTATTTGCAACTCAATCTTTACTATGTATCTTCTCTCTCTCTCTCTCAAAAAAAAAAAAAAAAAAAAAAAACTTTACTATGTAATTACTATTTTCTCTAAAATTTAAGTTGCTGAAGATCGAGCGGAGTTCCAAATAGTTTTGGATTGGTGGTTTTTTTATTAATTATAATGTTCAATAAGAAATTAGCAATTAGAAAACATACAGTGGATGCTAAAATTTCGCATATTGAAACTACCAGATTGAGCATACGCTGCTGCTAAAAAAAAAAAGAGTCAGAGAAGAACACATACGATATGCAGAAACCCTCCCAACATGCCAAATTGGCAAAAGAAGACACCACCCTTCTTATGCACAGCATCCACAATGGGTTTCCATGCCTCCACCTGTGCTCCTTAGTCCATATGCCTGGTGTTTCTGGGTACCCCTGGGCAGTGTCTGAGACCCAGTGGCCTCAGCAATCAGAAGCCCCCTTTGTTGTCCTCTGAGAGTAATACAAAACGGCATGTGGCTGGGGAACATTTCCATAGGATCTTGTTCTTGTTAATGGAGCCAGAACAATTCTGAGGCAAATACAAAACACCAAGTTTCAATTTTCCACTCCTCAAAAAAAAAAGAAAAAAAAAAAAGAGAGAGATAAAGAGTGCCACCTGTGGGAGAGATCAAATTTCCCCATCTTGTATGGAGTGAGAAGAGGAATTGGTGCCATCTTCTATTATTGATCTCTATGTATCAACAACAGTATGAGACAAGATTTCTTCTCCTTTTCTCTTTCTCCTCTGTACCTCTCTTCTTCGCTAGCTCTGTTTAATGGAATAACAAAGAGGGAGAAATGATATTTATATTTATAATGGAATAAAACAAAGAGGGAGAAATGATATTTATATTTATACAGAGAATGGCTAATCTCTGAAAAATAAAAATCCTGCTTTTTCAAGTTGAGCTGTAGAATCAAATTGGCTTCCAGTCTTCAGGAATTAAAAATCGGGTCCACCAGGTCCACCATGCCGGACTGTGCACCGTCAGTGAGTATTCCATAGAGGTAACACTAACACCAGATAGAACACACCCCAGACCAATTTCATTGTGCATGCTGTAGTTTCTACACTGGCTCGTGTTAAGTCGTCCCCAGATAATACCTATGTCGTTTGGTCTCACCAAATTACCTCATTTTCGGAATATGCCAATATTGTTTATAAAATCATCACGTAAATCACAAGTGCTTCTTCGAAAAAAGTGATAAAATTATTCAAGATTCTCAATTTGAACCAACAGAAATGACACAATAAAATATTATTAACTATTATTGCGATGTGAAAATTATTTATATTTTATATAATATAAAACGAGAATTCGAAAAAAGAAAAATTATATATCATATTATATATATATATATATTAATATATATAATAATATATATATATATATATATTATATATATATATATATATATATTATATACTGCATCAGAGCAACCCTCTTTTAACAAGTTACAATTTTTTTTTCTATGATAAATATTAAATAATTTCTTTTTTTCATATTTGATGGGCTCACAGGGTGAGAACAATCTGTGTCAGAGTTTGCTTCGAGTTATTTTTTTTATTTTTTTTTGAGAAAAAAATAACACGCTACCTATTTCATTCGAAAGTGAATTAAGCTAACAAGAGTGGGACAACAATGCCTCAAAAATAAAAAAACCGTAAACAAAAAGAAACAAACAATAACAAAAGCGAAAGGAAAAGAGATCGACTAAAGAGGGCGAGAGAAAAAGCAATTCCGACCGTGCGCCCACCTCTCACTTCAAACCATCCCACAAAAGTAGGTCTCTTCTGACCCCACTAACCGCGCTGCGGGAATCCGTGTTGACCTGCTGAAAGATAACTCTATTTCTGATTCTCCAGATCACCTACCAGTTCGCAACCAGGTAGGTAAGAGATCTATCCACGTCTGAACCTCTCTCCCACCTTTCCGACTCTCCCACACCCGTCGGACGTTGTTCCCTAATGCCTGGATATCAACCGACCCCCATCGCCAATCCCAAACAGGATACCGAGGACACGCACCCGGTGGAAAAGGGGGTCCGCCGTCTCCACCTGAGCCCCACAAAGCACCATAGCTTGTTCCTGCACCAACCTCTTCTTAGAAGATTATTATCGTTGGAAGTCGATTCTTAAGAGCGAGTCCAGATAAAAACTTTAACCTTAGCTGGCAAGCGCCAGCCTCCATATAGAGAAGGCAATAAGATCACGAGTCCCCCCGTCAATGAGGAAGTTGTAGGTAGACTTGACAGTAAGATACCTTTGTTGTTCCACCTCCACACCAACTCGTCATTCCTATTCCCCGACGAGGCGGCTCCCACCAACTCCTTCAGACGTTGTCACACGTTCCCTGCCCAAAGGCCCCATCGTAGAGGCTCCTCTAAGGATCTTCCGCCATCTCCATCTATCCTGATCTAAACATGCGCAGACTTTGATCGACTTCCTAGCAACCTCCCCTAAACAACTCAAAACAAAGAGATTGCAAGGTCACCTCGCCGCACCACCTGTCCGTCCAAAAACTCACGAGTCTTCCATCACCGAGCCTGTCACGCCCCCGGCGTCGAAACTGCGATCCGGGCCGCCGACAGATCCGCCGCCCATACGGGAAGCCCCATATAGACGAAGCGACTAACCTGCAAAAGATCAACTACACTGTACAGATATCAGAGCTGAAAGGTAAACTGCTGAAATAAATATATACAACTCCTCAAATAGTACATGTCAGGACCTCACAATACAAAGTGACTCCAAAAGTAAAAAGCACATGATACATCCCAAAATCACTGACAGTACTAGTACATCACCAAAAGGGTACATCTACTCTCACTGGAAGAAGTGTCACGCCCCGGGGTCGAAACTGCGACCTGGCTCGCCAACAGATCCGCCACCTATGCCAGACCCGCATAGGTGAAGCGTCCTACCTGCAAGAAAAGTACTACAGCTAAACAGATATCAGAGCTATAAATAAAAAATCTGCTGTATAACTAAATCAATCACTGTACAACTGGAAATAACACAACAATTGTCCGTCTCCCAAAAATGATAATCATGCAGAATCCTCATATACAAACTCAGAACTCAACCGGGAGGTATCTCCAATAAATACATCAGTGTACAGGCTCTCAATACATAACAATCCTCACTACAACAGTCTCTCAAAGGAGGAAAATAAAATAACTAATCTACTGAAGCTCTCCTCTGAAGGGGTACCGCTACACTCCAACGACGGGTAGGAACTAGCTCGCGACTCCCTCGCCTCGGTCAGAAGGATCAGCAACAGGAACAACAGGAACTGGAGTAGAAGTTCCTGTGGGAAAAGACACCACGACGGGTGTGAGAACTACGTCCCAAGTAGTTCTCAGTGGGTTGCCGCCAACAAGCCCGACGGTCTGCCCACTAAGTCCACTAGAGGCATAAAGTAACAAAAGCAGTGCTGTAAGGAAAGCTGGGAAAAGTAAACTCTACAGCTACTATGCCTCTATCTAGATGCTCAAAGAGTGGGACAGAAAGAACATGATGCCACAACAACTCTCATCTCTGATCACTCAATCTGAACTGACTGCCTCCTCGGGTCCAGTCAAGCCTGCGCCAACCTACTGCCGTTACGTCCCTGAGGAGCGGACTTACGTAGGATCTACTGCCGTTACGTCCGGAGGAGCGGACTTACGTAGGATCTACTGCCGTTACGTCCCGAAGGAGCGGACTTACGTAGGGCGTCCATGACTGCCAACACCAGCACAGCCAGAGGGACAAATGCAACGACAAGTCGCGATAGAAAAGCTCAATCTCACGCCGGTATAACAACCCGGTCTCGCCTACTCCGGAGTGGCACTCGAGGGGAGCGACCCGCTCGAGTAAAAAGTAACCCATCTCAGTATCTCTGTAAAGTATCTCTGTCAAGCTCAAATGTGGCTCATGCAGGCTATGATCCACGATCAAACAGATCGGTAACTCCAAGCTCAAAGCACAACTCAGTCGGAAAAAGAACCTCGACTCGAACAGGAATAGCCCAACACACTCTCACAGCTATGTCGGAGAACCCTCAACGACTCAATCTGATAAATGCACGACCATGGCTGAGTCGGGAAACCTCCACGACTCGATCTACCAGAACCCCAAGATCCTCAAGGCTAAGTGGGAGAACCACCTCCACCACTAAATGAGAGAAACAACCTCTAGATCACACTCTGCCAACTCATGCACCAAGTCGCATCCCACTGCGAGAAACTGTCTCAACAGGCCAAACAGGCCAAACGTCGCATCTACTGCGAACAACTGCCTCAACAGGCCGACATCGCATCCACTGCGAACAGCTGACTCAACAGGCCAAACAGGCCGAACATCTCAACCACTGACCCAATGGAGGGTCCGGGAACACCGAAAGACTAGAACCTACAACCCAAATCAAACAAGAACAAGCTCTAGGCATAGCCTCTCGTTGTTCTCGTCCCAAGAAAAGGCAGACCTTAGAACCCAGACCACTCGAATCATCTCGGTGGTTAATTTATAGGAAAAACTGTGACATTTCTTACTGAAGCCATCTGATCTGTAAGAAATCCATATTTAATGATTTTTAGTTCTGCTTAGGAAAACAGTTGAAACCAAGTTTTTATATCTAAGCCTCGAAGGGCTAATGCCTTCGTCCAATCAAACAGGAACAGACTCAGGCGACCCTACGATGCTTGGAAGAAAATATTTGGTTGACAAAAATCATATGTGTGTCCAAAAAGGTTCTGGGTTTAAGGTTCTGCTAACACTGATCTACCGCTGCCACTAGCACAGCGGCGACAGATAAAACAAGAAAAATAAAACATCTCGGGACCACCGTCTACCCAAACGGCTCCCGCTACAGATGAACAACCAACTACATCTACCAGACGCCACTCTGCTCCCAAGCACGAGTGTAACATGCATCCCACACTAAAAGATAACTCCTGACCACTCGGCCCACTACCCGGGCGAGGAAGAACACTATGTCCAGGAAAGATAGAAGTGTGGATGTCTAAAACAGAAATAACCCTAGCCCAAGTGAGGGTTTTCTACAGTCTGGTTACACATGCAATCATATGACAGGGGTGCTAGGTCAAATTCCAAGATAACAATAATCAACAGCTTGTAGGGAAGGACAATAAATACATGATGATCTATCAACATCAGGAACATCAATTCCTATAATCTAGCATGCTATATAAAACACATCTGTAACATGCAAGTCCCTACACAGATAGAATTAATGCACAGTCCATAGGTCGTGAAGACAAGGCCACCCACCTGAAAAAGCTGACTGTCCGGAGTTCCACAGCTGAAAATACCCAGAATCCCAAATCTCCAACTCCAACGGGTCCAGCAATACCCGCAAACTCTCCTGGGTACAACATACAGTCCAAAGTTACACCTAAACCCCATAAATTACCCAAATAATCACACTCTAAAATTCAGCCTCAAAGATGTCCATTTTTCACCTGCTGATAAGGCTCCAAAAATTCTGAAATAAATATCACAGCGATCGTCTCGTCGAGACCTTCGAAACGGGTACCTGCACGTTCAATTCCGAGCCCCGTAGGCCGAGTTACAAATTCCACAGTACAGGTGCGCAAACACTCACAACCACACAACTGTAAAACTCTGCACAGTAAAAGGGGAAACAGTATACCTTCGGGCAAGCCTCAGAAAAATCCCAAAAAAAAAACGATGATAATCCTCGCGACGAGTAGATCCAAAAAGTGTATAGGCTCGTCTCGATCTGATGCTCGAGTGCGGAGATAAAATTCCGGCAAGCCTCCGCTGTCCAGAATTTCCACCAGCAAAACAGTGGCTCAGAAATGCCTCGTAAACCGTGCCAAGAACTCAGAATCAATCAAGGTGATCAACACGGAAATCGAAGGCGTACCTCTCGTGATTCCAACGCCGCAGAAATCGTCCAAAAATACTGACGGAGTAGCTCTGTGGACCTCTCAGATCGAACTGCGACGATAACGGGCCTCCGATGAAAGATCGCCACACTGCGCTCCGATGCCGAAGTCGTCGACGCCGCGGCTTCCAAAAAATCCGGGCCTCTGCCAGAAGATGCGCAGCACAAAGTTCTACAACTTTCCTAAAGGGGCCATGGGCAGGGGAGCTCGGGAAAGGCGGCAAAAAGCCTCAGCCAACTGCCTATTTATAGGCCCAGCCCGAAAAATCCAGATTTTGGACTTTTGGCCCAAAGTTCGGGCGCCCGGGGTATTCGGGCTGCTACAGTAACGGGCCCGGCCCTTTACTGTGCGCGCCCGAATCCCTCACGGGCCGCCCACGTGGCCCAGACGCGCTCCCCGCGCCCGGCGCACGTGCGCCCGCGAACCGCGCGACGCCACGTGTCCCGACACGTGGACGTGCGCGGCTGCGCCCGACCAACCACGGGGCGCCACGTGGCGCCCCCACGTCGCCCCCGACCGCGCCCACGCCGCGCCCACGTGCGCGACCGCGCCTCCCGCTGCCGCACGTCGGGCACGCGCCCCGAGGCACCAGCCTCCCGCCGCGTGGACCGCGCGCACCAGAACCCGCCAACCAAAGTCCGCCACGCGTCCGCACCCGGTCCACCGTGCACCCGCGCCACTGCGTGGACCGCGCGTGCTGCGCCGGCCAACCGGAGCTCACCACGTGGCCCGCGCCTGGTGCACGACTCCCGCGGTGGACCGACCGGCCTCTCCTCGGCCCGCCGCCGCGCTCCGCCGTCCGCCGCCGCCGCCGGCGCAACTCCGGCCGCCGGAACAGTAACCCCACGCCTCGAAATCCGTGCCGGGTCATCCGAGCTCCGAAAAATATAAGTAAATAGTCCATCTTGACCGTTTTCGCGCGCTGAATCCAAATCCGATGTCCGATTTGCCAAATTTCACTTCTAAAATTTACCAAAAATTCCCGGAAGAGCAAACTTGATCCGTTTTTCATGCCGAGTCCAAATCTTGGGTCCAATATGCGCGCAAACACCTCTAACACCCAACATGGGTCTCCGGAAGCCGCAGATCCAACAGTAATCCAAACGTGGGAATTCCGGGTCCTCACAAGAAGACTGGTATGGATCTAGCTCGCGACTCCCTTACCTCGATCAGCAGGATCAACAACTGGAGCAGCAGGAACTGGAGTAGTGGTCCTTGGGGAAAAATCACCACTACAGGTGTGAGAACTATATCCCACAGTTGTTCTCAGTGGGTACCGCCAACAAGCCCGACGGTCTGCCCACTGAGTCTACTAGAGGCATAAAGTAACAAATGCAGTACTGAAAGTAAAGGCTGGAAAATAACTCTACAGCTACTATGCCTCTATCTAAATGCTCAAGGAGTGGAACAGATGGAAACATGATGCATCTACTATCTCTCAATATATAATCATCCAATCTACACTGACTGCCACATAGGGTCCAGTCAAACCTGCGCCTACCTACTGCCGTTACATCCAAGGAGGACCGGACTTACGTAGGGCGTCCGTGACTGCCAAAACTGGCCCAGCCAGAGGGACTGCGTCGACAAGTCGCGATAGCAAGTAACATGCCCAACTCCGGAGTGGCACTCGAGGGGCGCGACCCCACCGAGGAAAGTATCTGCGCATCTCTGTCGAGCTCAAATGCGGCTCATGCAAGCTATAGTCCAAATCCACGATCAACAATATCGACAGTAACCAACAACACCAACTCTCACTCACAGGCTGGAAAACCACACAGCCGGGACCCACCGTCGTCTCAGACGGCTCCCAAAATAAAATATTAATCTAAACACTGCTACCAGACTCCACTGGGCCCCTAGGCGTGAGTGTAACATGCATCCCACAACAACCCGACCACTCGGCCCACTACCCGGGCGACGAAACTCTAAATCCAGGTAAAATAATAGATAACAGTGTGGGAATGTCTAAAGCATAAATTAGCCCAAGTTGGAGTTTTCTACTAGTCTGGTTAAACATGTAGCATATGACGCGGTGCTAGGTCAAGTTCCAATGATAACATTAATTTAACATATTTAGGGAGCAATAAAACAACCCTGATCATCATAGCAACACAAGGAGTATCAATTTTCTCTTTCTAGCATGCTTCCTAGTACATCTCAAAATCATGCATGTTCCCTACTCAATATAGTTAATGAACTGTTCATTGGTTTTGAAGACAAAGCAACCCACCTGGAAGTGCAAATTGATCCAAAGTCTAAAAAGGCTGAAACTGCATGGGGACAATCCTCGGATTTCCACAATTTCAACAGGTCCAAAAACACCCAAAAACACCTCGTGGGTACAAAGATATAGTCCAACATTACAATCAACACAAAATTTCCAAGTGTACAATCTGCTGAAAATTCAGTCCCAAAGAAGCTTAATTATCACCTGCGAGATAAATTCCAAAAATTCCAATAAAAATACGACGGCGATCCTCGCGAAGCGTAGATGTCAATCGAGTCCTCACACATCGAAATCCGATACTCGAGTGCAGGGATAAAAATCCAACAATGCGTTGCTGTCCAGAAAAACCACCAGCAAAATAGGGGCTTAAAGATGTACCAGAAACCCCTAAAAAACTCAAATTTGGGAGAAGTGAAAAATACAAAAATCGTAGATTTACCTCTCGTGAATCCGACGCCTTGAAAATCTTCCAAAAATTCCGTCGGAGTAGCTCTGTGGACCTCGTGGACCGAAACACGACGGAAATGGACCACCGAAGAAAGAACGTCGCACTGCGCTAACTCGCCGAAGATGTCGATGCAGCAGCCTCCAAAAAATACGAGCCTCCTTCACAAGATGCAGCACAAGATGATCAACAAAGTTGATTTAGGGCTCAAGGGGATTTGGGCTCGGGAAAAAGGTCCAAGAGCCCAAAGAATAGGGCTATTTATAGGCCTCGACCAAAGAAACCTGAAAAATCTCCTTTATTAGGCTTTTGGGCCCAATTTCCGGGCGACCGGGGGTTTCGGGCTGCTATAATAGCCAGAAAAAGCCCCCGGCCCGGCCCACGAAACGGCGCCCGAAACACCCACGGGCCGCCATGTGTTCCTTCCGCGCCCCGAGCGCCCGGCGCATGCGCGCCCGCCAATCGCGACGCGCCGCGTGGCCACGCGGTCCACGGCGGGGACCGTGGGCCGTGGTTCACGGCGGGCAGCCCGGGTCACTGCGCCCACCAATGAGCGGGCGACACGTGGCCCGGCGGGGTCCACCATGCGCCACGCCCGGCGCGGTCCACGCGCTGTCGCGCGTGCGTTGACACGCCAATCGGCGCGCGCCACATGGCACTGCCCTCCGTTGGCTGCTCCCGGTGCACGCCAAGTGGGCCGTGGACCGGCCCACCCGAGAAATCGGCCCATTTGGCCAGTTTAGCCTGAAAATAGCCGATTTTTAACGTTTTCGCGCGCTGAGTCCGTTTTTGGCATCCGTTTGACCCACAACGTGCTCGATACACCAATAATAAGTGTTTTCTCACAACGTGCTCGATACACCAATAATATGTGTTTTCTCACCGCCGACCATCCAGACAGGTCGTACGGAAAAACCGGGACACCACATCCCCCCCCCCCCCCCCCCCCCCCCCCCCCCCCCCCCCCCCCACTAAAAGAAAGTTTCATCCCCGAAACTAAGAAAACAAAACAGACGTACCTCAGCCAGAAGCCTTGAACAGGAAAGGATAGGTATCTCTCATCACCGTCTATAGATCCCAAGTGGCCTCACGCTCCTCGTGATTGCTCCAGAGAATCTTCACATACGGAATAGCCCGATTGCGCAATTTTCTCACCTCACGAGCCAGAATCCACAACGGGCGCTCCTCGTATCCAAGGTCCTCATCGAGCTCCAGTGGGGTGAAGTCAATTACGTGCGAAGGATGGAAGACATATCTCCTCAGAACAGAGACGTGGAAAACGTCATGAACTCCTGCCAGGCGTGGATGGAGGGCAACACGGTATGCAACAGGGCCTACTCTCTCAAGTACCTCAAAGGGTCCAATAAAACGGGGGCTGAGCTTCCCATGAACTCCAAATCTCCGGACCCCTTTCGAAGGCGAGACCTTCAAAAAGACATGATCACCAACCTAAAACTCTAGGTCTCGCCGCCGAGTATCAGCGTAGCTCCTCTGTCGACTCTGGGCTGTCTCAAGATGTCGGCGAACCAATCTGACCTTTTCCTCTGCCTCCAGCAGTAAAGCAGGTCCCAAAGTCCTCATCTCACCCACGTCACTCCAATATAAGGGCGGCCGACACTTGCATCCATACAACGCTTCAAACGGAGCCATCTGAATGCTCGCTTGATAGCTGTTGTTGTACGCAAACTCAACCAATGCTAAGTGCCGGTACCACCCTCCTCCAAAATCCAGGACGCACACTCTCAACATATCCTCGAGGGTCTGTATGGTGCGCTCAGACTGTCCATCGGTCTGTGGGTGGAATGCTGTGCTAAACCGGAGCTGTGTCCCCAAGGCTTTCTGTAGACTCCCCCAGAAATGCAATACAAACCTCGGGTCCCTATCAGATACAATCGAGGCGGGTACACCATGAAGCCTCACCACCTCATCCAAATACAACTACGCAAGCCGCTCCAATGGCCAAGTCACCTGTACGGGTAGAAAGTGAGCGGACTTGGTGAGTCTATCCACGATAACCCAGATCGCGTCAGCTCCACTCTGCGCCCTCGGTAGTCCCGTGACGAAATCCATGGTGATGTGATCCCACTTCCACTCGGGAATTGGTAGACTCTGCAACTTGCCAGCAGGAACTCGGTGCTCTGCCTTCACTTGCTGACAAGTAAAATAGTGAGCCACAAATCTCCCAATGTCCCGCTTCATTCCAGTCCACCAAAAGTGTGCCTTGAGGTCCTTATACATCTTAGTCCCACCAGGATGAATGGTATAAGGTGTATAATGGGCCTCTCTCAAAATCTGCTCCCTGATCTCAGAATTCATAGGCACACACACTCGGTCCCTGTACCGAAGTACTCCCAAGGTATCCACTGAAAAATCCCCTATCTGCTCTATCTGAATCTGCCCTCTGATCCTCGTCAAGTGGGGGTCCTCACTCTGTGCCTCTCTAATCCTGTCCAACAGAGTGGGCTGCACGACCATAGACATAAGTCTAGCAGAGACCCCAGGGGATACAACCTCGATCGGTAAGTGCCTCATCTGCTCGACTAGCGGTGCCTGCTGTGTGATCACCATACTCAAGCTCTGCACTGTCCTCCTGCTCAAAGCATCTGCCACTACATTGACCTTGCCGGGATGATACAAAATGCTCACATCATAATCCTTCAGTAACTCTAACCACCGGCGTTGCCTCAAGTTCAGCTCCTTCTGAGTAAACAAATACTTCAAGCTCTTGTGATCAGTGTAGATCTCACAGTGCTCTCCATAGAGGTAATGCTGCCACAACTTCAAAGCAAACACAACGGCTGCAAGCTCCAAATCATGCGTAGGGTAATTCTTCTCATAATCCTTTAACTGTCGTGAAGCATAAGCAATTACCCTACCATGCTACATCAATACATAACCCAATCCGCTGTGAGAGGCATCGCTGTAGATCACAAATCCATCACCCATCACTGGCAATACTAAAATCGGCGCTGATATCAATCTCCTCTTCAGCTTCTCAAAGCTCTGCTGGCACTGCTTAGTCCAAATGAACTTTGTCCCCTTTCTAGTCAGACTGGTCAGAGGGGTAAAGAGCTTCGCGAAGCTCTCCACAAACCGACAGTAATAACAGCCCAAGAAGCTCCGGACCTCAGTAACCGTCGTCGGTCTAGGCCAATCCCGAACAGTATCAATCTTCGTCGGGTCCACTGTCACTCCTGCGGCTGACACTATATGGCCTAAAAATGCAACATCCCGAAGCCAAAACTCGCACTTCTTAAACTTGGCATATAGCTTCTTTTCTCTCAGAAGTTGTAGCACTATCCTCAAGTGCTCCTCATGCTCTATATCACTCCGGAAGTAAATCAGGATGTCATCGATGAATACCACAACAAACAGGTCCAAGTACGGCTGGAATACTCGGTTCATCAAATCCATAAATGCGGCAAGGGCATTAGTCAATTCAAATGGCATCACTGTGAACTCATAATGCCCGTACCGGGATCTAAAAGCCGTCTTGGGGATGTCCTCGGCCCTCACCCTCAACTGGTGGTAACCAGACTGGAGATCAATCTTCGAGAACACCGAAGCTCCCTGCAACTGATCAAACAAATCATCAATCCGTGGTAAGGGATACTTATTCTGGATGGTCACTTTGTTCAGCTCTCTATAATCCACGCACAATCTAAGTGACCCATCATTCTTCTTCACAAACAACACCGGCGCTCCCCACGGAGATACACTAGGTCTAATAAAATCCCTGTCCATCAGATCCTGTAACTGTGCCTTTAGCTCCCTTAACTCAGCAGGTGCCATCCTGTAAGGTGCCTTCGAGATTGGTGCAGTTCCTAGAACCACGTCAATCACAAACTCTATCTCCCTCTCCGGTGGCATAGTCGTCAACTCAGGGGGAAACACATCTGAAAACTCACTAACAATAGGGATATCCTCGAGTCCCAGTGCCGCCGTAGGCACCTTGACAATAATCGCCAAGAAAGCGGTACAACCTCTGCTCATCATCCGCCTAGCCCTCGCCGAAGAAACAGTCACTGCGAACAGTGTGCTATGGCAGCCTCTGTAGACGAACTCATCCTGCCCAGGCTCGCGGAGGGTCACCGTCCTCTCTCTGCAGTCGATGGTGGCAAAATACCGCGACAACCAATCCATACCAAGTACAACATCAAAATTCTGGAGCTGCCGCAAGACAAGCAAGTCTGCCGGCAAGATCCAAGATCCCAACTGTACGGGGCAAGCCCTACAACACTCCTTGACATGCAAAACATGATATAGAATCTGAACCTCTAATGCATGCGATAATGAATCTATATCTATACCATGTAGGGATGCAAATGCTCTACTGATAAATGAATGTGAAGCACTGGTATCAAAAAGAGCTCGAGCATGAACTGCAGAAATCAAAATAATACCTGCAACGACGTGGTCGACCGCCGAAGCATCCTCAACCTATGCGGCATAAGCTCGCCCGCTCGGCACTGGTGGTCGTCGCTCTGGCTGTCGCGAAGAAGAAGCATAATCAGGCCTACCATAGGTCGCAGAAGGTCTAGCCGTCTGTAGAGGAATGGAGGGTGCTGAGGCCGTCGAGGGTGCTGGGAAGCCTGCTCTGGGGCAAGCCGCCTGAAAGTGGCCAGTCTGCCCGCAGCAGAAACATCAGCCCTACCTCTGAGTATACTGGATCGGTGGGTGCGGTCCTCCACAGATAACACATTTGTCCTAGCGCGGCTGCCGCCGGGACTGCTACGGCCGAGGCGGTCAACGCTGCTGCTGCTGCTGAGAGTGACGGGGTGCACCTGACCTCTGGCGCCCCTGAAACCCACGACCCTGAGGATGGAATCGTGGAGGTCTCGGGGGTCCCTGACGACTCGTCTGTCCCTCGTCCACCTGTGCTGGGCGCTTCGCCCCCGGAATCACTGCGGGAGCTAGAGCCACCTCGTCCATCACTGCCTCCCCACGCTCTACATAACGTGCCTGCTCCAACGAGGCATCCAATGTCTGCAGTCTGCGCGCACGAACGAACTGATAAATATTTCGGCACAACCCTCGCTTGAACATGTAGATCCGATGCGCCTCATCCCTGGCCGCGTGCGGTACACTGGCCAACAGCCGGTTGAAGTCTGCGATATACGCGTGCACAGGACGATCTCCCTATCGGAGATTCTTCAACTCCTCCTCCAACCTCTGCCTAACACTCTCCGGGAAGATGGCTCCAAGAAGTAGACTGCGGAACTCCGGCCAGGTAAGAAATTGAGTCCCAGGCGGACCAACAGGACGAACACGCCGCCACTAGGCCTCGGCGTTGTGCTCCAAGAAGTTCGTCGCCAGCAGAACCTGAAACCGCTCCTCGATAAACAGACTCTCGAAATGTCGCTCCATCGCCGTGATCCACGACTCCGCCTCCCACGGCTCCGAACTCTGCCCCGAGAAACGAGGCGGGTCGAACTGGCGGAATCTCATCAAACAATCTACCACCTCTCGCTGCTCTGCAGGGGTCAACTGTCCCGCCGACCTAGACGGCTGCCTGCTAGTAACCGGCGCAATAGGGGCTGCCGGTGCCGCTGGTACAACAGGGGGTGCCACAACCGACGAAGAATGTGCAGGGGAACTCTTAGGGGGTGCTGCAACAGGCTGCGCCCTCTGCTCAAACATCTGCATCATCCGGTCCATGGCCTCCTCTTGGCGCCGAGAAGCCTCCTCCTGACTTCGAATAGCCTCCGACATCAAGGCCATCTGGCCCCAAGCTCCTATACCTCACTCTGTTGTCCCTGTCCCGACTCCTCCTGCTCGGGCTCAAAGGAAGAAGGCTGCGAACACGTCAGCATCCTGCGCCGCGAAGGCATCGCTCACCTGAGACAAAAGAAAACAATCAGAACCAAAACAACACTCGACCCAATCTAGTGAAAGTCAAAGGCATGTCCCCGTTCCTGTCGCACTATGTTGTCTGCAGCCAACATAGCCGCTTACCGAGAAAAGACATGTCAATCACTCATCCCATCCTTGGGCGAGTTAAGAAACTCAATCAGGACTCTCGCTAAAAATCACGGCTCTCACGTGAGTCATCCTAGGGTCCAACCACAAGCCTAGGGTTTCTAAGTCCATAATGACCTACAACCTAGGCTCTGATACCACTCTAATCTGTCACGCCCCGGCGTCGAAACTGCGACCCGGGCTCGCCGACAGATCCGCCGCCCATACGGGAAGCCCCGTATAAACGAAGCGACTAACCTGCAAAATATCAACTACACTATACAGATATCAGAGCTGAAAGGTAAACTGCTGAAATAAATATATACAAATCCTCAAATAGTACATGTCAGGACCTCACAATACAAAAGTCACTCCAAAAAAGTCTTTTGCTCTGCTTTCCGGCTATCGATCTGGGTCTCCAAATACATAGATAAAATCCGAAGAGGCTTCTTTTGGAAGGGGGAAAAACTCAATAGTGGTTTCCACTGCTTGGTGAAGTGGGGAAATGTATGCCGCCCTAAAAGACTTGGAGGTGTTGGCATAAGAAATTTGCACGCAGCCAACTCTGCACTGCTGATGAAGGGCCTTTGGAGCTTCTTCTCCTCCCCCTTGATGCCGTGGGCCAAGTTTATTTGGGCAAAGCACTATAGGCTCAGGCCTCCCTCGATAACCGGCAAAACCACAGCAGGATGCTCTCCAATCTGGAGGGAAATGATTAAGCTGGCAGCCCCCTTCTTCACGTCGGTAAGCTTTGATCTAGGAAATGGCAAATCCACAGATTTCTGGTCGGCAAGGTGGACTGGGGATTTCGCTCTGAGATACCTGTTCCCCAACCTTCATGCAGCCTCATCATCCAAGAAGGTCTCGGTATGCACCTGGCTCCAAAGATTCGTGTCGACACCGTGGGTCGATTTCCCCCTTCCACTCACGAGCATACAACAGACTGAGCTCCTTACGTTTTCAGAAGGTTTTCACAACTGCGAGCTCTCCAACAGCGCAGACGTGATAAGATGGCGGTGGACCCCCTATGGCACCTTCTCCACCCGAAGAGCTTACTACTTTCTAACTGACTCTGGAGTCAAAGATGGGAAGATTAACTTCTTTTGGAAGGCCAAAGCTCCACTTCGAGTCAAGATTTTCCTGTGGCTAGCAGCAAGAAACAGACTACTGACGGCTGATAACCTTGTAAAACGAGGATGGTTGGGACCAACTGTTTGTCTGTTCTGCTTCGGGAGCGAAGAAACACTACAGCACATCCTCTTCGAGTGCACTTTCGCCTTGTCGGTGTGGAGAAAAATAAATGCCGGCCGATTGACAGATAGCACACACTGTAATGTTGTTTCGGGCGACCTGGCATTAAGATGGCGGCGTCTCAGAGCTTCGAGTGCAACATCGGAAAGATCCCTCCTCGACCTCGCTTTTGCAGCGACTTGCTGGGAACTATGGAAAGAAAGAAATGCGCGAATATTCAATGACCGCCAATCGCCTGTCGAAGAGCTGGAGTGTAGAGTGAGAATAGTGGTTAATTTTTGGGTTTTGAAGGCTAGGGGGTAGTGGGTGCTCTTTTGGGGGTTTTCTCTGGGATTTCTTGGAATAGCAAGCAGGCTCGGCTTGGTTCCAAGGGTCCTCCTTCCTCCTTTTTTTTTGCTCTTCCACTACACCTCCCTTTACTTGTATGTGCACTCAAATAGGGTATACCCCTGATTAATCAAAAAAAAAAAAGTGTATTGTACATACCCAACTGAAGCTTGCATCCATCCCCAAAGTAGGCTCATATGAGTCCATATTTTACTAGTTATTTACAATTGTAATGTAATTTTTTATTCTCATGTATGCAATTTACACTTTAGTATGTGTAAGAGGGGGTAAAAGGTGTATTGTAATCGAAGGAGAGAGTAAGCAATGAAATAGAATTAATGTTTCTTTCCCAATCTACTCCTTCCTCTACTCTTCTCTCCTCTACCTGCTATTCTCCTCTAACCCCAATTTTCCTCTCTCTCACTTTTTTTGAGAGAAAGGCAGCATGCTGCCGCTTCATTCATTGTGAGGTTGAATTCAGCACAGGGGGGGGCAACCAACTGTAAAGGCAGTGGGCCCAAAAAAAAAAAAAAAAAAAAAAAAAAAAGGATTAGGGACAGAATCTGGCCCAGTACGACCGAAAGAGCCTGATATCGCGGATGGTTTGGCTGAGGTGGCGACTCTGATTTTCGAAGATCCTTCTGTTCCTCTCCAACCAGCAGAACCACCACGTGGCTGCGATAGTGATCAGCGCTCTCTTGCCCAAGCCACCGGCCTTGAGGGCGTGCGTCTCCCACAAAACGTCGACCTTATGCAGGGTACGGATCTCCAGTCTGTTCGGCAGCAAAGCCCCAAGCAGCGCCTGAGCGGACGCGCAGGAGGCAAACAGGTGATCCGCAGTTTCCTCGCTACCATGACAAAGAACACAGGTGGACGGGCCGGTCCAATTCCTACGAAGTAGTATGTCGCGAGTCATTACCCTCCTTCTTAGGACCAGCCAAATGAAGATTTTTACTTTCAATGGCGCCTTGATTTTCCACAGCTTGGCGAAACGGTAGTCGACTACTCCGCTGTCTTGTAAGAAGCGGTACAACGACTTAACAGTGTAAATCCCAGAAGACTCCCAGCGCCAGTGGAATACGTCCCTGCTGCTGACAAGTCGAAGGTCTGCCGCGGTCGATTTGAGCTGTTCAATCTCCCCGTTCCACCCCGGCGAACCAGGTGGAACACCATCCAGGATCCTGTCCCAGTACCAACCGTTGTGCCCCAGACAGTCCTTCACCCGGAGGTTCTTGTTGGTAACCAGGTGGTAGAGACCAGGAAACTGGGTCGACAGGCTTGAGTTCCCAACCCAAATGTCAGACCAGAAGGCCGTCAATTCGCCGTTGCCTACCGACCGGGATGTTCCGCATTTGAAGAGTTCTCTCGTACCCACAACGCTTTTCCACCAGAGAGAGTACGGTTTGAACGATGGTCCTTCGTTCAGTGGTCCTCTGCGGCGGTAGTAAAGGTCCTTCACTAGAGACTCCCAGGAGGTCCAGTCGGCGGTGCAGAATCTCCACCACCACTTCGTAAGCAGCGCAGTGTTCATGCTCACGAGGTCCAGGACCCCTAGTCCCCCGTCCCTTCTGCTTCTGCAGACAGTTTTCCAGTCCACAAGACAGCTTCCCCCAGTAGTAGAGCTCTGCCCTTTCCAGAAGAATGCTCTACGCATCGAGTCGATACGCTTAACGACCCAGGCCGGGGCTCTGAAGACAGAGAAGTAGTAAAGGGGCAGGTTCGAGATTACCGAGTTGACCAAGATTAGCCGCCCTCCTTGCGAAAGCAACTTAGATTGCCACCCTGCGATTTTCTGTTCAATTCTGTTGATGATTAGGTTCCAGTCGTCCTTTGGGATGGGACCCCGTTTCAGCGGTAATCCCAGGTACTTGATTGGGAGCGATCCCAACTTGCAATCCAGCAGTGCCGCGAGTCTTTCCCCTGTATTTGTCGCACCGCCCAGGAGAAGCAGTTCCGATTTGGCCCTGTTGATTTTTAAGCCGGATGCCCACTCGAAGGTCTGCCAAAGGAAGCGGAGGTTACGGATCTGCCTGGCTTTCGCCTCGCAGAAGAAGAAAGTGTCATCGGCGAATTGGATGAGAGCGGTTTTCGCTTGATCGGTAGGCCCTACCCCTTGCAGCAGGTTGTTTCGAACGGCCCGTTCGGTCATCCGTGCGAGACCCTCAGCGACCAGCAGGTAAAGGAAATGCGACAGCGGGTCCCCCTGGCGGAGCCCCCTCCGCATTCTGAACCACTTGGTCGGCGTGCCGTTGACTAGGATGGCGATTTTGCCGTTAGCGATGCATTGATCAATCCAACCACACCACTTCTGATTCGCACCCAGACATTGCATGATATGCCGGAGAAAGGCCCAGTTAACATGGTCGAAAGCTTTCTCGAAATCCGCTTTAATGCCGACACAGCCGATATTCTTGCGCTCCCCCCAGGTAATTAACTCGCTCGCGGTGACGAACGAGTCGAGAATGGACCTGCCTTTGACGAAAGCAGACTGCGTAGGGGAGATGATCCTACCAAGCTCTAAGACAAGTCTGTTAGTTAGAACCTTAGAGATGATTTTCTGGATACAGTTGATGAGGCTGATGGGCCGGAAGTCGTTAGCAGTACTGGATCCCTCCGACTTTGGGAGAAGGCAGATGTGGGAGTAGTCAATAGGGCCGGTGTTCAGGGAGCCGTTGTGCAGGTCCTCGAAGATTTTAGCAAGGTCCTCCTTGATCACATCCCAGAACCTTTGGTAGAAAGCCATGCTGAAACCGTCGGGGCCCGGCGCTTTGTCCCCACTCATCTGGAAGGTGGCATGCCTGATCTCCTCAATCGTGAACGGTGAAGTAAGCTGGTCCGAACTCAGCGCCGAGTTGTCGGGGAAGAGATCACGCCAGTCGCCAATAGAGATGCGGGATGGGGTAACTGGCGCAAAACGGTCTTTGAATTTGCCAAAGAAGTACTCTCCCTTCTCGCCTTCTGTAACGAAGCTGCGGCCCTCGTCGACAATGGTTCCGATCCGGTTTACTCGATGCCTCCCATTGGCCGCAGCATGGAAGAATTTAGTGTTGCCGTCCCCCTCCTTGAGCCAGTGTTGTTTGGCTCTGGCCTTCCAAAGGATCTCCGCCTCGCTTACGGTTCCCCTCAGCTCGTTCCTGAGGTCCCTTCTCCGGTCAGATTCGACGCTAGACAGACACCGGTGCTCTTCCAGGATGTCCCATCTCTGGATCTCTTCCGCTAAGGCCCTTGAAGTCTTGGTGATGCTGTGGAAGCTAACGGAGCACCATTCCCTGATCCTCTCTCTCACTTTCTCATAGAATTCGGCACACCATCATCCCCTTACCATCCTCGGCTTAGATATTCTCATCCTCGCCAGGTTGCGACTTCGAGTTTGAATATTACAAATAGTTAGGCAATATTTTAACGTCAAAATAAGTTATTTAAGAATAATTTATTTGTATAAAAAAAAATTATGCGATGGAAAAAAAAGAGTTTGACTTTTACTTTAAATTTCTTTTTGATATTTATCGTATGATAGAATAATAATTTTTTTTTTTTTTTTTTTTTTTTTTTTACGTAGTCATTAATCTTAATCTGAGAAAATAATATGAATACAAAATATAATATCCATTTTGGTCATATAATTACATTCTTTATTTACTAAAGAGTATATGATTCTTAAGTAAATCAAAAAATTATACCAAATTAAATATTGATCTTAATCTGCCAATTACCCAAGAAAGCCTTTGCTAATAGTTTACTCAATTTCTGGTTTTCCACATGTCTCTGGGCAAAACAAAACAAAACAAAACATAAAAGTTTACTCAATTTCTGGTTTTCCGCAGGTCTCTGGGCAAAGAAAAGAAAAGAAAACAAAACAAAACAAAACAAAACAAAACAAAACCATCCATGTTTTCCACCATCTATTGGCCCAACAAAAGAAACAATCAAGACAACAATATTACTTCACCAATAAAATCACTTTATTCATGATGTCTATAATGTAAACAATGGCGTGTTACAAGTGGAAAACCAATAATCTTAACTCTACGCTCCACTCTTATATCACTAGCATTCATTGACAAAACAAATTGGCAAAAAAAATTTCAAGCAGAAGACTCGAGAAATGGGTAATCTGTGTACCCAACAACAGGATCAGAAGTGTAAAATGTCGCTCTATCATACGGATTCAATGGCGCATTAAGCTCGAATCTCTTCGGCAAATCGGGATTAGCCAAGAACAAGCGCCCATATGCCACAAGATCTGCGTAACCTTCGGCGATCACTTTGTTCCCTTCCTCTCTATCGTATCCTCCCACGGCAATAAAAGTTCCATTAAAAGCTTTTCTCATAGGAAGAAGCCTATGAGGGATTTGGCGCCGTCCTTCGATGATAGACATTCGGGGCTCGACCATATGGCAGTAGAGAATGTTATACTTGTTTAGCGATTCGACCATGTAGAGCCCGAGAGCTTCTGCGTTTGAGTCCCAGCAATCCATGTAGTCCGCGAAAGGTGAGAGCCTTATTCCAACTCTGTCAGCTCCGATCTCATTGACGATAGCTTCGACGATCTCCAGTGCAAAGCGGCACCGGTTCTCCATGCTCCCCCCGTACTCGTCGGTTCGGTCGTTGGCACTGTCCTTCATGAATTGCTCGATTAAGTAGCCGTGCGCACCATGGATTTCGACCCCATCAAAGCCTGCAAGTATGTAACGGTAGTGTGAACATTCGGCAAATTGATCTACATAAACTGATTTGAATTTTTGTGGTAGAAGTTTCATATTACCTGCTTCGATGGCATTCCTTGCGGCGAGTCTGAAATCGTTGACGATTTGGGGGATCTCGTCGGTTGTTAACCGTCGAGGGGGAGAGTAGGCCTCTACAGTGCCATCTGGGTGAGTTTGAGGTCCTATTTGCTTGTCCGTGCTTGAAATTGGTGCTTGCCCATTTGGTTGGTAATCTATAAATCACATCAAAATTAGGTATTTTTGGATCATCACCAATCAACCTGAATCGCCTTCAATGCTGTGCTCTAAATTAGACTCTGCTCTAACTATCTATAACAGCTTAATTTTGGCAATGCTTATAACGTGGCCTATTTGCAATCATGAATGAACTTACTTATTTGCAACTCAATCTTTACTATGTATCTTCTCTCTCTCTCTCTCAAAAAAAAAAAAAAAAAAAACTTTACTATGTAATTACTATTTTCTCTAAAATTTAAGTTGCTGAAGATCGAGCGGAGTTTCAATTAATTTTGGATGATGGTTTTTATTAATTAATAATGTTCATATAAGAAATTAAGCAATTAGAAAACAATACAGTGGATGCTAAAATTTCACATATTGAAACTACCAGATTGAGCAGACGCTGCTGCTAAAAAAAAAAAGAGGAGTCAGAGAAGAAACACATACGATATGCAGAAACCCTCCCAACATGCCAAATTTGGCAAAAGAAGACACCACCCTTCTTATGCACAGCATCCACAATGGGTTTCCATGCCTCCACCTGCTCCTTAGTCCATATGCCTGGTGTTTCTGGGTACCCCTGGGCAGTGTCTGAAACCCCAGTGGCCTCAGCAATCAGAAGCCCCCCTTTTGTTGTCCTCTGAGAGTAATACAAAACGGCATGTGGCTGGGGAACATTTCCATAGGATCTTGTTCTTGTTAATGGAGCCAGAGCAATTCTGAGGCAAATACAAAACACCAAGTTTTAATTTTCCACTCAAAAAAAAAAAAGAAAAAAAGAAAGAAAGAGAGATAAAGAGTGCCACCTGTGGGAGAGATCAAATTTCCCCATCTTGTATGGAGTGAGAAGAGGAATTGGTGTCATCTTCGATTATTGATCTCTATGTATCAACAACAGTATGAGCCAAGATTTCTTCTCCTTTTCTCTTTCTCCTCTGCACCTCTGTATCCGTGCTCTCTCTTTCTCTGCTTGCTATTTGTTAGCTCTGTTTGGTGGAAGAAAACAAAGAGGGAGAAATGGAATTTATAGAGGATGGCTTGTGTCTGAAAATTAATGAGCAGGTCAAATTTTTTGGCTTCAACTCTCCAGAAATTAAGAATCGAGTGCACCACGTCTACCACGCCAGACCATGCACCGTCGTAGAGTATACCAAAAAAGGCAGCTATACCATATAAAATGCATCCTAAATCATTTTTATTGTGCCATATAAAAACAATTTAATTAATGATAATATAATAATTTGTACTACAATAATATTTTAAAATAACTATAACAGCGAACTTTTTTTTTTTTTTACTACTACATTAAGGTGCGAGGGTGTGGTGCATGGAACATGTGGTGCAGTTGGTGCATGCTATAGTTTCTCCACCGGCTCATCTTAAGTCGTCCTTTGATAATTCATACGTCAGCGAATACGTTGGTCTCATAAAATTACATCATTTTACGAATATATCAATATTAATTACACCAACTGCACCACATGGAACATGTGGTGCAGTTGGTGCATGCTATAATTTCTCCACCGGCTCATCTTAAGTCGTCCTCTGATAATTCATACGTCAGCAAATACGATGGTCTCATAAAATTACATCATTTTACGAATATGTCAATATTAATTACAAAATTATTACGTAAATTACACGTGTGCCTTTGAAAAAGTGGTGAAATTAGTTAAGAAAAATACTAAGTGTACATCGGTACACGTAGCATTGCTCATTAGTTAATAATTTTAAATTCTTAACCAATGGAAATGTTCTTTCCAAATATTAAGTACTGCTGTGTTGTGAAAAATATGTTAGTTCAAAAGAATAAGTATTGTCATCAACCGCGAAAAATCAAGTTGAGTCAAATTCTAACATAAAACTGAATTATTTTGAATTTTAAATAAATTTATTATATATTTTTAATTATTAAAATTTTTAAAATTAATAATTATCGTTAATAATCGACAACATTCGTGTAAATGATCTACGTATCTATCGGCAGCACCAGCGTAACTCTCTTAGATACCGTTTGGATGTGGCTTATACCGGAATGAGTTATACCAGGTATAGGTATAAAGTAAGGGATAAATCTGGGATAAACCTAAATTATGTTTGGATGTGAATGAGGCTTAAACCTGGTTTAAACCTGGTATAAGAAAATAGGTGTTTGGATTGAGGATGATGAATAAGAGTTATAAAGTTGACTTTTATGTTTAATGACGATGTGACCTTTACTTTTACTTTTATGTATATTATAAATTTGATAATTAAATAATGTATTAAAATATTTTAAGTAGGAGTAAAAATTTTAATTTTAAAATTTATATAAATTTTAAAAAAATTATAAAAAAATTATATAAATTTTACAATTTTAATATTAATATTATTTTTTAAAATTATAAATTTATAATTTTATATAATTTAATAAAATATAAATATATTTATAATTTTAATAAAATATAAATATATATATATTTATAAAATATAAAAAATTAATTTTAAATAATTTATAAATTTATAATTTAAATATTTTTTAAAATTTAAATATTCTAATTAAAAAAATCAAGTAAAATTTAAATAATCTAATTAAAATTTAAATATTTTAAGTAGGAGTAAAAATTTTAATTTTAAAATTTATATAAATTTTAAAAAAATTATAAAAATATTGTATAAATTTTAAAATTAATATTTTTTAAAAATAAAATAAAATTTTAAGATTTATTAAAATATAAAATTAAAAAAATTAAAATTTATAAAATTTAAAATTTAAAATGTAAATATTTTTTATAATTTAAAATTTTTAATTTAAAAACAATCCCTCAAGCATAAAAGAGAAAAAAAAACGAAAAAAAAGGAAAAAAAAAAGGAATATAAAAGAAAGGAAAAAAAAATTTAAATTTAAATTTATAAAAAAAATTTAAAAAATTAAATTTTATAAAATTATAAATTTATAATTTAAATATTTTTTAAAATTTGAAATTTAAAATTTAAAATATAAAATATTTTAATTAAAATTTAAAATTTAAAATTTAAAATATAAATATTTAAAATTTAAAATTAAAATTTAAAATTTAAAATTAAAATTTAAAATTAAAATTTAAAATTTAAAATTTAAAATATAAATATTTTTTAAAATTTAAAAATTTTAATTAAAAAAAAAAAACCGCCCAAAACTTAAAAAAAAAAAAAAAAAAAAAAAAAAAAAAAAAAAAAATTGAAATGTCTCTTCCCAAGGCACTGCTGCCTTGGGAAGGGACATGGGATAAACCCGCCGGTTTGGGGGAGGTGAGGAATATCCCTCCCCCAAACCCGGGGATATCCCCGTTTGGGGGGATATCCCCAAACGGGGATATCCCAAATCTGTTTGGGGATAAAGGGGATCCCAAATCTGTTTGGGGATAAAGGGGATATCCCCTTTATCCCCAATCCAAACAGGCCCTTACTAAATTATAAATTTTGGTTTTTATGATTAAATACTAAATAATTTAATTTTTTAAAAAATAAAATATAGAATAGCAGTTCGCCGAACGTATGCACAGAAACTTCTGGAAAAAGGTTCACCACGGGCGTCTTCCGTGAGGAAAGCGCATCCACCGACCTTTGGCACGCACGCCGCCCACGCGCGCCGTACCAGTCACGAAAAATGCAACTAAAATTTTTAAAAACAAATTTAAATTTCCTTAAATTTCATCCATTAATATTTTTTAGGAAAATGCTATGTGTACACCCCTTTCGGGGTGTACATCATACACCCCACCCATCTAAGGGTGGGGGTGTGATGATGGGTCACTCGATGTGACCCGTAAAAAATATCGTTACCATTAAAATGGTGAAGGTGTATGATATACACCCCTTTGGGGTGTACATGTAGCATTGCTCTATTTTTTATATGGAAAGCGCTTAATTGGTTAATATATGCTGTTCAAAATAGCATATGAATCTGCAAACATATTACCAAATATTCAAATATTTTACTAGGACAATGCATTGGGAAACTCCAAAATAATATCTCCATAAATTAAGTATCTAATATTTTTCAATTTATGAACGGATGCATATTTGCTATAATCTTGTGTGTTAAAATTTAAAAATGATTAATTTATCATCTAAAATAGTAAATAATTTTATGAATCTAAATATTATTTTTTAATAATTTAAAATTTTAAAATATAATAATTATTTTATATAATTTTTATATAATATTAAAATAGAATGTACTGTTCAAATTTCGTCGGGCTTCTAATATAATTAATTTTGCATATAGCAGATAGTAGCTCGGAACAAATGTTAATTATATTTTTTTCTTTTAATTATATTTCTTTCTGTCTTTATATTGATTATAGTTTGTGATTCCGTGGATGTGATAGGAACGCGTTGCCCCTGTAAAATATTCCAAGTGCTGATACATTGAACTTGGCCATGTTATGAGTCTTATGACCACTCCAATGACGTCTCACATGACTGAATTGGAGAAAGAGTTGGAGAAGCATTTCTACATGATACGTTTTATAAGGAAATTATAAAATATGAAAAAAAAAAAAAAAAAAAAGTCAATGTTTTCCTCTACATTTTTTTTTTAAAAAAAAAATATATTAAATTTTATGCATTATTAAATATATGAACAATAACTAAATGTATAGCGAATATTTTGAAAAACATATTACTATTTACTGGCATTCTAACCCTGTATACCTAGCATTTTTTCAACTCAAAAGTCTCACGTCACTGCTCATGTCATGAAAACGTTACAAAGTGAGTTCCCCAAGGTATGAAGCAAAATCATTATTCCTTAAAAAAAAAAAAAAAACCCAGTTGTGGCTTAATACCTAATGTCCATAATCTCAAACAAAAACAGATCTAAACTAAGATTCGAGCTAATCCAGGTCTAGTTCCGGAGCGGCACTCGAGAGTCGCGATCTTATCGAGGAAAGTATCCGCGCATTTCTGTCGAGCTCAAATATGACTTATACAGACTATAATCCAAATCCACGATCAACAAGATCAACAGTACCCAAATCATGACATCTTTAACTCATTGACTGGAAACACCCGTCAGCCAGGATCGACCGACAGCTCAGGGGCAACAATACTAGTCGGACAACACTCAACGACCCGAAACCACCGTCAACCCAAACGGTTCCCAACAATACTGACCAGAAGATACTCACGGTCCGGGACCACCGTCTACCCAAACGGCTTCCAAGACTAGCACTGGTCTAACCACAGCTACCAGGCTCCACTCGACCCCCAGGCGCGAGTGTAACATACATCCCACAACATCCCGACTGCTCGGCTCACTATCCGGACGAGGAACACTCTATGTCCAGAAAAAGCAAATAAAAGTGTGGGAGGCCTATAGCATAAATAAACTAGCCCAAATTTAGATTTTCTACTAGTCTGGTTGAACATACAACGTATAACGGGGTGTTAGGTCAAAATTTCAATAATAGCATTTAATTTAACTGAATAAAAAAAAAAAGGGAACACTATCAGATATGATCCCAATATCAACCAATATAAACATCATCTCCCTCAACATGCTCTCAACTAGCATAGGTGACCACAACCGCCAGATAGCCCATAACCTCCTCTAATAATCAAATAATCATGCAAGTTCTCAAATTCACTAACTGCCCATAATTCCAATAAGCATTAATTTTTCCAAAGCATAGAACAATTCTCATGCTTATACCTCAAACATATACGTGGTACATTAACATGCATGCTTGCAATCATATAGAATTAGAGAACCATTCACCGGTTTTGGAGACGAAAGCCACACACCTGGATGCGCGTGTCGATCCGAAGTCCAAATAAGCCAACACTAAACGGGGATACTCCTCAGGTTCCCACAATCCCAACGAGCCCAAAAACACCAGAAAACTCCTCCCGGCTACTGAGATACAAACCAAACACCGCGGTAAGCAAAAATCTCCAAAATTCCAACTCTGCGAAAACCCAGTTCAGAAGAAGTCAAAATATCACCTTTGAGATGATCTCCAAAAATTCTAATAAAAATATGACTACGATTCTCGTGAAACGTAGATGTCGATCGAGTCCTCACGGGCTGAAATCCGATAACCGAGCACCGAGATAAAAATCAAACAAACTCCGCTGTCCAGAAAAACCAGCAGCACGAAAGGGGTTCAAAGGTGCTCCAAAAACCCCAATAAAAATCCAAAACTGAGAGAAGCGATAAATACGGAAATCGAAGATCTACCTTTCATGGAAACGATGCCGTAAAAATCGGCCAAAAACTCCCCTCGGATCAGCCCAGGGGAGCCAACGGACGAAACGTCGGCGGAAAAGCTCGGTATCGAAGGCGCGTCGAAGCTCGCGATGTCGAGGAGGAAGCTAATGAAACGTCTTCCAAAAAAAAACTCCGGGTCCCAAAAATCGAAGAAGTGTCGACGAGGAAGGTTCCTGTCGAAGGAAGGCTCAAGAGAGGCTCGGAAAGAACCCCAAAAGAAGGCATAAATGGGCTATTTATAGCCCAAATCCACAAAAAGTGGGTTGCGGATTCGGGCGCAAGAATCGGGAGCCTGAAACCCGCCCCCCGGCTGCACACTGTGCGCGCCCGGATTCACCCGGGCGCGACACGTGTACACGCGGGGTTCACTGCACGGCGCACGGACCGCGGTCCGCGCCGGGCCGCCGGGTCCATGCGCCCGGCAAAGGGCGCATGCCACGCGGCCTAGCGAGGTCCACGGTGTGCCACGCCCGACGCGTGCGGCGCCTCGACTCCCGCTCCGCCGCCCGACCACTCAGCGCCTGCCACATGTCCCCGCCGCGGCCCTCGCTGGTCCCGGTGCACGCCAAGTGGGCCGTGGACCGGCCCATCAAAAAATTCGGCCCGTTAGGCCCATTTTGCCCAAAAATAGCCGATTTTCAACGTTTTCGCACGCTGAGTCCGTTTTTGGTGTCCGTTTAACGCACAACATGCTTGATACACCAAAAATATGTGTTTTCTCACCGCCAACCACCCAGACAAGTCGCACGAAAAAACCGGGACACCACACTATATGTGTGGGCGTCATGACTGGAGATCAACCGGAATAAGTCTGAGCTCTTCTATCTGGGCAGAAGAGAACTTCTGGGCGAGAGGCTTGCTGAGATTTTGGGTTGTAAGTTGGGAACTTTCCCCACACGATACCTTGGACTCCCCCTCTCGAATAGCCAATTACGTAAAGAGGATTAGTGGATGGTTATCGGCAAAGTGGAGAAGCGAATCGAAGGCTGGCAAGCTAAACTCTTCTCTCAGGGAGGAAGATTAGTACTTGTGAACTCAGTGCTCTCGAATATACCGCTTTACTTCCTCTCAATTTTCAAGGCGTCGAAATGGGTTTTAAGACTTTTAGAAGCCTTACAACAAGCTTTTTTCTGGAGAGGAGTAAATGTTGCTGGGAGTCACTGCCTTATAAGATGGAAGGGGATTTGTAAGAGTAGAACTGAGGGAGGTTTAGGGGTAAAGGACCTCGGAAACATGAACTTAGCCCTACTATGCAAATGGTGGTGGAGATACTTAACTAACACGAATCTCCAGTGGGGTCCCCTAATTGACGGTATTTACTACAGTAGAAGAAAACCACTTAACGAAGGGGCGTCGTTTAGACCACACTCCCAATGGTGGAGGATCGTCTTATCAACCAAGAATATCTTTAAATGCGGAGTGTCGTACTCAATCGGAGACGGGCAAAATGTAAGTTTCTGGAATGACATTTGGACGGATCAAGCCTTACTTCGAACCTCTTATCACCGTATCTATGCTAACGTGGCACTAAAAAACTACAGGGTAAAAGAGTTTTGGGGAAGAAATGGGTGGATTTGGAGCAAAATATTATCGGGTTTCGCACCCTGCTCCCGGTCTGACTGCGATATGAGACAAGAACTAAAAGACTCGCTCTCTGGGGTCTCCCTGTGCAACAAAAAAGATGAGGCTAGGTGGCGATGGGCTCGATCAGAGGAGTTCTCCGTCAAATCAACATATGAAAGGATAGCGAAGTAATCGACAGGAGATTCACCCAACTTTGGAAGATCAAAACTCCTTTGAAAGTCAAGATCTTCGTTTGGCTTGTGTTGAAGCGAAAAGTCTCACGGTGGACAACCTATTGAAAAGGGGTTGGAGCGGCGAGGAAAGCTGTGTCTTCTGTTCCGACGCGTCGGAAACGGTGAACCACCTTTTTTTGAATTGCGTATATATCGAAGCCTTGCTGGAGGGACTTTCAACAAACAAATGCTTAACAAGGTGTTGTTCAACAGCCGGGCAGCTTTGGAATGTGAGTAGACTCAAAGGTGGTGCGTTTGGGAGAAGGGAGCTAATAACGATCGTTACCACTTTGTGGGTTATTTGGCTTGAGCGGAACAGAAGAATTTTTGAGAGTTCCAAGCGCTCGCCGAGTTATCTAACGACCGGGATTCGGTCCTTCAGGAATATCTGGATGTTGTTTTGCTGCAACTAACAATGTTCTTTTTTTTTCTTTTTTTCTTTTTTTCTTTTTTTCTTTTGAGGCCTAGCTGCCTTATTCTATAGCCAAGTTCACCTCCACACTGAATGAAGCGGTAGCATGATATCTTTGTTTCAAAAAAAAAAAAAAAGAAGAAAAAAACAATACTTCACCAATAAAATCACTTTATTCATGATGTCTATAATGTAAACAATGCCATGTTACAAGTGGAAAACCAATAATCTTAACTCTATGCACCACTCTTATATCACTAGCATTGATTTTTTTTTAGAGAAAGGTAGCATGCTGCTGCTTCATTTATAGATATATAAATTCGGCTACAAGGGTGAGACAACTAGGCCTCGAGGAAAAAAAAAAAGAAAAAAAAAAAGAAAAAAAAAAAAAAAAAAGATTAAGCATAGCAAGTGGCCCAGAGAACCCGCCACTCTAGGATGTCCGCAAGCAAGGCATCTAG
This sequence comes from Tillandsia leiboldiana, assembly GCA_029204045.2. Lineage (NCBI taxonomy): Eukaryota > Viridiplantae > Streptophyta > Magnoliopsida > Poales > Bromeliaceae > Tillandsia > Tillandsia leiboldiana. Next base: position 2,615,266 of record CM055073.1, read on the forward strand.
ACCACGTTTCTTGGCAGCAAAGCATCTCCGATTGCGTTCTCGCCAAATAGTCCACCAAGACGCTGCGATAGAGGTAAGTTCCTTGTTCCCGTAAGACCGTTCCCACAGTCGATCGGCAACTGCATCAGCTCAAACCCCGGCCTTGTTCAAGAGAAGACACTTCAGCAGTAAACTAGACGCTTCGCACCCGACAAAAAGGTGGTCCACCGTTTCGAAGGTCCCAAGGCAGAAAACGCAATTGCCGGTACCGTTCCAACCCATTTTCTGTAAGTTGTCAGCCGTCAGTACCCTTCGTCTCACTACTAACCAGACAAAAACTTTGACCTTCAGGGGTATTTTCAACTTCCATAACTTAACAAAACGCTTATCTGAAACGCCGGTGTCTTGCAAAAACAAGTACATCGATTTAACCGAGAACTGTTCTGAAGGAGTCCAACGCCAAATGAAACTATCTCTTCTGGCCGTCAGGTGTATCCCGGCAAAAGTTCCTTTGAAGTATAGAAGCAAATCTTCTTCAGAAGGAGAGTTAGGGGAGAACCCAACTAGCATTTTTCTCCATTTCCACCCGCGATGCCCTTGGCAGTCAATCACCCGATAATTACTGTTGCGTACCGCATTGTGGATTAGAGGAAATTGGGTAAGTAGTGGGGAACTCCCTAGCCAAGTGTCCGACCAAAGATAAGTCCTACTCCCGTCACCCACTGAGCGAGTGGTACCGCATTTAAAAAGGTACTTGGTCCCAATAACACTTCTCCACCATTGGGAGTAAGCTTTAAATGAGGCCCCTTCGTTGAGCGAAATTCTACGGATATAATATCACTAGCATTGATTGACAAAACAAATTGGTAAAAAAAAATTCAAGCAGAAGACTCGAGAAATGGGTAATCTGTGTACCCAACAACAGGATCAGAAGTGTAAAATGTCGCTCTATCATACTGATTCAATGGCGCATTAAGCTCGAATCTCTTCGGCAAATCGGGATTAGCCAAGAACAAGCGCCCATATGCCACAAGATCTGCGTAACCTTCGGCGATAACTTTGTTCCCTTCCTCTCTATCGTATCCTCCCACGGCAATAAAAGTTCCATTAAAAACTTTTCTCATAGGAAGAAGCCTATGAGAGATTTGGCGCCGTCCTTCGATGATAGACATTCGGGGCTCGACCATATGGCAGTAGAGAATGTTATACTTGTTTAGCGATTCGACCATGTAGAGCCCGAGAGCTTCTGCGTTTGAGTCCCAGCAATCCATGTAGTCCGCGAAAGGTGAGAGCCTTATTCCAACTCTGTCAGCTCCGATCTCATTGACGATAGCTTCGACGATCTCCAGTGCAAAGCGGCACCGGTTCTCCATGCTCCCCCCGTACTCGTCGGTTCGGTCGTTGGCACTGTCCTTCATGAATTGCTCGATTAAGTAGCCATGCGCACCGTGGATTTCGATCCCATCAAAGCCTGCAAGTATGTAACGGTAGTGTGAACATTCGGCAAATTGATCTACATAAACTGATTTGAATTTTTGTGGTAGAAGTTTCATATTACCTGCTTCGATGGCATTCCTTGCGGCGAGTCTGAAATCGTTGACGATTTGGGGGATCTCGTCGGTTGTTAACCGTCGAGGGGAAGAGTAGGTCTCTACAGTGCCATCCAGGTTAGTTTGAGGTCCTATTTGTTTGTCCGTGCTTGAAACTGGTGCTTGCCCATTTGGTTGGTAATCTATAAATCACATCAAAATTAGGTATTAGAGGATCATCACAAATCAATATTAATCGCCATCAATTTAATGCTCTAATTAGACTCTGCACTAACTATCTATGACAGCTTAATTTTGGCAATGCTTATAACGTGGCCTATTTGCAACCATGAATAAACTTATTTATTTGCAACTCAATCTTTACTATGTATCTTCTCTCTCTCTCTCTCTCTCTCTCTCTCTCTCTCTCTCTCTCTCTCTCTCTCTCTCTCTCTCTCAAAAAAAAAAAAAAAAAAAAAAAAAAAAAAAAATTACTATGTAATTACAATTTTCTCTAAAATTTAAGTTGCTGAAGATCGAGCGGAGTTTCAATTAATTTTGGATGATGGTTTTTATTAATTAATAATGTTCATATAAGAAATTAAGCAGTTAGAAAACAATACAGTGGATGCTAAAATTTCACATATTGAAACTACCAGATTGAGAATACGCTGCTGCTAAAAAAAAAAGAGGAGTCAGAGAAGAAACACATACGATATGCAGAAACCCTCCCAGCATGCCAAATTTGGCAAAAGAAGACACCACCCTTCTTATGCACAGCATCCACAATGGGTTTCCATGCCTCCACCTGCTCCTTAGTCCATATGCCTGGTATATCTGGGTACCCCTGGGCAGTGTCTGAGACCCCAGTGGCCTCAGCAATCAGAAGCCCCCCCTTTGTTGTCCTCTGAGAGTAATACAAAACAGCATGTGGCTGGGGAACATTTCCATAGGATCTTGATCTTGTTAATGGAGCCAGAACAATTCTGAGGCAAATACGAAACACCAAGTTTCAATTTTCCACTCAAAAAAAAAAAAGAAAAAAAAAAGAAAGAGAGAGATAAAGAGAGCCACCTGTGGGAGAGATCAAATTTCCCCATCTTGTATGGAGTGAGAAGAGGAATTGGTGCCATCTTCGATTATTGATCTCTATGTGTCAACAACAGTATGAGCCAAGATTTCTTCTGGTTTTCTCTTTCTCCTCTGCACCTCTGTATCCGTGCTCTCTCTTTCTTGCTTGCTATTTGTTAGCTCTGTTTGGTGGAAGAAAACAAAGAGGGAGAAATGGAATTTATAGAGGATGGCTTGTGTCTGAAAATTAATGAGCAGGTCCAATTTTTTGGCTTCAACTCTCCAGAAGTTAAGAATGTACTACAATAATATTTTAAAATAACTATAACAGCGAACTTTTTTTCTTTTTTTTTTTTTTACTACTACATTAAGGTGAGAGGGTGTGGTGCATGAAACATGTGGTGCACTTGGTGCATGCTATAGTTTCTCCACCGGCTCATCTTAAGTCGTCCTCTGATAATTCATACGTCAGCGAATACGTTGGTCTCATAAAATTACATTATTTTACGAATATATCAATATTAATTACAAAATTATTACGTAAATTACACGTGTGACTTTGGAAAAGTGGTGAAATTAGTTAAGAAAAATATTAAGTCTACATTACTTTCGGGTATACATATAGCATTACTCATTAGTTAATGATTCTTAACTCTCAATCAATAGAAATGATTTTTTTAAATATTAAGTACTGTTGTGTTGTGAAAAATATATTAGTTCAAAAGGATAAGTATTATCATCAACCGTGAAAAATCAAGTTGAGTCAAATTCTAACATAAAATTGAATTATTTTGAATTTTAAATAAATTTATTATATATTTTAATTATTAAAATTTTTAAAATTAATAATTATCATTAATAATCAAACAACATTCGTGTAAATGATCTACATATATATCGGCAGCGTCAGCGTAACTCTCTTACTAAATTATAAATTTTGTTTTTTATGATTAAATATTAAATAATTTAATTTTAAAAAAATAAAATATAGAATGGCAGTTCGCCGGACGTATGCACAGAAACTTCTGGAAAAAGGTTCACCACGGGCGTCTTCCGTGAGGAAAGCGCATACACCGACCTTCGGCACGCACGCCGCCCACGCGCGCCGTACCAGTCACGGAAAATGCAACTAAAACTTTTAAAAACAAATTTAAATTTCCTTAAATTTCATCTATTAATATTTTTTATATGGAAAGCGCTTAATTGATTAACATATGCTGTTCAAAATAGCATATGAATCTGCAAACATATTACCAAATATTCAAATATTTTACTAGGACAATGCATTGGGAAACTCTAAAATAATATCTCCATAAATTAATATCTAATATTTTTCAATTTATGAACGGATGCATACTTGCTATAATCTTGTGTGTTAAAATTTAAAAATGATTAATTTATCATCTAAAATAGTAAATAATTTTATGAATCTAAATATTGAAATATTAAAAATATTATTTTTTAATAATTTAAATTTTTAAAATATAATAATTATTTTATATAATTTTTATATAATATTAAAATAAAATGTGACGTTCGAATTTCGTCGGGCTTCTAATATAATTAATTTTGCATATAGCAGATACCTAGTGTAGCGAATGTTAATTATATTTCTTTCTGTCTTTGTATTGATTATAGTTTGTGATTCCGTGGATGTGATAGGAACGCGTTGCCCCTGTAAAATATTCCAAGTGCTGATACATTGAACTTGCCCATGTTTTGAGTCTTATGACCAACTCCAATGACGTCTCACATGATTGACTTGGAGAAAGAGTTGGAGAGGCATTTCTAGATGATGAGTTTTATAAGGAAATTACAAAATGTGAAAAAAAAAAAAAAAAAAAAAGTCAATGTTTTCCTCCTACATTTTTTTAAAAAAAAAAATATTGAATTTTATGCATTATTAAATATATGAACAATAACTAAATGTATAGCGAATATTTTGAAAAACATATTACTATTTACTGGTACTCTACCCCTGTGTTAGATGTATACCTAGCATTTTTTCAACTCAAAAGTCTCACGTCACTGCTCATGTCATGAAAACGTTACAAAGTGAGTTCCGCAAGGTACGAGGCAAAATTATTATTCCTTAAGGTCCCGTTTGATAATGGGTTAAGATAAAACTAGCAAATTCTGGAATAAGTATAAAGTACGGAACTAGAGTAAAAAAGCGTTTGGGATAGTCCCAGAGATAAGAGATTTTGTGTTTGGTATGAGAATGAAGAATAAGAAGAATAAAGAGGTTAGATTGGAATAATTTACCTTTTTACCCTCGAGATTTAATATGTGATAAAAATTGTTAAAATTTAATTACTTTGTTTTAATTAATGGATTAAAGCTTTAAAAAATTAAGATAAAATCAAAATCATAATCAAATTATATTTTTTAAAAATAATATTTAATTTAACATTTTATTTTCTCAAATTAAATTTAAAATTTCAAATATAAAATTTCAACATTTAAATTTTAAAATTTAAAATTTTATAATATTAATTTTATAAAATTGTGATGATGAGAGTGTATTGGGAATAGAGAAAGAGGTGGGATGAAGGAAAAGAGAAATAGGAGAGAGAGGGATTTGTGATGATGAGAGTGTATTGGGAAGAGAGAATGGAGGGAAGGAAGGATAGTTTGGTAAAAAAAAAAATTATAAAATAATGGATAAGAATTATTATTCTAGCTTATCCTGCTTGTACTGGAACTAGCTGTATCAAATAATTCCTGATATGTTTGGTAGAATAAGGGGGATAAACCCCTTATTCCTTGTCCTAGCCCCGAAACAAACGGGCCCTAAAAAAAAAAAAGAACCCAGCTGTGGCTTAATACCTGATGTCCATAGTCTCAAACAAAAACAGATCTAAACTAAGATTCGAGTTAACCCAGGCCTAGTTCCGGAGCGGCACTCGAGAGACGCGACTTTATCGAGAAAAGTATCCGCGCATCTCTGTCGAGCTCAAATATAATTCATGCAAGTTATAATCCAAATCCACGATCAACAAGATCGACAGTACCCAAATCACATCTTTAACTCATTGACTGGAAACACTCATCAGCCAGGATCGACCGACAACTCAGAGGCAACAATACTGGTCGGACAACACTCAACGATCCGGAACCATCGTCAACCCAAACGGTTCCCAACAACACTAACTAGAAGATACTCACGGCCCGGGACCACCGTCTACCCAAACGGCTTCCAAGACTAGCACTGGTCTAACCACAGCTATCAGGCTCCACTCGACCCCCAGGCGCGAGTGTAACATGCATCCTACAACATCCCGGCTGCTCGGCTCACTACCCAGACGAGGAACACTCTAAGTCCAGAAAAAGCGAATAAAAGTGTGGGAGTGCCTATAGCATAAATAAACTAGCCCAAGTTTGGATTTTCTACTAGTCTGGTTGAACATGCAACGTATGAGGGGGTGCTAGGTCAAAGTTCCAATAATAGCATTTAATTAAACTGAATAATAAAAAAAAATAGGGAACACTATCAGACATGATCCCAATATCAACCAATTTAAACATCATCTCTCTCAACATGCTTTCAACTAGCATAGGTGACCACAACCGCCAGATAGCCCATGACCTCCTCTAATAATCAAATAATCATGCAAGTTCTCAAATTCACTAACTACCCATAATTCCAATAAGCATTATTTTTTCCAAAGCTTAGAACAATTCTCATGCTTATACCTCAAACATATACGTGGTACATTAACATGCATGCTTGCAATCATATAGAATTAGAGAACCGTCCACCGATTTTGGAGACGAAAGCAACACACCTGGATGCGCGCGTCGATCTGAAGTCCAAATAAGCCAACACTGAGCAGGGATACTCCTCAGGTTCCCACAATCCCAACGAGCCCAAAAACACCAGAAAACTCCTCCCGGCTGCTGAGATACAGACCAAACACCGCGGTAAGCAAAAATCCCCAAAATTCCAACTCTGCGAAAAATCAGTTCAGAAGAAGTCAAAATATCACCTTTGAGATGATCTCCAAAAATTTCAATAAAATTATGGCTGCGATTCTCGTGAAGCGTAGACGTCGATCGAGTCCTCACGGGCTGAAATCCGATAACCGAGCACCGAGATAAAAATCAAACAAGCTCCGCTGTCCAGAAAAACTAGCAGCACGAAAGGGGTTCAAATGTGCTATAAAAACCCCAATAAAAATCCAAAACTGAGAGGAGCGATAAATACCGAAATCGAATGGGAGCCCAGGGGAGTCCACAGACGAAACGTCGACGGAAAAGCTCGGTATCGAAGGCGCGTCGAAGCTCGCGATGTCGAGGATGAAGCTGATGAAATGTCTTCCAAAAAAAAACTCCGGATCCCAAAAATCGAAGAAGAGTCACCGAGAAAGGTTCCTGTCGAAAGAGGGCTCAAGAGAGGCTCGGAAAAAACCCCAAAAGAAGGCATAAATGGTCTATTTATAGCCCAAATCCACAAAAGGGGGTTGCGAATTCGGGCGCAAGAATCGGGAGCCCGAAACCCGCCCCCCGGCTCCACACTGTGCGCGCCCGGATTCACCCTGGCGCGACATGTGTACACGCGGGGTTCACGGCTCGGCGCACGGATCGCGGTCCGTGCCGGGCCGCCGGGTCCATGCGCCAGCCAACGGGCGCGTGCCACGCGCCCTGGCAAGGTCCACGTGCGCCACGCCCGACGCGTGCGGCGCTTCGACTCCCGCTCCGCCGCCCGACCACTCAGCGCCTGCCACATGTCCCCGCCGCGGCCCTCGCTGGTCCCGGTGCACGCCAAGTGGGCCATGGACCGGCCCATCCGAAAATCCGGCTCGTTAGGCCCATTTTGCCCGAAAATAGCCGATTTTCAACGTTTTCGCGCGCTGAGTCCGTTTTTGGCGTCCGTTTGACGCACAACAGGCTCGATACACCAAAAATACGTGTTTTCTCACCGCCAACCACCCAGACAAGTAGCACGAAAAAATCGGGACACCACACTATATGTGTGGGCGTCATGACTAAAGATCAACCGGAATAAGTCTGAGCTCTTCTATCTGGGCAGAAGAGAACTTCTGGGCGAGAGGCTTGCTGAGATTTTGGGTTGTAAGTTGGGAACTTTCCCCACACGATACCTTGGACTCCCCCTCTCGAATAGCCAATTACGTAAGGAGGATTGGTGGACGGTTATCGGTAAAGTGGAGAAGCGAATCGAAGGCTGGCAAGCTAAACTCTTCTCCCAGGGAGGAAGATTAGTACTTGTGAACTCAGTGCTCTGGAATATACTGCTTTACTTCCTCTCAATTTTCAAGGCGTCGAAATGGGTTTTAAGACGTTTAGAAGCCTTACAACAAGCTTTTTTCTGGAGAGGAGTAAATGTTGCTGGGGTCACTGCCTCATAAGATGGAAGGCGATTTGTAAGAGTAGAACTGAAGGGGGCTTAGGGGTAAAGGACCTCGGGAACATGAACTTAGCCCTACTATGCAAATAGTGGTGGAGGTATTTAACTAACACGAATCTCCAGTGGGGTCCCCTAATTGATGGTATTTACTACAGTAAAAGAAAACCACTTAACGAAGGGGCGTCGTTTAGACCACACTCCCAATGGTGGAGGAGCGTCTTATCAACCAAGGATATCTTTAAATGCGGAGTGTTGTACTCAATCGGAGACGGGAAAAATGTAAGTTTCTGGAATGACATTTGGACGGATCAAGCCTCACTTTGAACCTCTTACCACCGTATCTATGCTAACGTGGCACTAAAAAACTACAGGGTAAAGGAGTTTTGGGGAAGAAATGGGTGGATTTGGAGCAAAATATTATCAGGTTTCTCACTCTGCTCCCGGTCTGACTGCGATATAATGCAAGAACTAAAAGACTCGCTCTCTGGGGTCTCCCTGTGCAACAAAAAAGATGAGGCTAGGTGGCGATGGGCTCGATCAGAGAAGTTCTCCGTCAAATCAACATATGAAAGGATAGCGGAGTAATCGACAGAAGATTCACCCACCCAACTTTGGAAGATCAAAACTCATTTAAAAGTCAAGATCTTCGTTTGGCTTGTGTTGAAGCAAAAAGTCTCACGGTGGACAACCTATTGAAAAGGGGTTGGAGGGGCGAGGAAAGTTGTGTCTTCTGTTCCGACGTGTCGGAAACGCTGAACCTCCTTTTTTTGAATTGCGTATCTATCGAAGCCTTGCTGGAGGGACTTTTAACAAACAAATGCTTAACAAGGTGTTGTTCAACAGCCGGGCAGCTTTGGAATGTGAGTAGACTCAAAAGTGGTGCGTTTGGGAGAAGGGAGCTAATAACGATCGTCACCACTTTGTGGGTTATTTGACTTGAGCGGAACAGAAAAATTTTTGATAGTTCCAAGCGCTCGCCGAGTTATCTAACGACCGGGATTCAGTCCCTCAGGAATACCTAGATGTTGTTTTGCTTCAACTAACAATGTTCTTTTTTTTTCTTTTTTTTTTTTTTCTTTTGAGGCCTAGCTGCCTTATCCTATAGCCAAGTTCATCTTCATATTGAATGAAGCGATAGCATGGTACCTTTATCTCAAAAAAGGAAAAAAAAAAACAATACTTCACCTATAAAATCACCTTGTTCATGATGTGTATGATGTAAACAAGGCTAAACAATCTTAACTCTACGTACCACTCTTAATTATATCACAAATTGGCAAAAAAAATAAAATAAAATAAAAAAATCAAGCAGAGGACTCAAGAAATGGGTAATCTGTGTACCCAACAACAGGATCAGAAGTGTAAAATGTCGCTCTATCATACTGATTCAATGGTGCATTAAGCTCGAATCTCTTCGGCAAATCGGGATTAGCCAAGAACAAGCGTCCATAAGCCACAAGATCTGCGTAACCTTCGGCGATCACTTTGTTCCCTTCCTCTCTATCGTATCCTCCCACGGCAATAAAAGTTCCATTAAAAGCTTTTCTCATAGGAAGAAGCCTATGAGGGATTTGGCGCCGTCCTTCGATGATAGACATTCGGGGCTCGACCATATGGCAGTAGAGAATGTTATACTTGTTTAGCGATTCGACCATGTAGAGCCCGAGAGCTTCTGCGTTCGAGTCCCAGCAATCCATGTCGTCCGCAAAAGGTGAGAGCCTTATTCCGACTCTGTCAGCTCCGATCTCATTGACGATCGCTTCGACGATCTCCAGTGCAAAGCGGCACCGGTTCTCCATGCTCCCCCCGTACTCGTCGGTTCGGTCGTTGGCACTGTCCTTCATGAATTGCTCGATTAAGTGGCCGTACGCGCCGTGGATTTCGACCCCATCAAAGCCTGCAAGTATGTAACAGTAGTGTGAACATTTGGCAAATTGATCTACATAAACTGATTTGAATTAGTATTGTGGTAGAAGTTTTATATTACCTGCTTCGATGGCATTCCTTGCGGCGAGTCTGAAATCGTTGACGATTTTGGGGATCTCGTCGGTCGCTAACCGTCGAGGGGGAGAGTAGGCCTCTACAGTGCCATCAGGGTGAGTTTGAGGTTCTATTTGCTTGTCCGTGCTTGAAATTGGCGCTTGCCCATTTGGTTGGTAATCTATAAATCGCATCAAAATTAGATATTAGAGGATCATCACCAATCAATATTAATCGCCATCAATTTAGTGCCCTAATTAGACTCAGCATTAACTATCCATAACAGCTTAATTTTGGCAATGCTTATATCTACTCTGCAATCCAAAGGCAACAGCCTATTTGCAACCATGAATAAACTTATTTATTTGCAACTCAATCTTTACTATGTAATTACTATTTTCTCTAAAATTTAAGTTGCTGAAGATCGAGCTGATCATTTACTATAAGAAATTAAGCAATTAGAAAATAATACAGTGGAAGCTAAAATATCATATAATGAAACTACCAGATTGAGCATGTGCCGCTACACTACACCAATGTTGGCTTTTAGCGGCACTTTTGTGGTGGCATTTAGGAAAAAAGCCACCAAAGATAAATTTTTGCCGGCAGTTTTTTAAAAATGCCGTTAAAAAAAATTATATTTATTTTATTTTATTTATTTGTTTAATTTTTTAAAAAAATAAATTAAAAATATCGAAAAAAAAATTTTACTGGCATTTTTTTACTAGCTTTTACATGAAATGCCGCTAAAACCCAGTTTTTAATTTGCTAAATATTTGGTGAACCGCCAGCAAGAGATCCGCCATTTTTTTGGTGAGATTTCATTTTCCCGCGCGCGCACACCAGCGAATTGCCCTCGCGCGCGTTCCTTCCCCCCTCCACCACCATCTCTGGCTGTTCTCTTCCCCCCTCCACCACCATCTCTGGCCCGTACCGATCAAGTACTGCCCCACGCACGCGCGGACCAAGCTCGGACACGCGCGGACCATCTCTGGCGGACCATCTCTGCCCCACGCACGCGCGGACCAAGCTCGGACACGCGCGGACCATCTCTGGCGGACCATCTCTGCCCCACGCACGCGCGGACCATCTCTGGCGGTTCTCTTCCCCCCTCCACCACCATCTCTTCTACAACAACGCTCGGACCACTGTCTAGGTTCGACCCTCTTCTCCAACGACTTCTCCAACGACATTAGAAGCTCGAAGCTCTGTGGAGCGCCACGCACGCGGACACCACGACTGCCCCACGCACGCGGACACCACTACTGCCCCACGCACGCGGACACCATGACGCTCTCAGGCTGAAGATCGAAGCTCTGTGGAGCGCGCGTCTTCTCCACTACGCGCGGTGTCGACGCTCTGTCCAGGTTCAAGCCTCTTCTCCAACGACATTAGATTGTTCTGTTTTTTTTTGGTTATTTTGTTTCAGATCTTGCTCACATTAAGAAAAGGCACCTTTTTATTTTATATATTAGGTTGAGTTAGTGGAGGTTACAATAATTCTTTAAGAGGTACAATTATCAGGTACAATTATCAAATCTGATCTAAATTAAGTTTAACAGATTTGAGTTGAGTTAGTGGAGGTTATATAAGTCTTTCAGAAAAAATTGGCCGGAAGTAATTAAGGAACTATTAAATGGCGCAGGTGATTAATTAACCTGACATCTACTGTGTTAAGAGTTTTGTTGGTCTTGGACCAAATAAGTTGAGGGTGTATCAACTTTACTGAGTCAACATTAAAAGATTTGGGGCCTCGCATTTCCTGCCAAATTTAAATAGGTAAATTTTCTTACAAAAGTTCAGAGAAATGTGTATTCTTCTACATGATATGCCTCTGATTTCTAAACTCGTTTAAATACCCTTAATTTTGGTTTTTTCTTTCGGTTTAAACCTCTCAAAAGTTTGATAAGTTCTCAGGCCGCTTGGATGAAACTACTAAATTGCTAGAGATCTCCATCTCATTTTCCTTTTAGGAGTTTCGGATTTTCTTTGTGCAGTGTGGGAGGGTTGGAGGGATTAAGTTTTTGGTTTCAAAGCTTTTTGCTTGATAGGATTACATACTTGTGCAGAGTACATACGTGTTCTATGTATTATATGTTATTTGTTTGTTTCATTTAATTAAGGATGGATTCGTTTGCTTTTTACCTGTTAATTGGAGCCTTTGGATCATCGCCTAGCCAATCAAGTCCTTTTGGTAGCAAGAGCTGAAACAAAGGTGCCTATAACATAACTAAAGAGACCTATAATTAATTGGAAACATATAGATAGGATATCTAAAACCGCAATATATAATTTTGACGGTTTACTTAATTGAACATAACTAAAAAGTCTTGTGATTGAATTTGCTTATGGATTTGTTTGAGTAAAAGGTAAGTCAATTTAGAGGACTCAATTTTGTTAAGGGGGTGAGGATGTAATACCCCAAGTCTTAGGTTAACATATCTCATAATATGTTCTATATCTAGTTGAATGATTGAATATGAACTAGTCATCACCCCTGTCGCATTAAATTAATTCTGCTACATAGTGACACTTGTATTGATGAATAGTTCTTAATGTTTGCCTTAAGTAGAGTAGAACTCATGCATTACTTTTAATTGATGCAAATGCATAATCACAATTTATTTCATAAGAAAATAGTGGCATAAAAATGATAGTCATAGTTTAACCAGCTAGAAAACTACATTTCTGAAACTTCAAGGGCTTTTTTTTACGCAAAATTGACGTACTTGTGCCACCTCATGCTTTTTCTAAGCTGAAAATATCAGCTTAAAATGTGCAAATAATGTCTAAAGAAAAGGATAAGATTGACACCTCATGCACACATATATATTTTAGCTCTTAATAATGATGTCAATGTAACTGAACTTAAAATACTAACTTTTATGCATATACAGGTAATTCTATTGTCAAGAATACCTAAATTACTTGTCTAGGATATGGATAAGACATGGATTCTTAAGCCAAGGTAATGTTCTAATATTTCTAAAGTTATGAATATTAAGTTATGTTAGTATATAAAATTAAGTAATATTTATTTGTACCATTCAATTAATATATTTAGGTCAAGTGATGATTACCAACAAGGATTGAATCAATTCCTCAAATTTGCATTTGACAATGCATCTAAAGAAAGTATGATCCTTTGCCCATGTAGAAAATGCACTAATTGCTTTTGGAAAGAAGAGGAAGTTGTCTATGAACATCTGTTATGTGATGGATTTATGCAAGGTTATACAAGATGGATATTTCATGGAGAGGATATTATCCAAACAAAACCTAATGAGAATGTCAACATGTATACATACATTAGAGGATCTTGTAAGTATAATACATATATACATAAACAATGACATGTATTAGTTTGGTAAATATTGAAAATTATTGATCTCAATTCATTTTTTTTCCTCTAATGTAGGTTAAGCCAGTTAGAAGGTTAAAACAGTGAGAACGTTAAGCTAGGGAGACAGATTTTGGGGAGTCTAGGTGGGTTCTCTTTTCTTCACCATTCTTACACATTTAGTATATTTTTTAATTGATAAGCCTTTGAATATATGTCTTTGATTTGTGAGTTTATTTATCTTCTTTACAACTCAAATATATTATGGATGGTGTCAGAGCAATTATTAGATTTTACATTTGTTAGGTTTTGTTAGGTTAAGAATTTTTATTTTACATACTGTTCCTCAACTATAGGCTTAGGCATAGTGTTCTAATTTGACATAGTGTTCTAATATAAATTTGACATAATGTAATTACAAGTTAGTTAGAAGCATTTCGAATCGATGTCAAAGCGGTCGACTCGAAAAGTGGGTTGGAATTGAGAGTTTTTGAAGCTTTAAATTGCAAAGCTTAAGTCCCCGTTCGCCGAATTTGCAAAATGGCGAAATGCGGCGAATTGACCTGTAACATATTTTAAATATGATTACAGTCGAGTTCGGTGCGTTTCGGACCGACGCGAAGTGCATCGGGTCGAAAAGTGAGTTGAAGTTCAAGGAATTAGCGAATTTCATCAATTGTAAAATTCGCCGAAAAAACCAATTTTCACGAGATATAACAGGGCTGCTGTTTTGAGCAGCAGCATTGCTGGTGTTTTGAGCAGCAGGGCTGCTGCTCAAAGCAGCAGGGCTGCTGCTTTGAGCAGCAGCAAGCTGCTGCTTGAGCAGCAGCACAGGCTGCTGCTCAAGCAGCAGCCTTGCTGCTGCTTTGAGCAGCAGCAAGCTGCTGCTCAAAGCAGCAGCAAGCTGCTTGAGCAGCAGCCTTGCTGCTGCTTGAGCAGCAGCACAGGATGCTGCTCAAGCAGCAGCCTTGCTGCTGCTTTGCTTGAGCAGCAGCAAGCTGCTGCTTGAGCAGCAGTTGCTCAAGCAGCTGGTGCTGCTGCTGCTGCTCAAGCAGCAGCTTGAGCAGCACCTGCTGCTGCTCTGCAGCACCTGCTCTGCAGCAACTTAATCTCAAGCTTGTGCCCGCTCGCGAATTTACAAAATGGCGAAATGCGGCGAAATGACCTGTAACATATTTTAAATATGATTACAGTCGAGTTCGGTGCGTTTCGGACCGACGCGAAGTGCATCGGGTCGAAAAGTGAGTTGAAGTTCAAGAAATTAGCCAATTTCATAAATTCTGATTTTTGATATCGGCAAGCTCTTTTCATCTGCGTTTTGCCGCCAACTAGAAAATCGAAAAAGCTTACCGATAACAAAAATCAGAATTTCTGAAATTCGCTAAGTCCTTGAACTTCAACTCACTTTTCGACCCGATGCACCTCGCGTCGGTCCGAAACGCACCGAACACGACTGTAATCATATTTAAAATATGTTACAGATCATTTCGCCGCATTTCGCCATTTTGCAGATTCGGCGAACGGGGATTTAAGCTTTGTAATTTAAAGCTTCAAAGTGATTCCAATCAAGCTTCAAAGCTTTGCAATTTAAAGCTTTAAAAATGCGGCGAAATGACCTGTAACATATTTTAAATATGATTACAGTCGAGTTCGGTGCGTTTCGGACCGACGCGAAGTGCATCGGGTCGAAAAGTGAGTTGAAGTTCAAGAAATTAGCGAATTTCATAAATTCTTATTTTTGATATCGGCAAGCTCTTGAGCAGCAGCACAGGCCCTTGCT
The DNA here is from genome assembly GCA_029204045.2 of Tillandsia leiboldiana. Taxonomy (NCBI): domain Eukaryota; kingdom Viridiplantae; phylum Streptophyta; class Magnoliopsida; order Poales; family Bromeliaceae; genus Tillandsia; species Tillandsia leiboldiana. Next base: position 2,630,313 of record CM055073.1, read on the forward strand.
TCTGCTTTGAGCAGCAGCTTTGCTGCTGCTCAAAGCATGTTGCTTTGAGCAGCAGCAAGGCTGCTGCTTGAGCATCAGCACAGGCTGCTGCTCAAGCAGCAGTGCCTTGAGCAGCAGCCTGTGCTGCTGCTCAAGCAGCAGCTTCTGCTTTGGCTGCTGCTTGAGCAGCAGCCTGTGCTGGCTGCTGCCTTGAGCAGCAGCCAGCAGCTGCTGCTGCCTGGCTGCTGCTTGAGCAGCAGCCTGTGCTGGCTGCTGCCTTGAGCAGCAGCCTTGCTGCTGCTCAAAGCAGCAGCTGTGCTGCTGCTCAAGGCAGCAGCCTGCTGCTTGAGCAGCAGCCTTGCTGCTGCTCAAGCAGCAGCCTGGCTGCTGCCTTGAGCAGCAGCCTTGCTGCTGCTCAAAGCAGCAGCTTGCTGCTTGAGCAGCAGCACAGGCTGCTGCTTTGAGCAGCAGGGCTGCTGCTCAAAGCAGCAGCCTGCTGCTTGAGCAGCAGCACAGCTGCTCAAGCAGCAGCTTGCTGCTGCTCAAGCAGCAGCCTTGGGTGCGTTTCGGACCGACGCGGTGCATCGGGCGAATTTGCAAAATGCCGAAATGCGGCGAAATGACCTGTAACATATTTTAAATATGATTACAGTCGAGTTCGGTGCGTTTCGGACCGACGCGAAGTCCATCGGGTCGAAAAGTGAGTTGAAGTTCAAGAAATTAGCGAATTTCATAAATTCTTATTTTTGATATCGGCAAGCTCTTTTCATCTGCGTTTTGCCGCCAACTAGAAAATCGAAATTGTAATTTTTCTTCTTCCCTTTATTCTACAAATTTTTCTTAAACTTCCCACGATTTATTTTAAATTTTTGGGCTGCTCTAAGCCCTCGGAATAGGGCTTCGAAAAAGCTTGGCGATAAACTGCATCAGCAAAAACTGCAGTTTCAGAATTCTTAAAGCATTTTGCTTCGCTTCGTTCTCCTATTTTCTTTCAATCTCTCACCTCGGCAGTTCATCCCTTTTAATCAGCAGACTTTTCTGAGACACCTCACGATTTCTTCTTAATTTTTTGACTACTCTAAGTCTTCAAAATAGGGCCTCGAAAAACCTTACCGATAACAAAATTCAGAATTTCTGAAATTCCTAAGTCCTAGAACTTCAACTCACTTTTCGACCCGATGCACTTCGCGTCGGTCCGAAACGCACCGAACTCGACTGTAATCATATTTAAAATATGTTACAGATCATTTCGCCGCATTTCGCCATTTTGCAGATTCAGCGAACGGGGACTTAAGCTTTGCAATTTAAAGCTTCAAAGTGATTCCAATCAAGCTTCAAAGCTTTGCAATTTAAAACTTTAAAGATTCAGTGAACGGGGACAGCCTGTGCTTTGGCAATTCAAAGCTTTGGCTGCTGCTTGAGCAGCAGCCTGTGCTGGCTGCTGCCTTGAGCAGCAGCCAGCAGCTGCTGCTGCCTGGCTGCTGCTTGAGCAGCAGCCTGGCTGCTGCCTTGAGCAGCAGCCTTGCTGCTGCTCAAAGCAGCAGCCTTGCTGCTGCTCAAAGCAGCAACTGTGCTGCTGCTCAAGGCAGCAGGCTGCTGCTTGAGCAGCAGCCTTGCTGCTGCTCAAAGCAGCAGCTTGCTGCTTGAGCAGCAGCACAGGCTGTTGCTTTGAGCAGCAGGGCTGCTGCTCAAAGCAGCAGCCTGCTGCTTGAGCAGCAGCACAGCTGCTCAAGCAGCAGCTTGCTGCTCAAGCAGCAGCTTGCTGCTGCTCAAGCAGCAGCCTTGGGTGCGTTTCGGACCGACGCGGTGCATCGGGCGAATTTGCAAAATGCCGAAATGCGGCGAAATGACCCGTAACATATTTTAAATATGATTACAGTCGAGTTCGGTGCGTTTCGGACCGACGCGAAGTCCATCGGGTCGAAAAGTGAGTTGAAGTTCAAGAAATTAGCGAATTCCATAAATTCTGATTTTTGATATCGGCAAGCTCTTTTCATCTGCGTTTTGCCGCCAACTAGAAAATCGAAATTGTAATTTTTCTTCTTCCCTTTATTCTACAAATTTTTCTTAAACTCCCCATGATTTATTTTAAATTTTTGGGCTGCTCTAAGCCCTCGGAATAGGGCTCCGAAAAAGCTTGGCGTAAACTGCATCAGCAAAAACTGCAGTTGCAGAATTTTTGAAGCATTTTGCATCGCTTCGTTTTCCTATTTTCTTTCAATCTCTCACCTATGCAGTTCATCCCTTTTAATCAGCAGACTTTTCTGAGACACCTCACGATTTCTTCTTAATTCTTTGACTACTTTAAGTTTTCAAAATAGGGCCTCGAAAAAGCTTACCGATAACAAATATCAGAATTTCTGAAATTCGCTAAGTCCTTGAACTTCAACTCACTTTGAGACCCGATGCACCTCGCGTCGGTCCGAAACGCACCGAACTCGACTGTAATCATATTTAAAATATGTTACAGATCATTTCGCCGCATTTTGCCATTTTGCAGATTCGGCGAACGGGGACTTAAGCTTTGCAATTTAAAGCTTCAAAGTGATTCCAATCAATAAAATTTAGAACTTTACCAAATCCTGTTTGAAAGTGGCCATAAAAGACGAAGTTTGATTGAGTCTTTGATAAAAAACAAAATATAGTATCGAAAGTAATGACCTTTTTTTTTATAACTGATGTCGATCTAAGCCTTTTTTTTTTATGGGTTCTTTTCATTATTTGTAAAAGGTAAATATTCTATATTTATTTATTCTGTGTGTTGAATGTGGAAATGATTAGGTTATTTTCTTAGAATTTTATCTTCTCATATAGATTGAAAATAGTATGCTAATTAAATCTTTTTGTTGTTTCAAAGTCGCTTAATAGTTTTTTTTTTTTCTAATGCAGGTTTGATTAAGTTAAGGAGAAGTAATCTGGTGACTAATTGCAATGGCGATCTCCTCCTTTCCTTCATTTTGTATATGACTCAAATATGTATATGAAGTATATATGCCGATATAATTTTCTTGTTGCAATTAATTAAATTGATGGTATATTTTTTTGTCTATTATGGATGTTGATTAATTAGATGATATATATACTTGAAAATTTATAAATTGATGGTATTTTTTGTCTATTATGGATGTTGATTAGATGATATATACTTGAAATTTTATAAATTGATGGTATTTTGCCTATGACTAAAATTTATTGTGCTTAATTGTAATTATTTGCATGTTTTTAAATATCTTTTAAAAATCTTCTGTGTTGATATGAAACAAGTATTTGACATAATTAAACTATTATTTTATTGCTAATTATAAAAATGAATAATTAAATGAAAAAACTATAATTTTATAATTATTTTGGCACTTATGAGTGCCACTAAAAAGGGGTATGCTGGCGGTTTGGAGTGTCGGAATAGATCGTTTTGCTGGCACTTGTAAGTGCCACTAAAATGGGAAATGCTGGCATTTTGGAGTGCCGGGATAGATACTTTTGCTGGCACTTTTAACTGCCACTAAAATCAGATACGCTGGCATTTTGGAGTGCCGGGATAGATACTTTTGCTGGCACTTGTAAGTGCCACTAAAATGGGAAATGCTGGCATTTTGGAGTGCCGGGATAGATACTTTTGCTGGCACTTTTAACTGCCACTAAAATCAGATACGCTGGCATTTTGGAGTGCCGGGATAGATACTTTTGCTGGCACTTGTAAGTGCCACTAAAATAAGATATGCTGGCGGTTTCGAGTGCCGGAATAGATCGTTTTGCCGGCACTTGTAAGTGCCACTAAATAGGGATATGCTGGCGGTTTTGAGTGCCGGAATAGATCATTTTGCTGGCAATATCGATCGTTTTGCCGGCGGTTTAAAGTGTCGGCTTTACCATCTATGCCGGCGGTTTGATATAAGTGCCGGTAAAAGATTTGCCGACGGAGGTTTCGCCGGCACAAAAAAATGCCACAAAAAAATGCCGGGAAAAACTATTACCGGCACTTTTATGATGTTTCCCGGCAGTTTAAAGTGCCGCTAAAAGCCAACATTGGTGTAGTGCTACTTTAAAAAAGGGGAGTTAGAGAAGAAACACATACGAAATGCAGAAACCCTTCCAAGATGCCCAATTTGGCAAAAGAAGACACCACCCTTTTTGTGCACAGCATCCACAATGGGTTTCCACGCCTCCACCTGCTCCTTGGTCCATATGCCCGGTATGTCTGGGTACCCCCGGGCAGTGTCTGAGACCACAGTGCCCTCAGAAATCAAAAACCCCCCCTTTGTTGTCCTCTGAGAGTAATACAGAATGGCATGTGGCTGGGGAACATTTCCATAGGATCTTGTTCTTGTTAATGGAGCCAGAACAATTCTGAGGCAAATACAAAACACCAAGTTTCAATTTTCCACTCAAAAAAAAAAAAAAAAAAAGAAAGAAAGAAAGAAAGAGAGAGAGATAAAGAGTACCACCTGTGGGAGAGATCAAATTTTCCCACCCTGTATGGACTGAGAAGAGGAATTGGTACCATCTTCGATTATTGATCTCTATGTATCAACAACAGTATGAGCAAAATTTTCTTCTGGTTTTCTCTTTCTCCTCTGCACCTCTGTATCCGTGCTCTCTCTTTCTCTGCTTGCTATTTGTTAGCTCTGTTTGGTGGAAGAAAACAAAGAGGGAGAAATGGAATTTATAGAGGATGGCTTTTGTCTGAAAAGTAATGAGCAGGTCCCATTTTCTCGCTTCCACGAAGACGTTCAAATTTACATCATTATTTAATGAGCACAAGCTAATTCCTACGTCAGCGAATACGTTGGTCCCACAAAATTGCATCATTTTACGAATATATCAATTTTAATTACAAAATTATCACGTAAAAAAGTGGTAAAATTAGTTAACGATTGCCACTTTAAAATATGGTTAATACTTCTTGTACACTACATTTAAAATATGGATAGATATCTTATATTTCATCTATTTTAAAATAAAATAAATTTTACTCGTTATTTCGAAATGATGAGTGGAAGACTTTTTATTTTAGGATGAACAAAATATATATCATACACTCCAAATGAAATATATAGATAGCATTACTTTTAAAATATTAAATATTATTATTTTGTAAAAAATATGTTAATTTAAAGGAATTAATATTCTCATCAATGGTGAAAAGTTGAATCAAGTCACGATCAAATTGGCGTGAAACTAAATTAGGCCAATCATATTTGAATTGATATGAATCGTGACGAATAAATGAAATTTTTCCTAGATTTTAAATAAATTTATTATATATTTCTAACCGTTAGAATGATTGATTATCACAAATAATTAGACACTATTCTTGTGTGTATATATATATAAGTTCGGTTATTATATTATTAATAGTATCAAGTTAATGGTACTATCAAATTTTCTATCCTTAGATCAATTCTTTTGATCATTTTCACCTATTAGATTTTACTATTTTTCCAACCACCTATTAAACTTAAGGGGCCCGCTATCATTTCCACCACACATTTTTTAATTTAAGGGTTAAAAACTTAATAACATCAATGACTTCATACTATATATATATATATATATATATATATATATATATATATATATATATATATATATATATATATATATATATATATATATATATATATATATATATATATATATATATATATATATATATATAGTTCGGCTACTATGCTATCGATAGCACCGAGCATTTGGTGCTATCAAGTTTTCTATTCTTAAATTAATTTTTGTGATCATTTTCATTCGTTAGATTTTATTATTTTTTCAACCACTCATTAAACCCAAGAGGTCCACTATTATCTAAGCCACGTATTTTTTTAATCCAAATATTAAAAACTTAATAGCACCAATAACTTAATGCTATTAATAGCAATCCAGCCTATATATATATATATATATATATATATATATATATATATATATATATATATATATATAGAGAGAGAGAGAGAGAAAGAAAGAAAGAAAGAGAGTAGAACTTATATGCTTTTAAAAGCACAAGTCCATCAATACTTGTGAATTTTTTATCATTATATTTGTATTGAAATTTATGTTTTTGTAAAGTCAACTAAAAAGAAAAAGAATATATATATATATATATATATATATATATATATATAAATCTCAATACAAATTCAATGATAAAAAATTTATAATTATGAATTTATACTTTTAAAAATATATAAGCTCTACTTTATATATATATATATATATATATATATATATATATATATATATATATATATATATATATATATATATATATATATATATATATATATAAGCGAGGTCTCTTACTAAAGGATAGCAGTGCGCCCGACGTATGCACAGAAACTTCTGGAAAAAGGTTCACCGGTGACGTCTTCCCCGACCGTCGGCACGCACGACGCCCACGCGCACCGAACCACTCACAGAAAAATGCAACTAAGAATTTTAGAAACAAATTTAAATCTCCTAAAATTTCATCTATTAATATTTTTTATATGGAAAGCTTTAATTGATTAATATATGCTGTTCAAAATAGCCTATGAGTCTTATGACCATTCCAATGAGGTCATTGGAGTGGTCATACGACTCATAAATGTTAACTAAATATATTTCTTTCCCACCTACAACTATTTTTTAAAAAAAAAATATTGAATTTTATGCATTATTAAATGTATGAACAATAACTAAATGTAAAGCGAATATTTTGAAAAACATATTACTATCTACCGATATTTTTTAAAAAAACATCACTTACTAAATGAATGAAGTGTATAACCCTTTTAGATGTATAACTAGTATTTTTTCAGCTCAAAGGTCTCAGCTCAAAATATGCTTATGAGAGTATGAGACTAAATCATCATTCCTAAAAAAAATTAAGAACCCAGTTGTGGCTTAATACCTAATGTCCATAGTCTCAAACAAAAACAGAGATGTAAACTAAGTTTCGAGCTATGATACTTGTTGCTCAAAATTCAAAACTAAAATATTTAGACAAACAGTTGTAGAATTCATTCATGCACACCAGTCTAGTAAATACTAGTGTTTTCTTATTACATCAATGTATTATATATATATATATGTTGTCACATAAAATCAATCACATGGCTTAAGAATTTCTCCATTTTTTCCTGCTCCAACGCAATCCACACATTTATGCCACCCTTCACTCCCATGCCATTGCCCCCTGGGAGGAGCAGCACAAACTCAACCATCCCACCAACCACAGGCCCACCATAAACTGGCTTTCCACACCCAAAATCCAACTCATGGAATGGAAGCTTCCACCAGGCAGATACAAAGAAGTTTCCATTCAAAGTAGAGGGCACTCCTTTGTGCACCTCCAACCAGTCTATCACTGACCTCACATACTCATCTGTCACCCTCTCTATGGCTTCTTGAACAAGCTCAACACAGAAAGAGAAGGGCTTCTCAATTAAGCTCTTCGCAGAAGCACTTGCTGAGGCTGTGATCACTGCATTGCCAATGTACCCATCTGGTAAGGGTGGTGAGATCTTGGTTCTTATGTCCACAGCAAACAAAACAGAGGAAGTTTGATTTGGGTCTTTAAACACTGCTCTTGTTCTTGATCTCCAAAGGTGAGCAACAATGGCTTCAAAGGTAGAGCACTTTTTCACGGCCTTCTCTTTGAGGCATTCGATCATATCAGAGGTCAAAGATAGCATCTCGAATACATTGTTCTTCGATGGTTTAGAGAGGGAAATAGGTGGAGAGGATTGAAGTGGAGAGGTGAAGGATGAGGAGGATTTAGAGAAAGAAGTGGTGTAATCTGCTAGCTTGGTGTACTCTGGATGATCAAACATGATCCGAGGCGGATCTCTAGCTTTAATGCATGATCTATCATTGTTGAGATTTTTGTACTTCATGCCTTGTCCTCTACATATGGCAGCAAGGTTCTCGAACATCTCGGCTGCCGACCTCCCATCCATTATGCTGTGGTTCATCACGAAACCGATCGAGAAGCCTCCGCATTTGAACCTCGTAACCTTCAGAGAAATAATATCACACAAATGTCAGCATCATCAACATATCGTTTAAAGATTGTTTGGACCAAACGGAGATTCTATGAAAGTGCTGTTAAACATAGCTGCTCAAAAAATTACTAACAGCTTTTCATCAACACCCATTGAAAAAAAAGGGCTTCTCCCTTCAACAGAGGTATAGCTTCCCACCAAAATAAAAACTCAAAAACTGCTTTTCGAAGTAGAGAAGCTTTTCAGAAACAAGGCCAACCAAGTACTTGATCTTATTCGAGCATAACTAACCTGAATTGTGAATACTGGAGTTTCATGGAGGCTCTTGAACTCATCGGTCTGAAGAATGAGATGGCGGAAGGATGGATTTGGCAAAGAGAGATTCCCCAGCTCTTCTAGCTTGAAGCGCGAGGTTGCACCAGCAAACAATATCCCAGCGTTGTTGCAGAGAAGCTCCAATCTCTTCGTTTCAACATTGAAATCGAGCCTCCCGGCCATGAAATAATAAGGGATCAAAAGGACATCAGACACTGATCTCTTCAATATCTCAACAATGTCGAGTGTTTTAGCTGTTGGGGCATCATAGAAGAAGATGGTCTCAACAAGAAATGCAACTGTCTGATCAATGTTTGAAAGATAGAGTGTTTTTATTGGTGTTGGATTCTTGGGAGATAAAAGGGTAATAGGTGCTTCTCTTTTTACATCAAGATCAACTATCGGACTAGAGATCTCCATTGGATTAAAAGTACAATAAGATATAAATCATGCATCGAGGTTAACTATTTAAAAGATTCTGTATCCACTACCACTAGTAGATATTCCCCAGAAAGAAGTAAGAAAAGCATGATGCCCATTTTGTTATTCTATATAGGCCACGGAAAGAATAAATTATATTTGCAAAAGAAACTCCATTCCTCATTCATTTTCCCCAAGAAGTCGGCATGACAATGTCATTTCTTTCAAAGGAGCGCCGAATTCTGTGGAGTATCCAAGAGCATGACATGAAAAGATTAGGCTCTTTAACGAAGTTTTAACATAAAGTTACCGTTCATGAGAAAATGAATGTCGCCACACCCTGCAAAAGCATCAAATCTTCATTGTTGTCAAGTAAATTTCTCCTAGTTATGCCTAAATTACACCAGATCAATGCCCACCAGATATGCGCAAGACCAGTACTCATTTCAAGTGAAAAATTAAATTGGGCATCAAGGATCTGTTCCCCCCCACGAAGCGGATGATCAGTAATGTATACAAGTGCTGAACAGTATAAGAGAGGCAAGTCAATAACAAAGGGTAAAAAGAAGAAGAAAATGCCACAAACATATTAATTGCAGCATGAAAAGCTTAAAATTGTAGCAGCCACAATTTCAAAAACAAAACTAAATATAATGTATCGGCAACAGTCGGTTCTAAAACCATTGAAAATTTCACTGGTTTGACAACATTCAATGCATTAAATCAGTTTTTTTTTTTTGTCTTACAAAAGGAACTTGTACATCTCCTTTTCATTTGCAAAAACTCAGTAATGCAAACATGCATTTATTACATTGCCAGGTTTAAGGAACGATATAAGAATTTAAATGCAGAAATCTTCAAATGAAACAGCTTGCACATTTGAGAGACGAATGTAACATTAATAACCACAATTGAACATTAGACTACAAAGTAGACTTACAAAAGAGTCCACGGAAATAAAGGGAAACCAGTAGCATCCAAAGTTCATAGAAAAATTTCAGTTAGAATTTTTGGAAAATGAAGTAGATCAAAGTTAAAAGAAAAAAAGTACATAGCATCTATATCTCTGCTGGTTCTAAATTTGTTTTTCTCTACAGAATAAACCCAAAAAAAAAAAAAAAAAAAATCTCTGAATTGCTATGAATTGCAAATTCATAAAATCAAGGGCAAAGAAAAATTATTTCAAACATAATCTTAATTGTTCGTGCATAGATTCCTTCATACAAGCTCTTGTACAGTTTTACCAGGTTTTGCATTGTCACTCATTTTCCTTCTCTGCCATCTCCTTTCTGTAAGCTTGCAATCTTTCTTTGAACTTTTTGCTCTCTTCAAAGTTCGCCTTTCGCTTCGAGGCTTTCTGAGAGAGAAAAATCATTAGAACAACAATTTCGAATACAATTTACATATTACTTTTCTAATTTAAAACAAAAAAGAAAAACATATACAAAGCACACCTCCTGCCGGAAGCAGCGATCAAGCTTAATCTTAAGCTCAGTGCATTCTCCAAAAAATTTAGCAATTGGATGGTCTGTGTGGCACTTCTGGAATGCTTCAATAATCTACGTCGAATAAATTGCACAACGTTAGGACCAGTTTATGAATTACTAAACATGCATGAATCATATAATCATTTCTAATTATTAACCAAATCAAATTTTGGAACAGGGTTTAACATAATCACAAAAACATTAATCATTTAGTTCTCGCGGTAGAGAGAAGTTGTCTTTTTGGCATTACAGTAAGCAAACAATTGTGAAGCAATTCCAAATCTGGAAAACAAGAATAAAACTCCTCGCATAAATTCCTTTTTAATAACATAAAATTTAAAGGAAAAATCCAAACTGAGAAACCTAAAAAAAGAGAATGTTTGAAATCTAAGCAAGGAGATGAAATTACCTCAGCACACATAGGATGCCTGTGTAGAGTTAAGGGAGGATGCATTTCCTGAAAAATGCCAAACTAATCAATAACCTGCAAGTAAAATTACAAATTATGAAATTACAGTTCCTTTCAAACATCTAACTGGAAGAAGAGTACAATAAATAGAAAGAGTAAACCCAGGATTTCATTCGCAAGATCAAATTCTCCATTTGCTTCTACTCAACAACCCTAGGTTACGGGGTGCGTATAACAGCATTAAACAAACAAGTAAGAAATATATACAACCACTGATCAAAAAAAAAAAAAAAGAAAGGTCCGAAACTTAATGTTGCTTCAGAAATTCAGAACCTATCATCTTACTGCAACTCCCCAGCTTTTACTGGGTCGTAGTTTCTCAGCATAGATTGTGTATCAATTGTAGACTCATCTAAGGAAACAAAGGGAGATCTTTGTTTCTGCAAAGAAGATTAGAAACTTATAAGAGTAAATGCGTTAAATCGTGTGAATATATTGGGATTTTTCCAAACCAATATGAGAGAAAAGAAACCAAGCAATAGAAGAAACCGAAAATTACCTATGATTATGGGGAGGAGAAGAAAGTAGTAGTTGGTTCTCGAAGGGCGATTGGATTTTCCTTTCTTTTTTTTTTTTTTTTTTTTTTTTTTTTTTTTTTTTTTTTTTTTTTTTTTGGTGAGTGGGAATTTCGGAAGAAGAGGATCGCCGTAGATCGGAGACAGAGAGAATGGCCGAGCTCAAGTACGTGTTATTTTTCTTTCTTTTTTTTTTTTTTTCTTTTTTTTGTGGTGATCATTTAGCCAGGCCTTATTTGGGCTGAGAGTTTGGATATCCGAATCTAACTCTGGGCTAAATCTGGGATAAAAAAATTAAGGCCGAAATTATTTTGGGCCTAGTTGGGCCTACCGAAACTCTGCTCAAGCTTGGTGCAATGCCTGATACTCCGTACATATATCTTCATGCATTAATATATACTAATACTAATAACTGATTAATAAAAAGTTTAATATAATTTTTCTCTCAAAACACAAAAAAAAAACAACATTAATATAACTTTTTATATATATAATAGAACATTTTGATTGACGTGTTTGTACTTAGGTAGAAGTTGCTTCTAAAGGTAGGCCTAAGCAAGCAAGACTCGATGGCATGGCAGCGTTTGGCTTAAGACATAGAATAAAATTTTGTTCCAATTTTATTCTCCAAATACATTTGGTTTAAATGGGAGCAGTAGTTATCGTCTTTTTAAAATAAGCTGCTATAAGGTTGAAACAGTAGTTTTAGTCGTGCTCTCATTTGAGAATAAACTTAATTAAAATAAGTATAATTTTAATTATTATATTGACTCTTTAATTAATTTAATATTTTGACTAATTTAATTATTTTATTAACTAATTATTTAACTATTAGATAATAAATTAATTAATTTATTAAATTATTTGTAGTTAATTAAATTATTTATACACAATACTTATTATTGTTAATTATTTCATCAATTAATATTTAGGATTATCTAGCAATAATTAATTAAATAAATAAAATTATTATTTAATTAATAATTTTATATTAATTAATTAGATAAAATATTATTATTTTAAAATTATAATTATTCTTATTCTCACTATTCCAATCTAATTATCCAAACACAATTTTTTTATTGACAGGAACAACCCAATTGATCTTATTAATGCTTGCTCCCAAACTTATACCTATCTCTGGAATAAACAGTTCTATAGAATAAACAGTTCTAGCTTATATATGAACCAAAACGCAGCCACTGGATATAAGGCTTTGGATTTGGTCTTGGCCTCTTAGCCCGTATTTTATTTTGTTTAATTTTTTGGGTCAAGGCCCTGCTCGAAGTCAACTAAATTATTTTAGGCGGGGCCGGGCCTCGTTCTGCCTCCATCTACGTTTTTTTTTAGGGCCGGCAAGTGAGGTGCATACAATAATTTCAATCTTCGTTATCCTTTAAATAATAATAATAATAATAATAATAATAATAATAATAATAGAAATCTGGATGCTTTTGAATAACTCAAAAGTACTTGATTTCTGTTTATAAAGCAATTCATTTTTTTTCATAAGTAATAATATGCTATGCAAACTGACTCGTTTAACATTTAATTCTTGAGCCTGATATATTTTGACTCATTCAACGCCAGGCAAATCCTCAATACTAAACTGCCCGATCGAGTAGATGGACATTTTCGGTTGGATTCAGTGCTGCGTTGCTATGTTAGGATTTGATTAGATTTGTAGTTGAATCCTAGTTGGATTAAGATTAATATTTAAATCTTAAAGAGATAAGTTTGTTAAGATTTAAATATTAATTAGAATACAAATTTATTTAGACTAGGATTTGGATAGTTTTTGATGTAAGCTATAAATATAGCATATGTGTTATTATTTGAAGATGGTGAATATATCCAAGGTGGTGTTAAGAGGATATACCCACAATGATGGTAATACCCATGGAGGTGGTGGGGGCTAGGATTTAGCCACACCCATATAGTGGTATCCACATTAAGGTGGTGTTAACGTGGTCACACCCATGGAGACGGTGGTGGTAATACCCATGGAGGTGGTGGGGGCTAAGATTTAGCCACATCCATATAGTGGTATCCACACCCACGGTGGTGGTAACACCCATGGAGGTGGTGGGGGCTAGGATTTAGCCACACCCATAGTCTTCTAGGTTTATAGAAGACGAGAGAATGGAGTCTTCTAGGTTTATAGAAGACGAGAGAAGGGTGAGAGAGATTCAGGAGGAGGGCTCGGGTTGAAGCTACTCTATTGCAGAAGAAAAGAAAAGTCGGTGTAATTTTTTTCTTGGTTAATGAATCTTATTTCACCCGCATATTTTCTGTTTTAGTTTTCTTCTCTTTGTGGTTATATTGGTTCCAGTTTTGTTGATAGTACGGATTTATGGTAAAAATCTGATTTGACGTTTCCGCTGCGGAATCCCAACACTAGGCGGTACCGAAACGGGTTACAGATTCAGAGAATCTGGTACCGGGACGAGTACCGGATTTTTCCAACATGCTAGAAGATAGTATTGAAAACTATATACTTCACCTTAATATATACCAATATTTATTCATACAATGCCATAAATAGATGATGAACTACAATTATTCCATTTGGCTTCACCTTACAGCACTTAGTATTTCATATGATCAAGCGTATTTCTGCATTTTGGAATCTTGATTATTTATCTAGAGTTTGCCACAATTGTAGTCACTGTGGCTAAGAGGGCTGTCCTTGAAGAACAAAATCAAGATTATTATGCACAGCAGTTTCTTCAACGATGACGACGTCGCCGTGATCGAACCGATGAGATACGAATGAGTCGACAAACTGAACACCCTTAACTTCCTCTCCTTCACGTAGTCGGCTAATGCAACTTCGATCCTCTCATGCAGCTCTTTATCACTGATCACCGCGCACTTCGAATCCTCAGCTGGCACCTTCTGACTTATGCATCTTGCGAGCACGACTCCGTCCTCAATGCTCGCACAGCCTCCCTGGCCTAGGAATGGGCCCATCACATGCATGGCGTCCCCCGCGAGCACCATCGTCCCTCTCTGTAGATCGCTGAGCATCAGCTGCCATGGCGGTCGGTATGAGACGTAACGTAAGCTTATGCTGGAAAGATCAGATGCCTTCACCATTTCAATTGCCTCGGAAGGGAATTCTCGCAGTAACTCCGCGGCAAAATCTCTGATACGCGTAGGATCATTCTGATCAGGCAAATCTGATAAAATACCATAACGCAGTTAGCTATATTAGAATATGTGGACTAGCTTATTTATATGAAGGTTAAGATTACCTTTGAAGGGATTCATCGGAGCTATAAACCAGTGGACAAGCCTGTCATCAACTGGAACTCTTCCTAAGAACAGATGTTTATTCCTGATCCGGTAAAAGTGGGTGCCAAAACTGTGGCCATCTGGGTAGGATGTGAACCCTCGCAAAACCCAGGTAGGAAAGGACTTAGGCATCACAAGCCCGAGTGATTTGGCTACAACGGAGTTCGAACCGTCGCAGCCTATGACAATCTGCAGTAGAGAAAACCACTTAGTTGTCGCTTGAAGAGTGAAAAAGAAGATATTTCGAACGTAAAACCAATCGACAAGCTTTTAGTATTCAGTTCCTGCTCGATTTGTGGGAAGTGAAAGAGAAAAGTAATCGATCACAGTTATGGAATGATTGTTTTCGCCTTAAAATAAATTTCAGAACTGTTGGAGAGAAAAAGTGACTAAAGTGCGACATGCATCACCTTGGCTTTGATAACCATGCCGTCGCTAGTATGAAGAACAGGGAAGGAAGTGGCAGGATCTGTTGAAATATCTGTAATTTGGCACTCGTAACGGAGAGTGTTTGCAGGTAGATTTTTAGCTAAGACTTCAATGAGATCTTTCCTTCTCACGCAGCGAACCTCCGCATTACTGGAAGTAAAAGAACAGTTAGTGCTGAGGATTGGTATAGCAAATGAACAGCGGGTGCACATGACACCCGATATTGCAGGGCTCGGAGAGGATCCCTTTCATAAACCTTCTTACATCATTCTTTGTTATCACATAAATTCGTTGTAGGGGACATTGTAAACCTTATCATAAAAGGTTGTATGTTCCTTTCAAACTTTTCTCTCTCTGATTGACTATGTGTTCTTAAACATCAATTTGTTCTCACGTAAGTTCGTGTTCAATTTTGTTGAGTTCATTTGATACACTTGATATCATAGAGCTTATTATTTGCAAAGCGGATTTAAGTGTTCCAATCTCGCGCCTGTCCCACAGCAATGCACAATCACATCGTAAGTTCTTATAAGATTTAGTTTCACAAGTACCTGCAAGGAAATACTAGCATCCTGTTCTCTTCGAACCATTGTTCTCGTATCCTGGGCGCATTTTATAACAAAATATTAGTACAACTAATCACAAAAAGTGTTCTGATTTACATTATAATTCTCTTAAAAAGAGGAAACAGAACTGTACGTAGTTTATTAGTCGTTATGCATGACAAAAGAGATTTGTACCAAAGTGATATTTTATCTATTTCCATCAACCGTCCCTAGTGCAAGTGGCAAACGGCTTGGTGGTTGATACCCGTGATCCGAGTTCGAAGCCTAGTTGCTTCACATTTCCAGCTAAGTTTATTTCAAAAATAAACGAAGCGGGTAGCATGCTACCTTTCTCTCAAAAAAAGATATTTTATCTATTTCCTTTTCCCTCTTGATCATCGACGTATCAATAGCCGCACAGTTTTACAAATGTAAATGGTACCGAACAAGGCTTAAGCTGATTTTTGGCCCAATGATCTTAATGAGAAACACACTACAGTCTACTATTTATAGCATTCCGGAAATTCATGCTTTGTTTTGGTGAAGAGCAGAACTGTGACAGAGATATGTACATGAACTCATGCTACAAGCTTAGTTTTCGAAAGAAGTGAGAATTGTAGTGGAACATACTCAGTGACAGCAATCGACTTAGCGCGCAGCTCCATACCAACCCTAAGTTGGTCGAGTGCGCGCCATCCGTTGGTGAAGACATCAATTCCCGACCCTTCAATTCGCAAGCTGGCGGCTTTCTCCAAAACAAGGCATCTGATTCCTTTTCTGCAAACGTAAATCAAGCAAAACCAACAAAACGTAACATGAAATATGTATAAAGTACCGAGACCTGGTTGTCTCGATCCTTGTAGCTAAATTCATTCATCCAATGAATGAAGCGGCAGCATGCTGCCTTTCCCTCAAAAAAAAAGAAGATGTATAAAGTAAGTTTCGCCGGACTAGAGTTTCTGCACAAGTATTATTTATTATGGTTGCCCAATAATCTAAACCAAAAGCTGTAGAGAGTTTGTAAGAGCACATGCATGCAAGTTTTGATCCACAAGCTCATTTTTTCTACTTTCAAAGAGTCCAAGGTAAGCCCACCTAAGTGATTAACAAGAACAAGATGTACTTCCTATCAATATTATTAATGTCTTTCACTGTAAGCGCACTGCATTATTTGCTCTGGCTGAAAGCAGTGATAAATTTCAAAATTTTCAAACTCCATTACATTAGCTCTGTTAGATTGTTGAACATAAAATATAATAATTATTCCATATTATTTAACACAATATTAGAATTGGAGATTCTGAATTTGAATCATGGCAGCAGAAACACAACTCTCTGGTGATTTAAGCTTTCGGAGAAAACAGAACAAATTTTGTGATGTCCAGCATGAGACAACTAATGATGTTGATTGAGAAAGTAAGAAAAGCCAAATAATTGGGATTCCAGTGATGGCAGAAAGGCATGACAACATGTTCGAGACCCATTTAGAACTGTCCCTGAGTATGGAAATACTGGTGGAGAAAGCCAAGCTCCCAAGTTTAGAAGGAAAAAAAGAAATTTAAAAAGAACAAAAAGAAGAGTCACAATAAGCAAACCTATGAAGACCAAGAGCTGTGGCCAGTCCACATATGCCTGCGCCCACAATTACAACGCTTTGATACTCATCCTGTGAATCCATCTCCCTCTCTCTTTATCTCTCTCTCTCCTCTTCTCTTTGTGAGACTACATATCTGGATACATACTTTTATATATATATATATATATATATTTAGATTATGCTATTCCGACCCCCACCAATTAAATCCAAAAAACTTATTATTATTCTAATCATGCATATATATTTTAATCTAAGGGCTAAGAACCTACAAGCACCAATAACTTATACTTTTAAAAGCATAGGATTAAAATCTACAAACATCAATAACTCATACTTTTAAAAGCATAGGAGCTCAATTCTATATATATTAACCTACAAGCATCAATGACTCGATACTTTTAAAAATATAAAAACTCAATTCTATATATATATAATTGAGCTCATATGTTTTTAAAAGTACTAAGTTATAGATGCTTATAGATTTTAGCCTTTGGATGAGAAGGTATATGGTTAGGATAATGGCGGGATCCTTGGGTTTAGTGGGTGGTTGGTAAAATAGTATGATCTAAAAAATAGTGGAATTGATTAAAAGGATAAATCTAACGGTGAAAAACTAACAAACGCTAAGTGATTGATACTTTTATAAACACCATAGCCGTACTATATATATATATATATATATATATATATATATAATAAATATAGAATTGAGTTTTTATGCTTTTAAAAATATCAAGTTATTGGTGTGCTAAATTTTTAGTTTTTGGATGAAAAGATGTGTGGTTAGATTTATAGTAGGTCCTTTGGGTTAAGTGAGTGATTTGTGAATTAAAATGATCTAATGGATGAAATTAGTCAAAATGATAGATCTAATAGTAAAAAATTTATAAGGATCAATTGCTTGGTACTAATACAAGAATAATAACGAGACTCTATATATATATATAGAACTAGATTGATATATTATCAATAACATCAAGTTATTAGTGCTATTAGATTTTGTCTTTGGATTAAGAGATGTGTGGTTAGAATGATAGTGGGCCCTTATAATTTAGAGGGTGGTTGAAAAAATAATATGATATAAGGAGTGAAATAATTAAAAGGATAGATCCAATGGTGAAAAACTTGATAGTATCAAATACTTTGTATTTTATATATATATATATATATATATATATATATATATATATATAGGGTCCGGCTACTATACTCTTATGAGTAAAATTTTTTTGTACTCATAAGTTTTTACTGGAATGTGCAGTTAGCATTATAGTAGTCTCTATGATTTATACTATTTCCCCAACAACCTAGTAAATCCTAGGGGGACCACTATCATCCTAACCGCGTATTCCTTCCTCCAAGAGTGAAAAAGTTATGAGTATAAAAGAGCTTATGAGTTTATACTCATAAGAGTATAGTAGCCCTACGCTATATATATATATATATAGAGAGGGAGAGGGAGAGCTAGGCTAGAACACTATTAATAGTATCAAGTTATTGGTGCTATTAAGTTTTAATCCTTAAATTAAAAGATGTATGGTTGAGATGATAATGGGTCCCTTGAGTTTAATAGGTGGTTGAAAAAATAGTAAAGAAAATGATCAAAAAAGTTGATCTAAGATAGAAAACTTGATAGCACCAACAACTTAATACTATTAATAATATAGTAGCCGAACTCATATATATATATATATATATATATATATATATATATATATATATATATATATATATATATATATATATATATATATATATTAAAAATGTTAATAATAATAATTAAATTTAAATATTTTATCAGACTAATTTGTTAATAAAACATGTGTATAAAAATTTTACAAAATTTATATTACTTTAAAATATTAAATTACCCACTGTCAGGTCAAATCGAGATAATAGAAGTGTCACGAGTAAAAGACTTTTTTAGTGGTTGGAAATAAAACAAACAGTTGTATATATACTGCATTGTTTTACCATTTAATAAAAAGGAAAAGAGTATAGATGTTTCCATAAGACTAATTAAAGGCCCCAAATGAATCAAACTGCATCAATCCAAAATACTAATGCATATTTTCTTAATTCAATGGTCTAATCCAAAATACCTTTTTATTTCCCTCGGAGTCTTAATTCAATGGTCTAATCCTAAATAGAAAAAAAAAATTATAATTTAATGAATAACTAGTATAGAACCGTATTTTATTGCAGTTAAATAAATTACGATTAATTTTATAATATAATTTAATAAAATTATAATTAATTGTAATAGTTTTATTATTAATAATTAAGTAAAAAATTATATAAACATTAACAATAAAGTTATTGACAAAATATATTTTATAAATGCAAATTAGCTTTGAAATATTAAATGTGTTTCTATGAGAATTTTGATAAGAGACAAAAAAAGAGAGATTTAGAGAGAGAGAGATGGGAGAAAGAGAGAGAGAGGAGAGAGACAATAAAAGGAAGCACCACGTGGAGAGGATGAAGAAGTAAGTGTCACATGAATTGAATGAACCATCAAATTATATATTGTATTTATAGTATTGAATAGATAAATATGCATAGGCACTAACTCTCAAAGATGCAGGGGTAGGTTTAATAGAGTAATGCTATTTGTATATCTCAAAACTCATCCAATTCCAACTATTGAATCGGTGTGATGTAAACTGTACATACCAAAAAAAAACATGTACAAGTTATATTTCGATTTAATAACGATGGATGGCTATACCAAAACAATGGTATATATGGAGTTAATTAAGGAAGAGAGAATAAAGTTTTGAACGGACGAGAAGCTGTTCTTCCCACAACCTGTACTTTCTGAACCAAATTTTTTTAGTTCTCAAATATTTAAATTTGACTACAGTAATTTTAAATTTTTTAAAATAATTTCGCTATGAACATTTGTATTACAAGACAAATTATTGTCAGCACTGAATAAATCTGGACATCGCACCGTTTGTTTCGGGGCTAGAACAGGAAATAAGAGATTTATCCTTCTTATTGAACCAAACGCACCAAGAATTATTCGGTACAGTAGTTCTAGTACAAGCAGAATAAGCTGGAATAACAGTTCTTACCTATTATTTTATAATTTTTTTTTTTTACCAAACTATCCCTCCTCCCCTCCTTTTTCTCTTCCCAATACACTCTCATCATCACAAATCCCTCTCTCTCCTTTCTTTTTTTTTCCTTCTCAATACACTCTCGATCATCATCACAAATCTCTCTCTCTCCTCTCTCTCTTTTTCTTCCCAATACACTCTCATCATCACAACCTCTTTATTCTTCTTATTCCTCATTCTCATACCAAATACAAAATTTCTTATCCCTGAAACCGAACCAAACGTTTTTTCGCTCTTGTTCCGTACTTTATACCTATCCCCAGAATAGTTAGTTCTGGCTTATCCCGTTACCAAACAATACTATAGTCAGTTGCATTTATTGCTTTTTTTTTTTCATTTCATGTTTCAAATCATTTAAATGTTAAATTTGAAAGTTCACAAATCAAAATTAAAACTAGACATAAAGTTGGCAGACTAGTCATAGAATACACCTGGGAACAAAGCTTCATATTGGCGGATTAATTGATCATTCAGCAGTACACTGATTAAACCGAATGTTCCAATGAATCAAAATAGGTTTTAAACTAGTTCGATTTAATGGATTGAATTAAATCAACCTGTACAACAGGCACAGATCTGGTAGTCCAACTGACTGATTTGATCTGAATTTTAATACATTAAAATTTATCAACGAAAGTAGCCATCAAAATTTCAATAGAGAGATTTAAAAAGTGAGTTCTGGGACTTCTCTTCCCGGGATTGAAGCCATCTGATCAATTTGTGGCAGGCAATGTTAGACGTTGCAATAGCATTTATTGTCACCAGAAACTGTTGCAGCAAATTTATACGGCCCTCAATCAAACAACAACAACAACAACAACCAGAAATAGCAACAACAACAATGATGATGACGACGAAGAAAAAAAAAAAATGGAGAGGCAGATTACACGTATCAAATTCAATGATCAAAGCATTGATTTACTGTGAGCAGTTGAGAGATACCGTGACATTCCAATGCTTTGAATAATATTGAGAAATGTGAAAATTTTATAATAATTTAAATTTAAGTATTTTAAGTCGATGATGGGAGCCTAATAAATTAGTATTACTAGTAAATTGAATCATTATATTTAGTATTAGAATCAGATGAATAGCTAGAATTTTAAATAATTTATGTAATTCGGCATAACGGAAATGTTCAAATACAAATCTAAGCGTAAAAAATTTTTAATAACTGATATCAAAGAGTGATGTTTTAAGCAAATAGCTTGAACTTTGCGGTGTTAATAGAGTGGGCCGTTATAGATGGATTACGACTAATAAGGGATGTATATATATATACATCACAATAATTGTTCCATATTTATATTTGATGATAACAGCACCCAAAAAAAAATAAAAAAAATAAAAAAAAATTACAGGAAGTAGGTAGGAAATATTTGTTACTGTTTTGAATAATTCCTTGATGATAACAGCACCCCAAAATAATTTTAAAAAAAAATTACAGAAAGTAGGTAGGAAATATTTGTTATTGTTTTGAATAATTCCAAAGTATCTGGAAGACTAGTTAGGTATGATCGTACTTTGAAGTTGCTAACTACCACCTTGGAGTAGACTTTAATTGGAATATAAAATAGTACTAGTAATTTCAATGATAAGTATAATTTTAGAAATAAAAATTTTCTGTAATTTTATATTTTTGTTGGATATTAGATTAATTAGTATCAGGTATAAAAAAAATAATATTTGGTAGGAAATATGAAATAAAAAGAATATATAATTGTATTTTATATAAAATGATGAATTTTTCCTTCTTCTGGTATTTTTTTTTAAATCATAATGAATTATTATTTTGAATCTATTTAAATATAGCATATCTTATATACATTATTTAATAAATTTGGTGATATATAAAATAAAAAAAATTATTATATAAATCTTTGATTGTATTGTCAGAAAATTTAAAAAGTTAAAATTTTAAAAAGTGAATACAAATGTAAATTAATACACTTTACAAAAACTAATAAAAAATGCTTTATTATTTTTTTTAAAAAAAATTGTTTGCTTGTTATTAGCAAAGATCGATGACAACGAAGATCCTATGCTGTAAAGATCGGCGGTCTCAAAGAAAGGCCGAGGAAGAACCCACACACAGAGATCGACGGTTACGGATCAGCGCAGCGAAGAACCTAGCCCAAAGATCGCTAGTCACAGAGTGAGGCGGAGGAAGATCCATACGGCATAGATCGGCGGTCTCAAAGAGAGGCGGAGGAAGAACCTACACCCGCGGTCTTCGATGGTTGCGGATTCGCTAGCGAAGAACCCAAAACCCATAGATCTGCGATCGTAGAGATCGGCCGAGGAGAAATCCACACTCACACCCACACCGTACGGCTACCGAAACCCACAAATCTGCGGTCACAGAGATCGGCCAAAGAAAAACCCACATCCACACCCACACACACACACAGCTAAAAAGATGAGAGGACAAATAAGCCTCGGAAAGCGACAGAGAAGAGAGAGAAGGATGGAACAACTACTCCATCCAAGGATGGGAACAACTTCCCACCCTTAACCATTTTTGTTTGGTACAAAAAAAAAATACCCCCTTATTTTTTCATTTGTACTTGAAATAAATATTACCTAAAATGTGTGCTCCTTATACATTTTATATCTATTTTATAGATGAGGGCTAGAATGTATGTTCTAATAATTTTTTGGCTGTGTATGGATAGTACTTTTATGTTCAACTATTGATTTTCTCTAATGCTACTATCTTCATCACGTCATTCGAACGGCAGTTGTTTGTTTTTAATTTATTTTTTTCTTAAATCACTACCGATTATTAAAGAGTAATGCTACATGTACACCCCAAAGGGGTATACATCATACATCTCCACCATTTTAATAGTGGCGATATTTTTTACGGGTCACATCAAGTGACCCATCATCACACCCCCACCCTTAGATGGGTGGGGGTGTGAGATGTACACCCCTTACGGGTGTACACATAGCATTTTCCATTATTAAATTTTAATATTTTTGACTTTTTGTGTTTTTTTATAGGTAATGCTAGGTGTACATTTCATAAGGAGTGTACATCCTACACCCACATCGAGTGACGAGTGAAATACATCCCACCCCAGGATGGGGTGGGGTGTAGGATGTACACCCCTTATGGGGTGTACACCCTTATGGGGTGTACACTTATATATACTCTTTTTTTTTATTGTGATGTGATGATGATGTATTATTAAAAAGTTTACGAATGACCCGCCGACTGGACACGACATCGGGCCAGGCTGCAGACGGTCCGATTCGGCCCGAACTTTCGGGCCATTCTGGGCCTATCTCTTTGGGCCCAATGGTCCGGCACGATCTGGAGCGGGCTTTGACTATGCCAGGCTGCGGAGAGGAGTGGTTTTGATCGAACCAAATAATTGTAATCCATTGGGCCAAAAATCTCTTTCAATTTATTTTTTTAATAATAATAATTTATATGTTTTCTAAAAAATTTAAATATATATTATTTTTATAAATTTTTTTTTTTGTCCAAATATCAATTTAAATAGAAATGAATATAATCAGAAATATAAAACAATTAGACTCCAAACTTGATATTTGGTAAACTTGATATTTGTTATTGTTATATCATTAGTAAGAAAACAGCATCCACTAAGAGAAGCAACCAAAAAACCCTATTGGGAATTAATTGTTACCTATGTGGCCGAGCAAATACTATTTAGACAAACTTGGTCAGATACGAACAACAATCAGAAACGATTTGAAAAGATGATTTTTTGCAAGAATTAATGAGCATCCTTCCAAAGTTTCCAAGACATTTTGCATAGCACACGAATTGTCGATCTCTTAAGTTTTATCATTTTTGTACATGTAGTACAAACTCAAATTTGAAATAGAGGGTGTTGAGTTTAGAGGGTTGGGGCTCTCTCAACTGAGCCTGAGATCACAGTGAGCAAATTGTTCCCAAATGGGTCACTCAAGTGCTTGGCGAGGTTCTCAACTGGGCCCTCTCCAGTGACATAGGCTTGTAAGAAGAATCCGAGCATCGCGAACATGGCGAGCCTCCCGTTCTTGATCTCCTTCACTTTGAGCAGCGCGGCTTGGTCGGGGTCGTTCGCGAGCCCGAGGGGATCGAATGGGCCTCCCGGATGGAGCTTGTCCTCCAAATCCTACCAACAAAGTTTTGTAGCATTAGTACAGTTGAATCAGTGTTACTAATTCAGTAATTCATGGACAGATTAAGTTCATGAATCCAATAAGTCATCTCTTATTGATGCATCACAAAGTGCGAATGGGAATGGTGCATGTAACAAAAGTATTAATTAGTCATCACTAGAATATATAATAGTGATCAAGCCATGATAAAGAGATGCCTCTTACCAGTCCATTGATGATCCTGTAGTACTCAGCTCCTCCAACAAGCACAATCTCAGCAACTACAGCAACAATAAGGTTGATGGGGATGTTCTTTCCAAAGTAGTTGAGTGTGTTCCCATCTAGGAGAAGAGCCCCAGTCTAAAAATGTGCACCAATTCACACCATATATACTTTGTCAAATTCAGAGATGCAGGTGCAAGTTTAAAATAAAACTAACTTATTAATTCAAGTCACACAATCGAAGTGTCCTCATCCTTTTTGTACCTTGAACCACACTGCCTCAGGGCCGCAGTTGGCACCGAATTTGTTGAAGGCCTCTGGAATGATGAAGCCTGCGGCGCCGAGCATTGCCCACCTCGCATGAATGAGCTCATAAGCCTGGTACCTGTTAGCAAATTCGGCGCGATAAGCATAAAGGGATAGAAAGGGGACCTAATTGGCTAGTTCTTATAGTTGAAAATAATCAGAAATAATTCAATCCCATAAATATTTAACTAGTAACCTAGACATTGGAACAATGGTACATACTAAAAATTAGATGTCCATAAATCAAAATTAACAAAAGAATTACACATTTCTCAACAATCAAGTAAAAGAGGGCTCCCTTTTTAAATTCCCTGTGATCTGTTCAAGATAGAATTGCCAAATGTGAGTTTGAAGCAATCACTTACTTCTCAAAATTTTCTGGCTTCTTGCTAAGCCCAAAAGGATCGTAGCCGTAACTGCAAGGTGGAAATAGCAAAAAAAAAAAAAAAAAAAAAAAAAAAAGCCAATTAATATGTGCGTATGCATTTTACTGACCAAGTCTTCAGGATGCTAATAAAGAAATTTTTTCTATAAGATTACCTTTTTAACCCTGCTTCAAGGACATAAAAATACAAAAAAAAATAAATAAATAAATAAAAAATCATTTTATAGAAGGAATAAATTAACTAGTCCTTTCACAAGATATACTTGGAGTTTTCTTTGACGATCTGCATTTCAAAATCAAGTATAAAGACTAAATTGTTTAGTAAAAAGTTCAGAAATTACTTAGCAATATTCATGATATAAATCATCACCACACCAAATTGTCAGATCGTAGGAGTGAAGTATTAATTTCAAAAATTCGAGCTGTTACGGATTTTGATTGTGATCCGATCCAACCAGTTTTGCGCCGTTTTAAATATGATTCAATTTAATTCAGTCTCGAGTGTCACTTAATTTCGAATCTAAGTCAATTCAATCTAATCTTGTGCCACAGGTAGAATGCTAGTCACTTTTAAGTTGATACAAACTATTGGCCCATATGCTCGCCAATAGATGGAATTTAAACACTTTGTCAGCTTAAATTTGAAGTTCATGGTGCCTCTAGCTTTGAATCAGTACGTATGAGTATATATAGAGGGTGTATTGGAATTAAGAAGCCTAGAAATCACCATGGTGCAGTAAGTTGTTAGAGCGACTTACTCTCCGGGAACTTCTCCGGTGAGATACTCAGGCACATCCGATCGGTCCAGCAGGCCTTCCGGCAAGAAAATCCTTCTATCCGGACCTAAAACCATATTCCAAGCACATTACCATACACTTAGTTCACAATGTACAGTTTTTGTAGAATTTGTTCAAAACTTAAAAGAAAGTGCACAACTGCTGCGGACGTTGAGCACAATTCAATTCTTCAGCTATAAAGTAAGTTCCATCGAGAGAGGCAGATAGAGGTGGCGCGCGGCTTACTCACCATACCACTTGGCGAGCTCCTCGCTAGCAGGCGACGCCGCGGCGGGCTTCGGCTTGCTGGGAGCGGCCTTCTTCTTGAAGAATAGCGCAACGATCTTGGCGGAGCCAGCGGCGGAAGCCGGCTGGGCTGAGTGTGCCCTGCCCGAGAACTTGAGCGGCGCGCCGAGCATCTCAGACTTGCCGAGGGAGGCCCGAGCAGTCGCGGCTGCGAGGGTGGCCATTGGTGTTCCGGCCGGGAGAGCGAGAGAGAGCTCCGGACCAAGAGGACAATTGTAATTGTAGTAGCTGTAGTAGTAGTAGGAAGGGAGGTTACGTTGTGTGTTATGCTGTGTGTGCGTGTGTGTGTGGAGAGGAGGGGGGGACTACTAAATGGTTAGCGAGGTGGATGTGGTGGGGCCAACTTGGATTTGTGTTCGAAGGATCTGATTGGTTGGGAGCCCGGATGCGCAATCTCTAGCTGTGATTTGATTGGTTGGGTTGGGATAGCGTGGCTTGTGCACAGTTGCTGAGGTGGCGCCCTCTCAGCCTTTGGATTCTTTACTGGCCGGATATAGTGGGCATCACAAATACGTGAGGCGCTCACGGTTTTTTCATGTCCAAGACACTAATATTAGATAGTTCAGATTCATTCATTACATCATAAAAATTGCCCGTTGATGGGACAGGGCGGATCTGAGAAGGCATTCAACTAAAACATGCAGCTATAAGTGACATAGCTGCATGTCCTGTAATCCTGCAACAAGTTAACCTGAAAAACAACTTTGTAAATCCACTTGCTCAGCATTAAATCAACCGCAACTAACAGCAGATGAAACTGACAAGGACGTGAAGATTTATAGACAAATCATTCAAATACCATCCATGTTCTTGCAAAGCAGAGCAAACTCGGATACTTGAGTGTTCTAACCATTAGTCGGCTTCACAAATTTCTAGCTCTAAAAAGCATTTATGGAGAAAATTATCAGCTGATAGTTACCCAACAACCATAGATATGAATATATCAATAGATACATTGCAATATCCGAAAGGTATCATTAAATGCATCAACTATGAAGCTTTTTAGGGAGCTAAAGTTGGCGACAATTTAGGCATTGAATATACAAATGGTTATGACAATATGTAATAATGCCTCATCGCCACTTCTCGATCTCTTTTGAAGTTGCTTTGACCAGCTTTTTGGTGTTTTCAACAAGCTCATCAACCAAAGCGCCGATGCGTTCTCTGAATACAGTAAAGGAGAAAAGGAACAAATAATGTTAACCACAGCTTGAATGATTAGCTCAAAAAGACAAAGTGCATGAACAAATCATATGAAAACAGTTAATAAAACAAGATAAGCATTTTGGAAAAAAACTTGCTACAGTTGCAACTTGAGTGGGGCAGAGGTTCTTATTTCTCTTCCTTGTACCTTTTTTAGTTAATATGTGACTATTTGACTTTACATTCTAGGGGGGATGCTCAGCGAGTTGCTCTAGTTATTACAAGTTTCAAGATAATTTAAAGAAGCTTTCCATTAGTACTATACCTATCTTTGGTATTTTTTATTAGTAATAGAATTGATTTGTGCAAATTTTTCAGCAAAAAAAAAAAAGAGATTATCAAACCAGCATTCAATGTTTACTTAATCAATATTTTGAATAACCTTTGTTCTCAAGATTTAAGTTTATTCAAATGTTTATAAGCTGGACAGTGTAGAGTACAGACAGCAGTGAAGAATAAGTTTTTAACTTCTTTACAACAATAGAGACAGATAATTCTTAAGTACACTGAGGAGTTAGGATCATGTATAAGTATATCAATCAATAGTTATCCAAGTCACAGGAAACTCCTAATGAAATATGGCATTAAAAAAAATTTCGACTGAAAATTGCAAGCACATATGTGCACAAAAAAAAAGTATCAAGTTATGACCACGACTCAACTCAAGCCAAAGTCAAATCCTCTCAGGTCAAAAGTGTAAGAATGCTTACTGAGATCGCAGATTTGCCGCGTCTTGAAACAATTTGCCGACATTTGAATACTTCTTCTTATCATCATAGGCAACTCCTTTTCCCACGCCATAACCAAAACCCAAACCAATACCACAGCCAGCACCAATTCCAAGGCCGAATTGTAAGCCAGGAAATCCAGCCCCTAATCCTGCACCTGGATTAAAGACATGAAAAATTGAATGGTTTCATGTTCATCAGCAAACAATATTTCATGCACAAAAAAAATCAAGCACTTAAAATGCCATATATGAAATTCCTTGTTATCTACAAGTAGCAATGATTCAATTGCAATCTGCATTTCTTTCTAGTCACATCATCAAGAAACTGTTTGGCCTTATATTTATTTGGGTATAAAGATCTAGTAGAGTGAAAACCATATATTGAGGCCACTTCTTCAGTAGAGGCACAAATATCAGCCATATTAAATTAAAAGAATATAAAGGGATGTTAGATTAGCTTAAAATGAATTTTCTTTGACACAATTCATGAAAACTTTCAAAGCCAATTAACAGGGGAGGAATAACTAACTGCCTGATAAAACAAAGAGGAGTGTCTTCACAATTATATTGAAAAATTTTAGACATTTCATAAACAACATCCGACCTCGTAAGCTATTGAGAACCAAGAATTGCTTACCAAGTATGGTGAATTGAAGGAGAAACCTACTTCAATATAGTGATGCATCCTGCCATAAAGGCTCAATTTTTTTTTTATCTTAGTTATAAATTCCGAGAGAGAGAATATTAAGGAACAACCGGTTTACCTGGTTCAGCTAGAATTCTATGCCCACAAATGTCTATACACCCAATATTTTACTAAATTGAAAAAGCAGGAGTATAAGACATAATCTCTCAAAACTGCGAATTACATCCTCTTCTCTAACTATTAAATAAGGGGAGTACACAAAAGCAAATTGAAAAAATTATACAGTTCAAAAAGAAGATAATAATAATTATATAGGTTAGAAGAACTTATAAATAAAAAATCGTTCCATAAAGACCAAGACCTCCACTACCACCATGGACCTGCAAAATGTCCTGTTCAGGTTTCTCTCCAATTTGTCTAGCCAGACAATTTGTCTTCCCAATTTGACTGATGGGGGACAATCATGATGGAAAATAAAAAATTCGCCGTCACTATGCTGGATTTACAGAAGCGTGTTTTTGACTGGGTCGTATGAAAGAAATCATTAAAATGTTTTAGTAAGAAATTGTGGAATGGTTAGTTCGAAAAGTCAAAGACAAATGGCCTAAGAGGACTGGAAGCGAAAAAAAGGTTCTGTTCTAACCAGTTTTTATCATATTCGCATGGTTAATAATAGGTCTTTACAAAACTAAATTCCCACTCTGCCGAGTGCAGTAGCATAAGTATAAACAACATCTATGTAATGCAACAGCTTGGAATGGCTTCCATTACCATTACAGCTTTATTCTGTAAACATCTATCTGATTTAATTAATCTTCCTAAATGTCTTCACCTAGACATTATCAATACATCTCTCAGCATAATGTTTATCCACACACACATACACCACTTTAAGAATAATCGCCATTTTCCAAGCGATATAGAATCGCCAGATTTTGTAGCACAGGTCAAGTAACTCATCCTATTTTTGCCTCCTCCATTTCTAGATAAATAGACCCACCACTTGATGCCAATTTCACAAGAAGTTGGAATATACACCGCACTAAGAATAACCGTAAATTTTCTATTATTTCACCTTACACTTACAACTCTCTAAGTGGTCTATCCCTGTTTCTTCTTAGTAAACACAATTTTCTCAGCAAAAAAGCTTCCTTTTTTTCTTACCTTTATTACAACTAATCAGCATAATCCAACAACTTCCACTGCCGTAAACTAACACTGGAAATCCTATTTCATTTCGCCCAAATTAGTATAATGGTACCTCAACCTCTCAAAAATGGCAACTTCACAGCAAAATTCTCACAATTAAGACAAAAAATTACGGCAAAATACTGGAAAAATAAAAAGAGAGTTGTAAAAAGAAAAGGTAATAGTGGTAGGTAGTTAACAAGAGAACAAAAACGAAAAAGGTGTCATCTTTGGGGCCAAAAACGATCCTAGTCCCCTTCAAACAACTATACACTGGTAAACAACAAGAGAAGAGGAGAGGAGTAAATGAGCTTAAAAGGCTAAAATATGTCACCTCCGAAGAGGCCGATGCCTAATCCAACGC
The DNA here is from genome assembly GCA_029204045.2 of Tillandsia leiboldiana. Lineage (NCBI taxonomy): Eukaryota > Viridiplantae > Streptophyta > Magnoliopsida > Poales > Bromeliaceae > Tillandsia > Tillandsia leiboldiana. The sequence continues at coordinate 2,660,718 of CM055073.1, forward strand.
CACAACCCGCGCCGAAGCCGATTCCGGGGCCAAGTTTGCCGAGGTCCTTCAACTTCACCTCGGGGAGCTTCCACAGGAGACCCTTCTCTCCTCCTCCATCCACTGTTGACCTACTCATCGTCTCCCTCTTCGTCTTCGTCCTCTTCGTCTCTATCGCTCTCTCAGTGCTCGGAGCGGAGTAGTCTCCTTTCCCCCACGCTAACGTTTCGTGTCGTGCCCTAAAAACCAGAAATTGTGGACGGAGAATTATTTTTATATATAAAAGAAAAAAACACTCGAACTCTACCGTGTAACGCTTCTACAGTGATACATGCATGATTGAACCGTGATTTCGTAGATCGCCATACGTGGCACGTGATTTCAAAATGATTTTATTGACCCCTCAAGTACACACAATTCTAAAAAAAACCCCACAACTATTAATTTTGTTTTACTTTTCTAATTCTATATTTTTAAATTAAGTAATTTTGGCCAAAAAAAAATTAAAAATTTTATACAAATTTATTTATTATATTTAATAAATTTAATTATTTTTGGTCGATAAAATCAGATAATTAGCTGTTAATATTTTTCTTTTCAAATGTAGGAAGAAAGGGAAATAAAATTATTTCCTTTTATTATTTCCCCTTTTTAATTTTATAAATCTATTGGAAATAATGGTTATATATATATATATAAGTGCTAGAGAATTTTAATTGGCGTAATTTTTATTATCCATAATAATTTATTCGGATTAGTAATCGGAGGTGAACTCTCTCCCCTTTTCTATCCGATCCGCTTGCGCCCTCATCTATCCGATCCGCTTGAGCGATCGCTCACCGTTTCCCTCTCCCCCGCGTTAACGACCATAGAGAGAGGAGTATGGGTGTGCTCTTGCTCCATCCTCGCCCTTTCGCCTCAAAGCTCTCCTCTTCTTCTCCCTCTCGCTGCAAAAACCCACGGAGCTCCCACCCCATCCTCGCTCGGAGGAGAAACCCTAGTGGTGCTCGCTGCTTCTCCGCCTCCGGAGCCACGGACGATGGGTTCGTCGTCGTCGAGGACGATCTCCACGCGCTTCTCCAGGTCGATATCCCCCACCCGATCCTTTGCTTTGTTGTCCTCGATTCCTTTCTCGTGATCCTTGCGCTTGTTGCCTCGATTCCGCGGGAATCGACTAGTGATTGGAGTTGCTGTTGTTGTTCGTGGCTGCGAGTTGCCCTTGAGCCTTTTGAATGAAGATGTCATTTTTATGATGCACGGAGAATTTTAGGGCATTCTTTGAACATTGTCGTGTTTGTATGGCGCTCAAAGAAGTTTTTTAACTCCAGAATCATTCATGCTATATCATGAAGGCATGTACTTACGCAACTATTGACCAAAATTGCAATCGCATAATCAGGATTGCAAGCTTGTTGTACTACGATGAGTATAATCTGAGTATTGATTCGTGTTTTGCAGATTTTGCCCGGAGATTTGAGAGAGAACCTGCGGAATGAACCTAGAAGGTCTCAACTCTTGGAGGTAAACTTAAATCCAAACATTGTCAATCCAAAGTTTGTTATTTGCATGTAAATTAAAATGATTATTCACATGAAATATTATGCCTTTGGGCTTCTACTGTTTTTATGAATATCTTGCAATGCAAAAAATATTTCAGATCTCTGTGCCCTCTTTAATGTTTATGATTATTTTCATCTATTATTTACTTAGGTAGTTCTGGATTTGGGTCGTCGACCTGAAGCCCGTTTCCTTGGTGAATCTGGCGGCCAGTATTTAAGGAATACAGAGGTGAAGTCAATTATGCAAGGCTTTTAGTTTTATTTTTTCTAATAATGGAGAATTCTCCTACTCTTATTTATTGATTTCCTAAGAAATGATGATCTTCTACATCCGTAGTTTTATTGTACTTGTTTCTAGGTTTTTTTTCCAGGTGATTTGTTGTCTTATATTCGTCATTTTAGATTTCGGTTGAAGAGTTGGAGGAAGCTCAGAAAGCGGTAGGAGAGTTTGGAGGAGACAACAGAGCAGGAATTGAAGGCACTTTACACAGAATATCTGCAATAAGGAGCAGGAAAGGGATAGTAGTTGGTTTAACGTGTCGAGTGGGTCGAGCAGTTACAGGCCATGTCGGTATGGTCCAAGACCTTCTTCAATACAAAGAAAGCATCCTCTTTTTGGGAAGGTATGTTGCAAGCATGATTTGGATCACATTGTGAACCCTAGCGGGTGACACAATGTAGAATGTCGCATACAATTCTGCCAATTAGTTATCTTCTATGTCTGACAAGGAATTTATGTGGAAGGCATCTTCTTTCCGATCTATTTGTCTGAATTCATTTAGTGAAATCATAGTGTACCCAGTTTCTCTGTTCTCTACAAGTGCATGTCAAGATAAAGTCATCTGTCAGGTTTATATATCATTTCTTAAACTTTCTCTACCAGGCCTGGAGTGGGCAAGACAACTGTCATGCGTGAAATTGCACGTGTTTTGGCTGATGAACTACAAAAGAGAGTGGTAAGATGGTTTCTTGATACCCTTATATGACTTTTTAATTCTCCTTTCCTTTCAAGTCCCTTTTAGAGCCTTTTTGGTTATGCTGGATAGAACTGTGCTATTTGGAGCTCTTCAAAAAAGTACTAATAGCATTCTATTTAAATTCCTTCAGCAACTTCATGCTGTAGTGTAAAGGGAAGCTCATTAGCTGCTTCTAATCTAGGGCTCAGAAGCTCATTTTAGCTTCCTAACTTAGCAATTTCTCTAGACATTATGTATGGCAAACACCTAGAATGAGCTGTTTGAAAAGCATGCTAATAAGCACTTAATATGTGATGACTACATTATTAATGATTAGGATAGGTAATTGTGGACACCAGCAATGAGATCGGTGGGGATGGGGATATTCCTCATGCAGCTATTGGAGGTGCAAGAAGAATGCAAGTTCCGGAACCATCCATGCAGCACAAAGTAATGATTGAAGCTGTTGAAAACCACATGCCTGAAGTGGTTATTGTGGATGAGATTGGAACTGAAGCCGAGGCAATGGCTTGTCGGTCCATTGCGGAAAGGGGAGTGATGCTTATTGGTACTGCCCATGGAGAAAGACTGGCGAACATTATAAAGAATCCCACTCTATCCGATCTGGTACCGTATTGATCTTGTAGTTTCACATCTAATTAGTTGTTAATTCATAAAAATTTTACAAGTGTGAGTGATGCTTCATTCTCTGTGTGTTATAATGTGTTATTTAAAAATAGAATATTTGACTTATATGGTAATAAAAATGTCATCATCTTATGTACTCTGTGTAGGAATTAGATGGAAGTTTGATGAAGATGCCTCACACGGTAGTCTCTACCTAATAGAGTGGATCTTAGAAGAATTATTATAATCCAATTTTATCATGGAAAAGTTTTTCAATTAAATTTTCCTATGTTTTATTTGGCAATTCAGATATGGACTCCATATGAGGTACTAAGCTAATTATTGTTATCATAGTTACCAATTAATCTATCCAATTTTGGTCTTAACTGTTATTGAGTTAGGGCTATTTGCAGGAAGTTGCTAAGCAGCTTACCTGTGGCTGCATCATGTGAAAAGAGGCACTAACTAAAATTCTGATTGCAGCTTATAATGCAGCCAACTATGTCCACTATTCTTATTATACTGTATATCAGTTATCCTTTTTTTTCTTTTTTTTCTTTTTGGGGTGGGGTGGGGTGGGGCGGGGTGGGGTGGGGTGGGGCGGGGTGGGGCGGGGGGAGGGGGGGTTGACTTCTCCTGAATCTCATCAGATCCAAACCAAGTACTAGGTGGATCCCTTAGTGTGCTTTTGACAGCTTCTATATTCTACAAAACTGCTAATTCATCTTTTGATAACCTTAAAAGCTTTTGTGGACTTGTATTGTTCCCATCAATATCACATGAAGAATTGCTAGAAAGTCCATTTCATTGAAATTTTCAATATGTAGGTTGATTTGTTCACCACAAAATCATTCAATGCACATCTTTTACTGTCTACGTATGTAATTTAGTACTTCACAGTTTGTTATGTTCATTATATTTATAAAACTCATTGCAAATGGAATTGGTACTCTCGACTGAAGCTCCAAATTCAGAACAAGACCTACTTTGTACATAAATTTTTGTCACATTCTGTTGGAGTTAATTTTGGCAGTTCTACTCCAGTAGGAACAGGAATCTTTTGTTTTACTTGTTTCTTCATACTTCTTTTCAGTCTAATGTCTAATTTACTTAGACTAGAATGCTTTATTGATCCTTTCTATTTCCCTGAAATCAAGGTTGGTGGAGTGGAAACTGTTACTCTAGGTGATGATGAGGCTCGAGCAAGACGTAGCCAGAAGAGCATCCTTGAGAGGAAAGCTCCTCCTACATTCCCTTTTCTTATTGAGATGAGGGAACGGAACTACTGGGTGACTCATCGGGTGCTCTCTCTCTCTCTCTCTATGTTCATGAAAGTTCATTTGGTAATATCATGGTTTAAATCTTGGTAAAGAAATATAGCGTGAAATGAGGGAAAGACACGTTGGATCCTCTCCTTTGACTCATGTTTGTACTTTTCGTATTTTAACTTTGAAGAAAGTAGAACAGCATGAAGGATATTAACCATCTTTTCTATTGAAATTAAGTTCATGATACATAATTTGAGGTGGAATATGTACTTGTACTTGATATTATTTTTATTGTTAGCTGATTAACATTGGTTGACGTATCTCTTCTTGTTTGAACAGACAGAAAGGAGTGTTGATATGTTGCTTCACAGTAAGAAGCCATTGGTCGAGGTAATGTGACCAATCAAAATCATATAATTGCTATACTTTAAAGCTTTTTTTTAAAAAAAAAGTTTCATTCTGTATATTCACCAAATATTTGCTCCTTTGATTAGACACCACTGTCTCTGAATTACAGATTAGGAAGAGGGATAACCAGTTCAAGGTTGTGATTGAAAGATGGAAAACATACGATGGAGATGGAATCTAAATAGCGGATGCACATAAAATTAAGACATGTGGCCCACACGGAGAGAGGTTAGGCAGTTCCTTTGCTGAATAATCTTTTGCTGAATTTGATCACTCTAAATTTTTTTGTCTACTGACAACCAAATTACTATATATATATTTGAGTAGATTAATCTAATTCTTCGAATGCTCATTTCGTGACTCTTTAACTATGTTGAACATCTATGTTTTCTTTTCAGTTTGCCACTAGGGGACAAAGCCTGCTTGGCGGTACAAAACGGCTTGATCTTCCTAGCCAACTTCCCAAATTGCTGCTTTACAAGTGAAAGTCAGGGAAACTTTGAAAGGAATATGAAAGCTCCATATACTAGCAGATATATGTATTTCAAGTTATTCTTTGGCGCCTCCACCCAGAATTCCACTGCATATTGTAAAGCTTAAAACGACCAAAGCTGAAACAGCAGTAGTCAACCCTTCTGAAAAATGTTGATAAACTACTGGAGTTGATCTATGAGAATAATTTGAATAGCCCGCAAATTTCTACTTGCAAGGTCTTATGATGATAGAGTAGATCGCCGCACTTGAGGATTACCGTGCTCAGGTTATGTATATTTATATTATTAAGGTACACATGGTGGTATCAGTAGTACATGCAAGTTCTGAAAATAAAAACACAAAAAATGAACCGCATGGCACTCATTTGCATGTAAAAGAAATAATTCTAATTATATAGAGCTCCGGAGAGAGAGATCAGAGAAACATGATTGGAGCTTCGAGACCTCTTTTCTTTTCTGTAGATCATCGTCTAAGGGGTTTTATAAGGGCAATACAAACTAGAGCTTAAATTAGCATATGAGATGATTGAAAAACACTTTATACAAGGACGATAATTACAAGAATATAAATAAAATGAAGATTCTACAATACATTAGCAGCGGTTACATGCTCATGGCCTGTGATGAGACAGCGGATTCGCCTTCCAATTCTCCCTCTGCTCCCTCCATTGTTCCCTGCAAGAAGGATTTGTTTGTCAGAAATACAGTTGCAGAAATACGTATAACCCAACTGGTTCTAATTCCCACAGTGAACTTATTTTGCTTAGGTCTAATTCACCAAAAAGAGCTCGGTGATTGTCTGTATCATCTGATTGAAGCTTCTTCCAAAAAAAAACAAAAAGTTTGGAGTAGAGCTGCACAAAATAATACTATCAGTTTTTTTTTTTAAATCCCCAAAACATCTTCCTTCTGAAGCTTCAATTTTAACCTTCTGTTATAAGACCACCCTCCCCAAAAAAAAAAAAAAAAAAAAAAAAAAAAAAAAAAAAAAACACCTCCTGCCACAATGAAAGCTCTAGAATTTCAGGTCGCCAACACATGCTACTTCTAGGCAGAGACGCTACTAAAAAGCCAAGCCAAACGGGCACGTCGCTGCCAGTTTTTTGGATTCTAAGGGAAAGGTTTTTGATATCCCAAATTAAAACTCAGAAGATTCTTTTCGTAAGATACTTGGATATCCCACATGCATATTGCTTAAATGGGCCTGTAGTAAACTTTGGGGGAAAGAAGCATACCGAAGGATCCTTGGTCTTATTCTTAGAAAGATAGCGCTCCAAAGCACCATCACCACGAAGAAGCTTAGCCCCACAACCCGGTCTATCAACAGAGCCCACAGCTTCCCCATCGACAACAACCGCATCTATCTTTTCATCTCCTATTTTTACATCTGGAATCTAAAAAAAAAAAGGAACAGTCATGATTAATAGTCATATGGTATTGGTGTATTTTACGGGGCAGTTAAAAGTATATGTACTTCAAAATCTCCTTTTATAAATTTAACTCTAGATAAGGAGAATTTCAACATTACCCGAGAAACATACCTCATACATGGCCTCAGTAAGAATACATTCCAGAAGAGCTCGTAAGCCTCTAGCACCTGTATTCTTGGACATTGCTTTTTTCGCAATTATCCTAAGTGCATCGTCGGTGAAATGAAGCTTGACCTGAAAGGAACTGATATAAGCTATTCTTTTTTTTCCTTGACTGGCAAATAGTATGATACGTTGGACAGGCACTCACATCATTCATGCTGAATAATTTCTTGTATTGTTTGCAAAGAGCATTCTTAGGCTCTCTCAGGACCTAAATTCACAAAATGTAATTATGTTACTTCTTCAAAATCAGCAAGTGGCTCGAGGACTTCAGATCCACATTCAGACCACAATAAACTAGCGGCCCAATATTAGCTGAGCTCAAAAAGATTAACCTAGATCTTCAATAAGCAGGGTAGTGAATTTCATGCAACTTCAAAAAGAAAAGAGAATTTCTGCATACAATTGAAAGGGAAAAAGTCACATTTTGATGCTACAATACCTGAACGAGTTGGTTCTCATTCAGAGCCGCCAAACTAACTAGTATCGGAAAGCGTCCAATAAATTCTGGAATGAGGCCATATGCCATAAGATCACCACTCTCCACCTGAAAAATATAATACAAGTATCTTACTAAGGAAGTGTCACAGTTTATGGAGAGAAGTACATATCTTTTGAAGTTCTAATCAACATTCTTTATGGCTATTGATGCTTACAGATTCCAGCAAGGATGATGTCACTACAGCATTTGTTAATCCACCAGTTCTCATGTTTGCACGTACTGGTGCTCCGAAACCTATAGATGAATCTTGCCGTCTGGTTTAGAGGAAAAGTCAGGTTACCCCAGATTGCATATCAAGTACAATCAATGAATAAAAAAGACTCCTCAGATGTTATAATAATAATACCTTTCTGAAATTGTTTTCTCTAAATCAACAAAGGCGCCTCCACATATAAAAAGAATATCTTTCGTATCAATCTGCATGTCAATAGAAGCATCAGTTAAGAAACGAAATTGCTAAAGCACCACTAGACGTAAAGAAGATTCTAAGCAGAGAATATTCAAACCATCAGAAGCATAGCTCTTGATAAACTGAAGCCTTAGGATTCAAAGTTTTATACTGTGCTAGATACTACAAGAGGAGTATCAATTATTCATTTCAAAGAAAGTTACCCCATTTGGATACCTGTATATTGTCGCCACGAGGGTGCTTCCGTGCTCCCTTCTCTGGTACATTGACTATCTGGAAAGATAAAAAATGAAAACTGATTTAGAAACTCAAATGGGAATTCAAACTCATACTGTAACTCCTCCCTTACTGAAAACAGGATTTTAAACTCATTCTGTAATTTTTCCCTTGCAGGGATTCTAGTGTTGGTTACAATAAGATCTGAAAGTCCTTGTATATCTGCTATTAAAATAAGATCCCCTTAAGAGAGGAATGAAAACTATGTCAATTGGAAACACAGCATACTACTTACGGTGCCTTCCAGCATTTTCAAAAGTGCCTGCTGAACACCTTCACCAGATACATCTCTACTAATATTAAGGCTCTCAGCCTGGGAAAGAGAAGAAAAGTTATAGGGGTTCATATCCAAACAAAGCCGTATTGAAACCAAAATGTAATCAAGCTGAACCTTCTTTGTGATCTTATCGACTTCATCAATGTACACCATTCCCTGTTGCGCTGCTTGCACGTTAAACTCGGCAACCTGATCAATGAAAAAAATTAAATAAAACTGTGAGCATGAAAATCTGAAAATCATTTATCAGCCAAGATAAAAATACTGATCCACTGACTTAATATTAAGGAAGGAGATGAGAAAGTACATACAAAAAAACATGCACATTATGACAGATCATAAATGATTCATTTACCATGTCAAATCCAGAATGGTACATAAATGGCAGTCAGAACATTTCTTAAAAAGAACCAAGATAGTGAGAACAATAAATTCAGCACACTGTAGTGAAATGAAGTGGGATAAATATGTGATTTCAATGTATGAGAGAAATTGAAGAAATCAGCCACATTGTGATTAATCAGAAATTTCCTAAATTCTCCTGATTCTCGGTTTTACATGCATAGCGTGAAAAAAAAATTATAAAATTAAGTTGCAGCATCATATTTCCACTGGCAATATTCTTGGACAAACTAAGTGAAAACAGTTTATCTTCGCGAAATTTCAGTACGGACCAGAATGAAGCAGAACATAAGAATGCCATATGGGAAGGTTAGAACAAGAAACAGAAGAATTTGAGAAAAGCCAGAACTATACCGCAAGTAGCTTGTACAGTATGGATTCAACATCCTCTCCAACATACCCTGCCTGTGAGAAATTGCCAATATTCAGTTAACAAAATTAACAGGAAAAGGCAGGAAATATTCAAGAACACTTATCTCCTATGTAGGAGTAGCAAGGAGAAGTAATACCTTTCGAGTTAATAAAGAATAGCTTATCTAATTTATCATAAACTATACAAATTTAGTAAACATCTAGATAGCCATCCAAGGACAAGCAGATACTCCCAGAACAGACAATAAAAGAAGTAATAAATCGAAGGACATATACAATTCTAAAGCAGACGTGCCTGTGTCAGTGTCGTTGCATCCGCAATGACGAACGGTACATTCACAAACCGTGCTAACGTCTTGGCAAGTAATGTCTTCCCTGTAAATATAAAGAAAATTAAGTAAACCGGTCAGACAACCAACAAAACTCTCACGAAAATGTCTAATCAACAAAACACTAAATATGATATAATTAGTAACATTTTTCGCAGAACATCCTATACAGAGGAACAATGCAAGAGGTGATGTATCAAACACCATACCTGAGCCAGTAGGCCCCATCAAAAGTACATTGCTTTTCTCTAGCTCAACATTATCGTCATCATCACCTTCCACCTCAGAATTTACTGAATCAGCTCCAGACCTACCATTTCAGCTCACTTAGCTTACCATTAGCCACCAAAATACAATAGGATTTCTAATAGCAACAAATCTACTACTAGAATAAACATTTTGTAATCCTACGAATGAAACTTCACAGCAGCAGAAATGGAAGAGTGAAATTCAAATGTAAATCTCAAGAATATTCCTAAAAGTTACCTTTTCTGTGAGGATGCGTGATATATTCTTTTGTAATGGTTATACACAGCGACAGATAGCACCTGCAAAGTAGCTTATCTATCAGACAATTACAGGAGTATAAATCAGAAACTTGCAGCTATATAATAATAGTTATCCATTATTTTCTTCTACCTGGTTTAGCCAGATAATGATAATATCCGCCAAAAATATTAGCTCTAAGACAAGTACTGGTAAAAAAAAAGAAAAAAAAAATGAATATCATGCAGAAAGAAGCATAATGTAAAATTTTATCTTTATCAGATGCTGACTATCATGACAGAGACAAAATTAATGCTAGATTTAATCATCATAAGCTATGCATGAAAACAAAGAGTATCTGTAGGGGAATGAATGGCTGCCACTACATGTGTTTCCAAACCTTCTTCAAAACTTCCACTGGCAACTATTTTAAATTCAAAACAAAGAGTATTTGTAGGGGAACGAATAACTTTTTTGATTTGTTCTTGATAAGCTTACATCATATTTTCTGAGCAACAATAAGGTAACACCGAGAGTCTAAGGTAATAACATTCACCAAAGATAACCAAAGTCTTATTGGCGCTATAACACATAAGAAGCAGCTTTTACATCATATTTTCTGAGCAACAATAAGGTAACACCGAGAGTCTAAGATAAAAACATTCACCGAATATAACAAAGTCTTATCGGTGATATAACAATTAAAAAACAGCTTCCCTACTCACCTAATCAGTCTGTTTGGCAATATCAGAAATGGCCACTTTCAACTTGCATAAGGCAAGTTGAATTATTACTAATCCCCCTTCAAGATGAACTTCTGGTTAACTGGATTGAACAAATCCTTTTCTCAATGTTCCTGACCAGGAAACATAGCCTACTTCATTCTAGAGCAATTGTTTTTAATTATGTCTTAGTACCGAATATGGCATCAGAAATTATATCTAGAATATGTTAATTCTAGATATAAGTTGTACTCTTCTGACCTCCTACATTCAACGCAAGGTTGCAAATGCAAATCAATAATTTTATTCAATGTACTTACTACTCCAATTTATACAGTACTCTGCTTCCCTTGCAAATCAATCTAGACCTATCAACTCACATCACGGTTGAGATGAGAAACCAAAGTGTTAAATTACTATTCCAATTGGCACTGTAATGGTTACAGATTGATGAGTTAAGAAACTAGAATTATTAAAAGGCAAGCACTATAAAAATCGTCTTCTTAAGCAACCAGTGTTCAATTAAACTACATATAGAAGATTAAAAAGCAACCTTTTTAGCTCGGTCCTGTCCTATGACATACTTGTCCAGCCCTGTGCAGATCTCCTTGGGAGTGGGCAAGTCCTTGCCCAAATTAGACCCACCCCATCCTTCCTTCCCCCCGAAACCGCTCCCCCCGCCCGGCGCCGCTCCTCCGCTCCCTCCGCTGGGCCCCGAGACCCTCACCACGTTGAGATTCGGAGGGAACGGCGGCCCCGGAGGCGTGTGCACAGCTAGACCATTCCCGCTCCCTTCGGACGCGGATCCCGGCATCGGCGGCCAATTCTCCGGCGGATCCCCGCCTGCTCCGGCGTACGACGACCTCAGCGCCTCCCAGAACGAGAAGCCCCTGAACCTGCCCCCGTGATCGTCCTCTTTCTCGGGATCGGGGCCCCGAACGCGGCCGATCTCGACGAAGGTGCCTTGGAGGGGGACGAGGCGGTGGGGGCGGAAGTAGTAGGCGGTCTTGCAGCTAGGGCATAGGTTGAGGGCCTGGTATCCGCCGCGATCGGCGGCGCCGGCGATGGAGGGGGGCGGGGAGTTGGAGAAGAGAACGTCCATGTGCTTGGAGCAGCGGGGGCAGTTCACCTCGGCGCGGAGGCGGCGCGTGTGGAACTCGTCGGAGCCCCCCTCCCACTTGCGCCTCTCCTGCTGGTGCCGGTGCCCCGCGGCGGCGGCGGCGGCGGAGTAGCAAGGGACGTGGAGTAGGCGGCGGAGGGTGCAGATCGGGGAGCGCTGGGAGAGGAGGCAGCGCCGGGGCTCAGCGGCGGCGGTGGCGGAGGCGGTGGCGGCGGCCGCGGCGAAGCTCCGCGCCGCCGCGCGCGTCGCGGGGTCTCTCAGCTTCTTCCATCGGAGAATACCCGACATGGTTCCTAGGAAGAGGATGAAAAGGGCAGAGCGGGGGAAACCGCCTGGGCGGAGTTAAGATAACGTGGAGTGGGAATCGATGTACTAGAATGAGTTCCGCTACGGGTACCCCCACCCAACAGTTCCCATTTCTGAGTTACGGATATTATACTCATAATATTATTATATTGCACACAATAAATATACGACCGAAATATTTTTAACTAGATTATATATATTTACAAAAGCGAAAACGTAGAAAGATCTGTAAAGTATATTTCAAACTTAAAATTTTGAATACAAATCACTAAATTATTTTGTTATACAAATCAGAACTCGTATAAATAATTTCAATTGCTATGTAAGTTTATTGAAGTAACATTAAAGTGTACTCTTTTGGGTACCCAAAACACTACCGGTGCGGGATATGCGGTGTGGTCCGTGGCTATTTTCGTCCGTAACGCATCTCACTGCCAGATTAGCTGCTGGGACACTGTGGCAGGAAATGAACTAGATCTGAGCCCTCGGATCCATGTTCTTAGATATTCTCTTACAGCTTTAGGATTCGTGCCCTTAAGATGAATTCTATTTTTGGTACGTTACAAAACACAGAATAATAAGATATATATATATATCTAATTTTAAGGAAAGAGGTTTTGATGCTTCATTGAGAAAGATTTGGCCTCTCATTCTCCTATGAATTTCATTATTCCGTTTACTATATCAATCTAAATTAAATTTTTTCATATCAGCAGTAAAACATTATAAATTTTGAACTTTATCATAGCATTGCTCTATTTGTTTCGAACAAAATGTATGAAGTCTCCGTAGGATATGGACATTGTGATTTATTCCTAGTAAATTCAACTAAGTACGTAATTGATTGAATTGAATTAATTATTTTAATGTTAAACTTTAGATAGCACATTAGAATCATCCTTGAGTTTTTCCTATTTTGATCAATTTTTTTAAAAAAATAGCATTTTAGTCCATAATTGGCCCGGCCCAGATTGAAATTTCATTAGGTGACCCGGCCCGACCCGTAAAGTAGAACTCGGATTGGGCCTTTAAATATTTACTCTGAGCCCGGTACGGCCTGCCCCAGCCCGACCGGTAAAGTATGACTGGGCTTCGGACTAAATATATATTCTGAGCCGGGCCCGGCCTGGGTTTTGCTCTGATCCAATATCAAGTTACCAAAATACCCCTCTGTTGAATTCGGAGCTTATTTGAGTTTGTTGAGGGATCCAAGCCAAAGTCGGTGCTAATCTAACATTCAGCGCCGACTTTATCCGGCACAAAGAGAAAGATATTTATTATTTGAAAAGTCCATTGACGAGCTTAATTTATTCCTTGTGAAACCCTAAACAATACACACAAGCTCTAAGATGAGAATGAAGAGAGAAAAAACCTGCAAAAATGGTTTACTGCTTTTTATAAAAATATCCTTCTTAGAGTTCACTGGTAGTTTAATTAAATTTTTAACTACGAGCCATCTCTTAGAGCCCACCAAAGTTAAATTTTACTCGATTTGAATTCAAAAGGAATGATTTTAATAAACTAATTCCTAATGTGTCGAAATGTAGTTACTAAGTATATATAAGTCTCTCTTTTTAATGAACCACAGAAAATCAACCTTTGTTTTACAGTCAAAGTATAGATTACAGGTCTCAGGCATGTATACAAAACTTGATTTTAAATATTAATGCTAATAACTTAAATATTAATTTAGATTACTAGCTTAAATCTAGTAACTTGTTGATGCTAGCCAGCAGGTTGGAACATTTAAATTGTGACACTAGAGTAAATGTTTCTTCTTCCTTTCATCCCAAGGCCAAAAACAAAGGCCAGGTCTCCTTCTTGTACACTTTTCCACTCTAAACTTTCCAACAAAAACATAGTACTTCATGTGCGCTCTCTCTCTCTCTCTCTCTCTCTCTCTCTCTCTCTCTCTCTACTGTACACTGAGACCAGAAAGGACAACACACTGCTGACACTGTGCTGTAGAGAGAGAAAGAGTTAGAGAGAGAGAGTACTATGAGGTCATTGATCATGCAAACTAATTAAAAACTTTGAGGGCTCCTACACCACACAACCTATTACCTTTTTGTGTCCTCTTGTATTGACTACACCAAAAACCATTTATTTTGGGTCATATTAATTCCAAGCTTCTACAAGGGCTTTTAATTGGAATTATTATAGCTAAACATAGAAGCACTGTTATGCAGTTGGGCACAGTGACCACTATCAATGTCTTATACCCTCTGCTGTAAATGCCATTAAATGCATGGACCTGCTTCTTGCTTTCACACCTTGTGAGGAGGGGCTTCTCATGGCTTCTCCAAGGCATCAGGGCCAATGTAATATAATTCCAGCTATTCCAAGAATGTTGGGGGGAAAAACACAATCTGGGGTTCACTAGGGTCTTGGTCTACATAATATTAGGATCTTATTGAGTATTAGAACAAGTTATTTTAGTCTAAATTATGCATTAGAGAGCTCTTTCTAGTGATTAATCATTATTTTAATTAGAGGAAAATACATTCTATCTACAGGAGATATCTTATTTCAAAAAAATTGACTTAGAAACTGTATTTGTAGATATATCTAGCTATTCATACTTCTCAATCATAGGCTTTTGTAAAATCTGTAAGTAAAAGAAAAAAATATATATACTAAATAAGGTATTCAGGCATCCAATTTTTTTAATAAGACTAAAGTTTTCCAGTTCTTAGATGTCAAAAAATCATCTACAGAAATGTACTAACTTGGAGGATAATTTGAGGTGATGTATATGTTATATCTTCAATATATAGAAGCATGAGGGATATGGGCATAATTGTCCATCAAAATTATGACCCTTGAAAGGGAGCAAATATAATTGCTTGGTAGTTGGGTGCTCAGGGGCTCCTCATTTTCCCTATCAACCAAACAATGACCTCCTCCTCATATGCTGAGAACATGCAAGAGATCATCAGATGGCTTGCCTTATCAGCAACCGCATCCAAATGGGTTTCCTTATACCCAGTCATGAACAGCTCGTACGACCATGATAGGAACTGGAGAGACTTTGATGAACAAATTTAGCAATTTAATTTTTGTATATATATACTGTTCACAAATATGTGGAATGTATATTGAATTAACTTGTTTTAAGCCTAGTTTGAAATTGCACTGTCTCAAATCACCTATTTTATATCTTTGCTTGTTTAATTGTATAAAATGGCAGTGGAAACAACCATCGGAGAAGCGCACGATTAATTACTTGCGACTTATCGCTCTTCCAAAGTATAAAAGTGGTTTGCTTTTAAATACTGCAATATCAAAATAGACCTTAGTAGTGGTGCATTGTTATCCTACAAGTTATTTAAAGCACATCTATATATATATATATATATATATATATAAAATGTTTGGAACGTTTTAGTAGGGAACCATATTATTAATTGAGTATTTATGCTTATGACTTTTGTGACCATTAGCATTTGGTTAGATTTGTAGTTGAATCATAATTAGATTAAAATTAATATTTAAATTTCTCGAGATAAATTTATTAAGATTTAAATATTAATTAGAATAGAAATCTATTTAGATAGCTTTTAATTTAAGCTATAAATATAATATAGGTGCTATTAATTTTTTTGTGGTGGCAAAAGAGTTTTAACCGCACTGATATGATATTGGGTGGTGGAGGTTAGTATGACCAAGTTGTTCATGATTTTGGATGCATCTAGTGTACGAGTGCGTTCAAAGAGAAAAATTTTATAGATTTATAAAAAATAAGAGAAGGATGCACCTAGATTTTTTTAGAGAAGCAAAGAGCACACATTTATTTTTAGTTCTTTATAATTCTACCCTTTTTGGAATGCTACTTTCAGTTTCAACCTAGATTCCACATCTTTTTAATGTTCTTGCATTACTATTAACTCAGTATCATTTCCTTACTTAAGCAAAATGCGCTCGGTGTTCTTTCTCATCCTTCTCTCTTTTCGGCGAAGAAAAAAAAAGAAAGAAGAGAACCTGCAGTTTTCGCTTCCGATCAACTTTTAGTGCTTTGCTTAGGAGCTTACATTACAAAAAAAAAAAGAAAAAAAAAATCATTAAGTAATTCAATAATTTGGAGGAGGCACTATAAGCTTCAATATACAATATATTCTCATCTTGAGCATAATGAAAAGAAGAAGAAGAAGAAATATATAATACTATAGCGAGAAATCATCGAAAGAAAAGAAAAACTGGCATAATTAGATAATCAAATTAAAAAAGCACGAACGCGATCAGGAGCTGAAAGAAAACCATTAATTAATTCTCCATATAAGATTTCCACCTCAATAACCTTAATTCAGTACGACAATACAATACAATTTTGCATGAGATCGAGAGCACTAATGAAAATAAAAAATTAAAAATCATGGGCTTTTATCCTCAGCAGCTGCAAAAGAACCCATCTAGAAAACAGTGCCTAATTCAAATAGAACAGTATCCTAACGGCACTAACACTACAAGTTAAAAAAAAAAAAAAAAAAAAAGCCCTACCCAGGTTTAGCAAACTCTCTCTAACCTACATCACGTACCTCTCTCCAACTATGATGATAAAATAGAAAATAAAAAAATAAAAGAAAAAGGAAATTCCAACAGTACTAATTAAGGCCACATGCATGCAGGTAGCTAGGTAGATATGGATCAGCATTAGACATGGTAATTCATAACAAGTAATAGAGAAATTAAGATGCATTGAATCCGCATATCCGCTATCTCTATGTCAATAACATTTTCGGCATGCATTTGTCTATGCGGTTGCTACAAATTAAGTGACGATTATGCATAATACAGTGGTCGGTTGGTGTTATTCAAGCGGGAGGGGGTTCTTCTTGGCGAGGTTATGCTTGTTGTTGTGCATCCAGACCTTGAGCACCCGCCGCCTCACGCCGATCTCCTGGCAGAACTGCTGCACGACGCTCTCCTCCTGCCGCTGCAGCCGCCAGCCGGCCTTCTCCGCGAAGCTCAGCATCTTCTCCTTCTGCTCCGGCGTGAATTTGGTCCTGAACCTCTTCTTCGCCGCCGCGTGGTGGGGGAGCGCGCGACCGCCGCCGCCGACGACGACGCCGCCGCCGCCGCCCTCGACGTCGTCGGACTCCGAGCTCTGCATGGCCCCGAGGGGCATGATCATGCCCACGTGGTGGGGCCGCGGAAGGAAGGTGTTGCTGGCGTGGGCCGGGCCGTAGGACCCGAATGCGTGGTGGTGGTGGGAGTGGGGGTGGTCTGGGCCTGAGATGAGGAGGCCCTTTTGGCCCATTAGCATTTTGCGGCCTCCCTTGTTGAGAGCGTGGAAGCAGTCGCAGGAGGAGGCGGCGGCCTCGCCGTCGGCTTCTTTCCTGTGGAAGTTTCGGTGGCAGCCGCAGGCCGAGCACTTTAGGGCTTCGAGGGTGCCGTCCTCGCCGCTGGGCATGAACTCTCCGCAGCCGTCGGTGGCATTTCCGCCGATGGAGGCCGCGTGGTTTTTGAGGCACTCCCTGTACTTGGCCGCGGCACCTTTTTTGGTAGTGATGGTGTTGGTGTTGTTGTAATGGTGGTGGTGGTGGTGGTGGTGGTCCTCTGTGGTGGAGGAGAGAGGGGGGTGGTGGTGGTGGAGGAGGAGGAGGGCCATTTGAAGGGTGGTGGAGGGATGAGGAGCTCTCATGGATGATGCTGTGCCCATGGCCACCTCCTCCTACATAGCTGCTGCTTATTGGGATTGGGATCTCTCCTTCATGCCCAGAAAGATCCATGCTTCTCTCTCTCTCTCTCTCTCTCTCTCCCTCTCTCTCTCTCTCTCTCTCTCTCTCTCTCTCTCTCTCTCTCTCTAAGTTTGGGCTAGTTCTTCTTTTCTACTGCTCTTTTCTGGTCTGCACAAGAAAAGGGGAAAAAAAAGAGAGTCAAGGATAAGAGGATTAGAGAGTGAAAACCACCAAAAAAAAATTTAAAAAAATAGAAGGAGAAAATAGAAAAAATGTCAGCTAATGAGATTCTCAGGACTGACTGTAAATTGCACTAATAATGAACCCACTTGTGCATTTTCTTTATATATATATATATATATATATATATATATATATATATATATATATATATATATATATATATAATTTATTTTTTTTTGGCCGGGATGGGGAATAAGATCTTGAGGCGCTAGAGAACCTTATCAAGATACTCACTTTGTCCAACCTTGTGGAGCAAGTGTTAGAGCAAAGATAGAGGGGAAGAAATAAAAAATAAAAAAAATACCAAGAACTGTGACCCAGATTCTTGGGCTTCTAGGGGAACTATAATGGACTTAAAAATAAAATACTCAAGAGACAAAGGTCAAATAATACTTAATCAAGATGGATTTAAGGGAAGAGGAGAGAAACCACCATGAAGATGTATCAAAATAAAGAGTCTTTGTTGTATATAATAGACAAAGTAAGTTATTGACCTCTACTATTGGTAGGGAAGAAGATCCTATGAATATTAAGCCAAGGGGAACCTAAGCATTGTGTTGTATGTAGGTGGGAGGGCCCAAAGTTTCTATGCAAAACAACAAGAACTTGAACAGTGCACTAAGGGACCTCATTATAGACTTTAAATGTCCCATTTCATTTCTCCCAAAGTACAACATAAGAAAGCAAGAACAACTCCATGTGGTAGATGCAGTTTGTAGAAGAACCTAAGACAAAACAAACCCACCTTCCCCCCACCCCCTCCCCTCCCCCCCCCCCCCCCCCCCCCCCCCCCCCTCTCTAGCTATCTCTCTCTATACAACATGCATGAGAGTGGGAGGAGGTTGAAACAAATAAATATAGAGATTTGGTTCAAACTTCCAAGATAAACAAGAGGGTAAGCACTTTTTTTAAGGCCATTTTAAGGGTGGAAAAGGACTATTTAGTGTAACACAAGAAAAAAAAAAAAAAAAAAAAAAAAAAAAAAAAAAAACTATATGGCTATGTATGAAGTAACTCACATGATACTTTATACTAATGCTCAGTGACTCTTCCAAATTTGCATCCCATGGCAATGAGAAGGCACTAGAAGGGGTTTAGAGAAGTAAAAAAAAAAAAAAAAAAAAAAACGTAAAATAATTTTTTTTTAAAAGCACTTGATAGTCTAGAGAGAGAGGGAAAAAAAAAAAAAAAAATGGAAGAGAAATTGGTTGAGAGGGGTGTGTGCATGTGGTTGTGAGGCACTAAACAAAGAGGCTTATAGCTAGTAGTATTGAGGGAGCACAAAGTGTGGAAGTAAATAGAAAGAGAAAAGTAGAATTTTTAGAGGACAAGATGAACAGAGAGAGTTTTTGGGGATGTTGTATTTGTAATAAGGAAAAAGAAAAAAAAATAAAATAAAGTGTGGGTGTTTGCTTTGCTTGCACTATCAGGAATCAAGCTTCCGCCATAGATGGAGAGAGAGAAAGAGTGAGAGTACTGTTGTGTCAGAGAAGGAGACAAGAGAGAGAGAGAGAGTCCCCACAAAGAAATATGAAAAGTAAAATAATAATAATAATAATAATAATTTTATACAACTTTAGTCCCTCCAGAAAAAATGAGAATATAAATAAAAAAAAATAAAAAAACTTTGAGTCATTTCTTGAATGGACCCAACATGAATTTACTAATATATACCATTATAAATATTTTTAACTTTTACTGATTAAGAGGCCTCCACACATTAATTACCATTTGATGTAAGGATGGTTCCTGTATATTACATAAAGAGATTGTCTGAAATCATGTTGTACAGAAGAAAAAAAAAAAAAAAAAAAAAAATCAACAAAAGCAAGTTAGATATTTTTCTTTGTCAAAACTTAAATGACAATAATGCCCCTAAAGTTGACCATTTGCTCTTATGGTGTGTTTGTGGAGAGATGCATTAGCAGCAACATGGCTTTATAGTGGTGTGCAAGGGAGTCAAACTAGTAATGAGCTTTAGGATGAGATTTTTTCTTTCTCCTGAGGTTTAATTATTTTTTATTTAAGTAATTAGTTTATTTTTGTGGGATTTTCTTTCTAAAGATACTTAATAATAGGTTCAACTAACCCATATATTACATGTGAGTATGCTTAATAGTGTGACAAATATGTGTCATATCACTTCATTGATCAAACATCTTATGATTGGTCTTGCATGATATTGATGGCTTATTACTCACTAACTAGATTTGCATCCAATCTTCACAAACTTGAGTTTGTGCCCAAACCTAACCTCATGAAACAGTTTGATCAAGTAATCATGCTAGCCTACTCAACCTTCGAAGGGTGAGCTAAGGATATAGCAACAGTCTTAATCACTTTCTTGATGAATAAAGTGCAAACCATACAAAGTCTACATTGAATGATCTTTAAGGTACATTACCCTTTGGCTTTATATCATCTGAATGCACCTTTGATCTCAAAGAATGTTCAATATACCCACAAGGTATTTCATTCTTTAGAATATGATAAGCTTTGATCCAAGAATATTTCCTTGGAAAGAAGAGAGGAAAAAGAATCCCCTCCATCAATAGAACAGTGCCTTGTCGTGGATCCGTGCTTGGCACGTCGAATTTTCAAAAATTTCTTCGCTTTCTTTTTTTGTTAAACATTCATTTACATCCGCATCACTTTATTCTTCACTACCTGCTACTTTATTCCGATTTAATCTCACCCCCTTCCTCTCTTTTTTTTTTTTTTTTTTTTTTTTTTTTTTTCACTCTGAAAATTTGTAATTCTCATCTCAAATTGCCACAAACTTGACGAATATTAGAAACCGCGAAGTTTAGTAATTGCAATTGTATTTACTTCTTCTTGATTTAGTCCACTTACTCGCATAACAAAAATAAATAAGACTAGCCTTTCAATTTTTGTTTGTAAAACAAAACAAACGAAAATCGGCATTTCCACTGAAAGAACCGTGACACTTGAATTATACAAACTCTCGAATCATACGGTCCGTCTATTTTATAAATTCGTAAGCTTTTCGTGGGCGAAAATTAATGGGACTCAACAAAAACATCTTTCCTCTCTTCACTAGACACATATCATATTGTGTAGTAAAATAAAATTCTCATTGCCTCCTGATGAACTTTGGCATCAACTGAAAAAGTAACTTATTGATCTTAGTTTCCTCCATCCATCAAAGTAGCCACCTAGAAACTCAAAGCAAACTGCCTCTAGCCATTCAATAAATCACAAGCTTTTGTTGGCTTTACACATTAAATGCCATTAAAAAATATGTGCTTTTTTGTGTGTAGAGAGAGTGGGGAGAGAGAGAGAAAGAGAGAGATTAGGATAGAAAAGCATGTGGTGGGGAATTAATTTTAGGGGGGGGGGGGGGGGGGGGGGGGGGGGGAGAGAGGGGGGAGGGGGCAGGGGTGGTGGCAGGGAAAATTAAATGGGATTTTGATGACACACTGATCACATACACATGTCAAAGGCTCTCAAACCAACCCTGATTTTCTTAGCCAAATACAGGCCATCTCAATCAGTGACAGCTGAGCCCAAACCAACACAGGCATTACTGTTTTTATTCCCTACTTTTGCTAAGGGGTTGGGATACCTTATCCCTTCCCCTCCCTTGCTCTTTGCTCTTCCACACATCTCAATGAAATATACTAACCCTTTATACTGAACTAGAACCTGGATTTTATCCTGTGTTGTTTTGTTCCACCCCCATAAGCCTTTTATTTTCGTTGCTGTGTGATCTTTACCAAACTATGAACTTGCTTGGCACCTGTACGTTTTCTCTCTCTGTCTCTAATTTCACTTTATTTTGTAAAGAAAAATATATTGAAGCTTTTACTAAAGCGGAAGTAAAATTGAGATTTGAGTCTCCAAAGCAGAAGCTTCAATATTATTTTAAATGCTTCGAATTTTAAGATAGAGAGAAATTGTTGGGCGTGTCCAAATATAATTTTTCTATTTAAACTCAAACGGTATTAAATCATACAACAAAAACAAACCAACACTACGTCAGTGCAATGAAATGGCGACCGCAATTAAATAATATTTAATTAGTATTATTATGAAGAACTGCATGTGTTATATAACTTAAACTAGTGAGTCACTGCATAATAAAGTGTATGCTTGTCGTCAACTGTCCCTAGCGTAAGTGGCAAAAGGTCTGGCAGTTGATATTCGAGTTCGAAATCTAGTTGCTTCGCATTTCCAGCTTAATTTATTTCAAAATAAACAAAATAAATAATATGCTATTTTTCTCTTAAAAAAAAAAAAAAAAAAAAGTGTATGCTTGTCATAGTTTGTTACAATGGCCTACTCAAAAGCAATTGATCTATCACGATTGACATACCTACTTTTGAAGTTTAATTTTGTTAAATATATTTGGAATACGTGGACCTGCAATGCTTTATTCTGCTCCGTATAAATTTGGAGAGAGAGAGAGAGCGTGTTAATTGTTGAACAACTACATCAATATTCTGTTTTATTTTTTTTTTCTAGCGTCCCAAATTTTTAAACCTCAAACGAAAAGAGAAACTAAAATGTAGGGCCTCAATTTAAAACAATATACATATAGTGGTCTTTTCAAAATGTACTAGTTGATGAGGTTTCCATCAATTTTTCGTCGCTTTATGCTTCAACACAATGCATTGTCTAGCTCAAAGTGTTGTATTTACAAATTAAAAAATGATAATTTCACAAGCCGTTTGTGTTCGTTTCCCTAAAAATGGATGGTGACAAAACGAACTATGTGGACCACATCTCACAAAACAACTATTTGAATAGAGCAACATAATCCAATGCAATCAACAATATTATCCATTAGTGCTAATATGGGGGATTATTGTGATCTCCTTAGCATTGGATTCTGGGGACCGCGACATGGTGTGATCCATGGACCATTGTGATATACTTGCACTCGGGAGAGAAAGAGAGTATATTATCTGATTCTTTAATTAGCTACCGTGTCTCCATCTATCTTTTGCTTCCTTCTCCTTTAGTATTTTTTGTGCTCTTTTGGTCGCACTATACTCTTTAGGGATTCCCTTTACTAATCTCCTCGATCGACATGATTATCAATAACTTGCCCGAGAAAAGTTGATGCTGCGTTCATCATTTTTGGTCTAGTTACAATGTTCATATGTCGCTACAATAACAGGAAATGTTTGTTTGTGAATTATCGTGATGTTTAGTATTTTGGAAGCTTATAAATTTAGGCCAATAATTTTTAATTATTTGAGTGAGAGACTGGATCATAAGATGATATATATAACTAATTTTGTAATTAAAGAGCCTGAGGAGAAGGTCAGTACTTGCGCATGCCACATTTAGCATTCTTTTTTGCATCTACACTCGATCAACAAGTTGTCAGGAAATACGAGAAGGTTTACAATATTATGTAAGGAATTAAGCAAATTATTTATATTCAATGGTTTGTAAAATTATGGCAATATTGTATATCAGCAACATGTAAAATTATTTAGATGAAATATTTTATTTACTTTTTACTATACTGAAGTATGCGCTCGAAAAAATAGCACTAGTTTGATTTGCAAATCACGAAACACATTTACTCCAGGTGGGGCTGATCTTGTCTTTGAAATTTATGTAGTGCGCGCCAACCTACAGATTCAAGTACAGATTTTGAATAAATACTTAAAAGGTACGATAGATTTGAAACTTAATTCAAGCGAGATTCATCGATCAGCAAATAATACTCTCCATATACAGCACTCTATTTTCTTTGTTCTCTACCTCAATGAGCGGATTGTTAAGAACGAAGGATGAGAACTAACTACATTACAACTGCAAATGCCTGTTTAATTATTGTGGCTTTTCAAGAAAACGGTTAAGAATAAAAATTTCCAATTATTTTTTTAGGAAAGACATAAAATAACATGTAATCTTATATTAATTAATTAGTGCATTAATTTGTTGCGTTCAGCTACAGTACTCGTTTGCATGCTCCCCGTGAGTAAAAAGGGATTTAAATCATTGTTTAAGTACAAAGAACTATTAACGACATACTATATTTGAGAATGTGGCAAGTACGGGGGTTGCTTAAAAGGTAGGAAACGGACAGTAAGTGCACTTTTAAAAAGGCTTTTCCTCCACTTAAAGACACCTTAATCATTTTACCATTGTGATTTAGAGATGCTTTTAGCTAAAAGAGGTGCACATGTTGTGTTAAATAAAAGCTTAATCCCTTCATTGGGATTGCTTTTAAGCTTGTCTTAGGTACACTCAAATATGTACATATATATATATATATATATATAAACAATTGCCCCGTTAATCAGTGGATTAATATAAATAATAGTGTTGTTATAAAGCAAAAACATGTTTATTTGGGGCGGTTTTGACTTGTCTTAAGTAGAATCTAAGCCTTCTATGTGTCGTTTACTTATTTGGTTAGTCACAGTACAAGTGCTTTAAATTGAGAAAACACAACTCGGATCCTAGGAAAATTCTAGTCTAAAAAAGTTGCTATTGAAAAAAGCGCAAAATTTTGACTTGGAGATGTAGCATAGCACCTCTTTATTGTTAACATAATTGCGTCCATAAATTGATGCCCTGTTAAGAGCACTCGTACATTACTGTGCCACGAAAAAGTGACTAAGCACTTGTTTACTAATGTGACTTATGTTTCTGTTTTCTAAAGAGTTGATTTCTATAGAATATTTAATAAAGAAAAATATCCCGTACTTGTATTATAGCAAAACTAAAAATATAAAAAAAAAGAAAAAAAGAAAAAAGGAAGAGGTGCCGAGATCGAAAAACAAAAGCTTCAACCATAAGCCTATTATTTCTCAAAAGAAAACTGATTAAAGACATTTAAATATAATGCTTACTAATAATACTATGCTTTACAGCAAACTGATTAGAAGCAAAGATCAACTAAACGATGGCTCGGAGAATTGTAGGTCCAAACAGTCTAATGTTGATAAATAATTGAATTTAGTTGGTTTGAATTAATAAGTGATAGTAAGGTCCAAATTTATTCATTTATCTTATTAATATTATTTTTTATTTAAAATTTATAAAAAGAAATAAATTATTAAATGATAGAGTTTAAAATATACACTCTATAATAAAATATACAGGTAATACTTTTCTATTAAAATTATGAAGTCGCACTTGAAATTTATTAGGCAGCAAATTATGACCATAAATGAGTTCATGCGGAGTTTGCGATTGGCCCGACAAAATCAATTTACTTGGGGTTACTTTAGGTCGATTCATTGTGATGTTTAGTTGGCTTAATCAACTAAATTGGTTTCAATTGGGTTCATCGATGCGGTGTACACTAGTTCGAATCAAGTCAGGTTGGCTCCAACGAAGGACTTATTTAAGCTGGCAGAATCGAGTCTAGTCGAGTTAAATTAAGATTAAACTAAATTTAATTAAAAAAAGCTTTTCAAACTGATTTGCTACACCGAAAATAAAATTTATAAGGATTATTCTCATATACGTACATATATTCAAAATAAATTCTTGATTGAGTTGGATGAAACTTCTACGTCGTTTCAAATAAACCGTTGAACATTTTTCTTAAGAATCTTTTGATTTATTTATTAAAGCCAAATAATTTAGTGCCTTCTTAGTCCTACGAAGAAATTTTGAGCTTTTTGTCGGTGGCTGGTCCGTGAAGTAAATACACCTTAAGTGACCAAACTTATTGCACCACTTCATGTAAGTTGCTGAGCAAAAATTAATTTGTTGTACTATTTGCACTAAACATTTGTTCTATTTGTGTCCTTTTCTTGATGAGACATTTGATTTTCATATTGCAATAGGTAGCATCAAATAGTTTATAACTGTAATATAGGCATAACTTTTGTACTTGTATCAAATCAAATTTAAATAAATTCAGTAATTTTTTTTTATTTCTAATTTGTGGTGGGTGTTTTTTTTTAATATATATATATATATATATATATATATATATATATATATATATATATTAGGATACTATACTCTTATGAGTATAGATTTTCTCGTACTCATAACTTTTTCGTTTTTGGATGAAGAAATTTGCGGTTAGGATAATAGTGATTCTCTAGAATTTAGTGAATTGTTGGTAAAATAGTATAAATTATGGAGGATGACTATTATAATCCTAACCGCACATTTCTTCATATATATATATATATATATATATAGAAAGAGAGAGAGAGAGAGAGTCCGTCTACTATGCTATCAATAGCACCAAACATTTGGTGCTATCATATTTTCTATCCTTATATCAATCTCTTCGATTATTTTCATCCATTAGATTTAACTATTTTTTCCAACCACTCATTAAATCCAAATGGTCCATTATCATTTCAACCACACATCTTTTAATTAATTTAACGGTTAAAAACTTAATAGTACTAATGACTTGATGCTATTAATAGCATTCTAGTCTAGAGTAGAGCTTATATATTTTTAAAAATACAAGCCAATTTATATTTGTATTAAAATTTGTGCTATCGTAAAATCAACTAAAAAAAAAAATATAAATTTCAATATAAATTTAATAATAAAAAATTTATAAATATAAATAGACATGCACTTTAAAATATATAAGCTCTACTATATATATATATATATATATATATATATATATATATATATATATATATTATAATTTGCGAGGTCAAACGATGAGTCAGCTTGAAAAGGACTGTAGTTGCACGTACATCAGAAATTCACGTGTCTTAGCACCAGCGCAAGACCTTATGGCATGGACCCGGTGCATGCAAGCAACGCACTTTGTAAATTATTTACGGGAAATGATACTTGTACACTCAAAACGGAATGTATATCACACACCCCACCCATCCAATGGGTTGGGTGTGATGATGGATCAATCGATGTGACCTGTAAAAGATATCGCCACCATTAAAATGGTGGAGGTGTATGATATACACCCCTTCGGGGTGTACATGTAGCATTGCTCATTATTTACTGGCTAAATTACACTTAATTTAATTTGGTCCTCAAACTATGAGGTTACCCTTAAATATTACTTTATTATAATTTTTAGTTCCAACTCTCTAAATTGTTATAAGTCCCATATAGTTCATTTATTACTGATATTTAAGAATCAAATACCACGCGCTTTATCGTTTGAAGATCAAAAATAAAAAAAATATATAATTAGTATCTAATTATTTTAAACAGTATAATATTTTTTAAAAAATAAGTATAATTTTATAGAATTATGAGTTGAAGTGAGAGGATATAAATGACGAAGCGTACAACATCAGAGCAACTTATGTAAAAATATAAAGAAAAATAGATTAAAAGATGCTGAGTTTGTTAATATTTTTTGGGTGTGCAATTTAGGTGTTATCCCGTAATAATTTAATTATTGTCATGTATAATATTCCAACCTCAGACATTCTTGGTTCTTACTCCTGAGCTAATCTCACACCAAACTCCTTTTTTTTTCTTTTTTTTTTTCTACTTTTCAAGAAAGCAAATATAAATTAAGTTTGCTCTATATATCCCATGTGCTAAACCACAAGGTGTGTCGATCTCTAACGTGAAAGTCCCTGCCACATTATTATACCAACCCACTTCTTTTTATCCCAACTCAATTCACACTCTTTTCCCCCTCCCTTTACCTCCTTTCCTTGGGAAGTAATCCTCCATGCGCGCACTTAACCATTTTCAGAGTATGCTTCATAAAGGAATAACTATTCCTCCCATTTATTCTCATTGTAATTATATATATAGTAATACATACACCGCATGCATAACTCTATGAGTTGTTTCTAGAATCATTGGTGTTATATATATATATAGATAGAGAGAGAGAGAGGAGGTTATATGCTTTTAAAAGTACAAATCTATACATACTTACGAATTTTTTACTATTAAATTTGTATTGAAATTTGTATTTTTGTAAAGTCAACTAAATAAAGAGAAAAATAAAATAAAAAACACAAATCCCAATTCAAATTCAATGGTAAAAAATTCACAAGAATGAATAAATTTGTGCTTTTAAAAAATTTACAAGAGTAGGACTACTATACTCTTATGAGTATAAACTTTTTTGTACTCGTAACTTTTCCGCCCTTGGATGAAGGGATGTGCGGTTAGAATAATAGTGGTCTATCTAGAGTTTAATGGGTTGTTGGTGAAATAGTATAAATTTTTGGGGACCACTAAAATTCTAACCGCACATTTCTTCATCCAAAGGCCGAAAACTTATAACTACGAAGAGATCGAGATTTTACTCATAAAAGTATAGTAGTTGGACTATATATATATATATATATATATA